>OU611831.1:1804230-2404807 GCA_914767695.1 Ptilodon capucinus
TGTTTCAGAAGTCCGAAATAATACTTGGCCGTTTGCATAACTAACGGGTTTACAACCGAATGGTATAAATTTTTTATCGAATTTTGATCATGATGTTTTAGTTCTTTTTTCGCTGCAATTTTTAAAACTTATAATATCTCTAGTCCTAACCGAAATTTTCAAGTTCTGTTTTCTGAATATTAGTAGTCGCCTCTCGTTGATGTGGTTTGCACTGTTAAATATGGCTACAGATGTACCCAAAGGTCACAACACAATACCTGTGACAAATATTCAAAGGTCTGTAACTCAGAAACTATCATAGTTAGGTATAAACTGTCTTCACTAGCATCTACATATCAGCTACCGTATATACCTAAAATATTTATCGGACTTCTGATACACCCTGTATAATATTTACCAACGGACGGGTCACTACCAATACCAAATACCAATATCAAAACGAAAAGCTCATATGTATCAATAAAAATAAAGATTAGACTTATGTGGTAAAAGCCACGCTCTGACGCGTAAAAATTGGTCAGTCAAATTGTCAGTTCGTTGAAGAATGAAATGAAACTATGGTTTCATCCGCTATCTTTATCACTGTTCTCATCCATTTTTATTTATAATGTGTATTTATTGAATTTGTCCTTGCTATAATTACTCGACATTGCCATAAATACCGCATATCGCAGGTGCAGGCACTCCTCATCTTAATCCATCAAAATATCATCATTTCACTCATTTCGTAAAAAATAAGAAACTTTTATATAATTGAAATTAAACTATTTTACGGATTTTATCGCGTTTATTTACTATTTTATTTTCCCGACGTTTCGGCTGCTTTACAGCAACCATGGTCACGGGGGGACTGAGGTGTTAGACGTCCTGATGTCATAGTTAATAACTGGGTACCCTCATATTTAGTTGTTGTTTGCAATAGTAAATAAACGCGATAAAATCCGTAAAATAGTTTAATTTCAATGTATAGTATTCGCGTAAATATAAGAAAACAATAACTTTTATATAAGTCAATACAGGGGCCAAATTTTCATTTGATAAGACATCAATCTCTACCAGAGATATGTCGAAACAAAAGATAAAAATACGACCTATAAGACGTATTGTTTCGACATAAGCTCTAATAGAGATTGATGTCTATCAAACGAAAATCGGGCTTGGTTAGGCCCTAAAAAATTAACGCACGCGTTCTATTCGACGCCTCAGTGTACCTTATATTTTTTTTATATTTTTTTCTTATTCGCGTAACCGTTTAGAAATCTCAAAGATAAGATGTTTTATCTGTTAACACCCCTTATCGCTCCAAGCGAGGGCGGAAGATCAAAATATTTTTGCCATCGAACCCGCACAGTCATCTAATGAGAATAGCAGAACACCCCACGATACCTAAGGAGCTTTTATTAAAGGATAAATCGTTCAATAATGTTTTTACATTCAGCGCTAGGATATCGACGCTATTTTTCAGTCGACGGTAAATTGGGTATTTGTTTTGGAGCGTCTTAGAAGATTCTTTAAAAGTTTTTTTTTTTATATTGATGTTTCAGATGTCTGGAATGTATACTTAAAAGTTTGCTAGTATCGGAAATACAACTGAATGGGCATTTTTTTTGACATATTTTCATATATATTTTCTTTTTTATTTATAACTTATTTTATTTTGCATCGTAAATATTATGTAATTGTAGTTGTTGTTAATAAATATTATAAACGCTAAAAAACTGATGGTATAAAAATTGAAAGATTTTTTTTTTTTATATTTACTTCGTCGTCAATTAAAAAAAAAACGGTAATTTGGGTTCTACTATGCAAAATTATTATATACAGTTTTGTTCATGTTAGTAGCCACCCTCTTGTAAATGTAACTTACATGGATATGCACTGAGGTTACAATACTCACAAAACAACATTATTATGTGACAATTAATTCTTCTACTTGTTTACGAAATGCATGATGTGTGAGGTATTGTGAGAAATGACGTATGTGTGTTTTTCTATAATTTTTCATGTTTATGATGCATAATAATAATTCGTGTGTGTATATAGTTATTATCATAATCAACATTTGCCTTACCTTATCCCATTATTTGGGGTCGGCGCAGTATGTCCTTTTCTTCCATTCGTCTCGCTTTTCCGTCATACCAACATCGACTCCGATCTCAATCATATCACTTTTTACACACTCCATCCATCTTTTCTTTGGTCTTCCTCTCGCTCTGTATCCATCAACATTCATACTCATGACTCTTTTAGTCACATGCTTCTCATCTCTTCTCATCACATGCCCAAACCATTCTAGTCTCTTACTTCTCACTTTTACTATTATGGGCGCTACTTTTATACTACCTCTAATATGTACATTCCTCACCGAATCCATTCGCATATAGTTATTATAATTAGTTTAATTGGTACTTTCTTACGGACCGTTCTAATCATATTAAATAAATAAAAATAAAAAATGATATAATGAAATTTAATGGAATAATATGAGGAATGGCCGCACCTGCGATTAGCGGGTATTTAAGCCAGTGTCAAGTAATTAACAGCAAGAACAAATTCAATAAACACACATTATAAATAAAAATAAATAATGAACGTAATAAATGTGGCGGATGACTCCCACAATTAATTCAAAACTCGTTAACTTAGGGGGGCAATTCTCGCACGTTATCTCTAATTTGAAATCGAAATCCAAGGTTACATTAACTCGCAGCCAGCTGAAAATTGGCAGGATTGTCACAAACACCATTATAAATTAAATCTAAAAAGTCTTCACCGATCTGAAACCTGGAAAAATTACCCGGGGTCAAAGGTCACATAAACACAATTTTCAGCAAAACGGTAAGTTTTATCATAAGATTAGCTAGACAAAAATTGTAGCTCAGATAATTATCTATAAAAAATGTCTATTTTTTTTTTCCTAAGAGCCACCGTTTTTGAGATATCGTTATTCAAAAAGTTGAAAGAGTTACTAGAGCTATTTTTTGGTCTAAATTGACTAATTATACAATTAGAGATAATGTCGATCGTGTGAGAATTGACCCCCTGAATCTATGACAGGTGGGTATACGTACTAGTCATAGTTTCTGAGTTACGGTAAGCTGATGTGAAGCTGAAATATAAATTCTTAGCAAAGGACATCAGCCATTTTATACGTACCTACAATATTATATCTGGCTTCTGATACAACCTATGTCCTTTACTTATTTAGGTCAAGGATCTATTAAGTATGATTCTCGAATCGGTCTTCATCCAGTACAGTATTTTTGTTTCAGAATCCGATGTTTTATATTCACGTAATCGTCAATAAATAATAGTAATATTATCTCTACCACCCATTCGGAATGCATTTCCTATGGAGAAGAATGGGCAAGAAACTCCATGGTTGCTATTTCCCAATAAGGATTTACATTTTTGTGTGTGTTTTTCTTAATTAACAATGTTCTTGCATTCGCTAGAGACTTAGGCTCTTTTTAACAGTAAAGTAGTGCATGATAACAAGAGCTGTGGGTACCTCTTTCATATTATCCTTCAATTTCAATTAAATCTTGACTTAAGATTCCTTAAATTCTATGTATCGGCAGCAGAAAGCGGGAATATCGTATGTCGATAATTGGACTAAATGACTTATTGATATCGACGCTTGAAAGGTAAACCTTACTATGCGACAAAAAAACGACAATATGTATCAAACGAGCTGAATCTGGCCGTTTGAATGGTATATAATGGCATTTAGCGACTTTTTGTCGTCTAGTAAAGATTTCCTTTCAAGCGTCAATATAGAATTGATCAGAAAAAAAGCTATGTCGAATGGTACATGACTCGTCTGCATACGACGAAAGAAAATAATGATAAGCAATGAATTATTTTAAATTTTATTACGGAGTTATGGATTTTTTAAATAGTATTTCAGCTCTGGTGTAAAATTGGATATTTCGAGATACAACTTTCCGCTTTCTGTCGTCGTCGGTATGTTTCATAGATCGTCAGACAACACCGACCACCTATTATGGTATTAACTAAGCAACGCTTGAACTGTAGGAACCTTACAATAGAGTAGGGGCGATTCAATTCCATTTTTTTTTTTTGTAAATATTGATTTATTTAAGTTTGTTATGAGGTGATAATAATTGCATATTTTCAACGATTATCGACACTAACAAGCGTGAAATAATTTTTTTTAACAAAAAACAAAAACCGACTTCAAAAACCTATGTGCACTAAAAAGTGGAAGTCGGTGCCAATTCATGTGTTTTTGTATTTGCCAAGTCTGACGTAGATTGGCACCTACTCCAAATGTAATGAATTATAAGGTTATTTCTAGCTTCTTAGTGCACCTAGGTTTTTGAAGTCGGTTTTTGTTATTTGTTAAAAAATTATTAGCTTTTTAGTGCACCTAGGTTTTTGAAGTCGGTTTTTGTTTTTTGTTAAAAAAAATGTATACAATTAAACTTACCGCTTCATCTAAGTCGTCACCATAGTCCTCATCCCTTTGGAGACACATCCAGATATCACATAAGTTCACTTCACTTGAAACAATAAGAGTATGTGACCCAAGACGGAGCCTTGCGGCACACCAGCGCGGTCCTCTCGTCGCAACTGCCACACACTCAGTCAGATGTTTTGAATACAATCTGGAACAGAAAGAAAAAACAATAATAAACTCGACTGCATGTAGTTTTGCATTTGTAGCGGTTGTATCGTAGAATTTGTATTCGTTTATGTAATACAAAACATGTTATAAGTTCAAAATGGACTTAAGACTTTCGGAATTCCAAAAACAATTAAAATTAGATTCATAGATAAGGGCCTAACCACCGGCTCTTAACGTATTGTTGTTTCAATAGTATAATGTCATTTTTTGGCAGATTCTGATTCGGAATTCTGCTTCCACGAAGAAACTCAATGGTTACTCTTTTCAAAATGTTAAATAGTAAGGATTGTGAGTAATACATTCTCAGGAGCAGCACCGCCATGAGAGCAGGCAGCACCTTTGCCTCAATACTAGAGAAGAGGCCGTCAGCGCGAAAGTGGCATAACCCACACTTTTTCATATCTTACATAACTACAAAAAGTCATAATTGAGAAGGTGAAGAACAAAACCTAACTTATCCAATTTTTTTTAAATGTATTTTTTTAGTTTAGGTACCTATGTGCAATTTTTTTTTAAATGGATTAAAACAAACAAGTAAATCCTTATCAAAAACACCACTTTTCTTATACACATTTTTATTTGAAATATAGAGTTTCGAACAAAACCACACTTTAGACTCTAAAAAAATCAGTCTCAATTAACATTTTATTTTTTTCTCCAAAATTTAAAAAAGTGGAAAAGTGAGTGAAAAGTTTTCTTCACCTCCTCAATTATATAAACCCTATTATTTTTAATTACTGTATGTCTCAAGCTTAGGTCACTTTTGCGCTGGTGGCCTCAATTATATCTACTGTGTTATGGATAGCGAAGGAAACCATTAAAAAAATCTTGCCAAATATAATACAGCAAATTTGTTTGGCCAACCAAAGGGAACTCGAAAGTAGTGAAATAAAACCACAAACAACGCAGCTGTATACCTCCAACATTCACGTACAATAACTTTAACACAAACAATCGTAGTATTTTTAAATACTGCCTTGCAATCTTCGCCTATGACTAATTTCTAATTAGACGATACACCAACACATGTTAGCTTAACACTTAACAAGGAAAGTAAGCCTTGTAACAACGGTGATGGAGTCGCAAGTCAAGTTAATGATCAGGGTGATATTAGTCCTTTAACGTTTGAAGCAGCTGTTGTATGTAAAAGGACACCTGAAGGCGACACTAGGCTGAAACAAAATATTTTGTTTCTATGGTCTAGCTAAGCAAAACATTTTTGTTAATGTACCTTTAGTATAACATAGGAGTCGTTAGTAAGATCTATTTTTAATGCTGCAGCTACGATTATTCCACCTACCTTAGTAAATACTATTTTAATTATGCAATGTGATACGGAATGGGTATAAGAAGTCTGCGACCCAATTAGAATATCATTAACGCATTTTATTTTGTCCTTCAAAATTAAATAATAATTTGTTACTATCTAATATATTGCAGTGGTAGCTGAGTGGTCGAACGCACGCCTTGCAATTAAAGTGTGCAGGTTCAAACCCCGGCTCGCACCTCTGGGATTTATGTGCGAATCTCATTTTCATTCGAGATTATCACTTGCTATGAAACGGTGAAGGAAAACATCGTGAGGTAACCTGCACGTCTGAGGGAACTTGACTAGTTCTCGATAGATGTGTGAAGTCTGCCAACCCGCACTGGGCCAGCGAGGTGGACTATGGCCTGAATCCCCCTCGCATTCAGGGAAGGCCTGTGCCCAGCAGTGGGACGTTAAAAGGGCTGTGTAGTTGTTTCTATGCTTTGACTATCCTAGGCATGGTCAGTTAGATTGCTTGCATATGTTTAGTTCAAAAGTAACTGCTAATTATACTTAGAGTTTAGATTAAGCTTGAGAAGCTAAAAGGGTTAGTTTACTCATTTTGCATGTCATTGTAGGTATGTTTACTTTCTTATGTATTTATCCATGTGAATTTTATACGGATATTTGATTAGAAACTATATCGTTATCACGCTCGTATTCTCTGAAGGGATAGGCTGGGATAGTGCACTGCAGTGCAGCCACACTTTGGCGATATATTTCGACTCAATGTATTACGTAATCGGGAACGAAAAATTAGTAGCATAGCCGAGTTAGTAGAACACCACCCTTGTACGCAAGGAGTGTAGGTTCAAACCCCGGGCTAGCACTGGACTTTTCGACGGTATTGCATAAGCAAATGTCAATTTCAATAATGATTATCACTTGTTGAACGGTGAATACAAACATCGCGGGGAAACCTCCACGCTTACACTGTGAAGTTCACCAACCCGCACTGGGCCAGCGTGGTGGACTATAGCCCAAATCACCCTCGTATTGAAAGTAATGTGTACAGTTTAACAGCAATAGGCTCAATCCTTATCATATTGCGATCAAAAATACCTCGACGAAGTGAAGCTGAACTGCAGTACACCTCTGCCTACCTTTATTAGGTATACAGGCGTGAATGAAGTAAGCAGCATAAAAATTGATAATTACGCCATCTGATAAACATTATCCGAACTACATCGTCCCTTTGTAATCCAGGTTGCCACTGAAAGCGCCATCTATGGCATGTAACCTGTAACAATATTTTTTCGCCGCGACGTCACGCCTGTTGCATACGATCACGAATTGTTTACTCAACACAAAAGACCCCTTGTTTGTTTTTCGCTAGACGTTTCCTGGTTTGTTTTGTGTGTGAACGTGTGTATGTATGTGTGTATGTTTTCACAGCCGGCACCGAACTCGAGGACGGGGTACACAAAATGTTGTTGTTTGCTCGGACCGAAGTAGGTAATAAATTCAGTGTCTGAACCACGTAGGTACCTATCGTGGATATATTTATGCTTTTAAATATTACATTCGGTTGCTGTATGATCCGATGATAGATTGCCTACTACCGTTGCTGCTAAATGCGATAGGTAGGTTTTATCTATCTATGTAGATAGATAGACATCATACGTAGATGCTTACACGTAAGTACGTGAATAGATACCGACAGGCACCTAACCACCACCTCTTAAAGTCATGTTGTTTCAATAGTAACTGGCAATTTTTGACAGATTTTGTGCTGAGCTAGCTGTCAAAAACTGACTGAAGCTGATATTAGTAATCTAAAAAAATCAAAATCAATCCAGCTGTTGGTTTGAGTTAAACTCCCAGTCCCAAACGGCAGGACCGATTTTTAATTTTGAGCTGATGTTACAAGGAGTACCTTATGCTACTTTTTTCCTAAATTCCACGCGGGCGAAGTCGCGACCACATCATAATTGTGTTAGTTTGAAGTGGTTTCTACAAAAATCAAAATCGGTGCAGCCTTTTAGGAGTTTAACTGAAACAGTCTGACAGACTTTTTTTTAATTAGCGTTTTCGTTATACGTAGCTCATAAACTTTCATATGCATTTAGTAAAAAAAATTATGTTTATATTATTACAAACAGACACTTCAAATTTATTTATTTGTATAGATTTAAATTTTCTAAATAATTAGTCGAGTTGTTGGGAAGTTTTCCTTAATGTTTCGTTTTGCGACGACCATAAATAGTTACTTACAACTACCTATTTGTGGTTTTCCGAAATGCATCTGATGACAACAATTTGCGGAAGGAAAACCTCTTTATAGAACCTTACAAGGAACTTCAAAACCCCCGCTGGTAGTAAGCACCTATCTTATCACTGCAGTAGACATCTCAAAACATCTTATGAAAACTGCTCGTTGACTACCGCATCTGAAGCTATGTGTCTACCTACATTAGAAATAATACACATTGTAACCATAGAGTTCTAGAATATAGTACAGTTAATGAAAATTAATAATATTCTAGAACTCTATGAATATTATTAATGAAAATTAATAATATTCTAGAACTCTATGGTTTTAATATTATGTACTCAAATCCATGGAGGTAGTAGTAATGCGGAGATGGCATTTCGAGCCCGCGCTGCGGTAAATTTTTCTGGTTTATCTGACTCCGCCATCTTTGTTTTCCCATATAGTTGCCGTATACTACAGGTACATGAGATAATAAATGGCGGAAAAATTGCCACAGAGCTATACGAAGAGTGGAGTCGTTATGATATAAATACTATATGCTCAGATGACAGTTTTCGCATTATGAGATCAGTCAAAAAGAGACAGTTAATATTATTATAACACTACTATAAGAAGTGGGTAGATATTAAGATATAAATAGCAGTGGTAGCCGAGTGGTCGAACGCACGCCTTGCAATCAAAGTGTGGAGGTTCAAACCCCGGCTCGCACCTCTGGGTTTTATGCGCGAATCTCAATTTCATCTGAGATTATCACTTGCTATGAAGCGGTGAAGAAAAACATCGTGAGGAAACCTGCATGTCCCAAAATCTCCCTCGTATTGAGGGAGAATATGCCCGGTATAATGGCAATGGGCTCGCCCCCTATTACATTGGGACCGAAACACATCGGCAGGGCACCTCAACCTTCCCTTTTGGGAAACACAGCGTGATGATACTGATGTATTTGTAAGTTAGGTGTCTATATCAACTTTTGAAACAAACTCGTTGCCTAGATACATGTAACATCCAGGTAGTTATTACATGTTATGCAATTTTTGTTTGTGCCAACTCGCTCTGGGGGAAACGCTACAACAAAGACCGATGGGAACATTTCATACATTGTTCTCTTGTTTATTACCTGCATTTACCAACAAACAAACTAATTAAAACGTATATGTAATTAGACAATGCTATATAATGTATTTATTTATCATGAGAATAACTGTTTACAGACACATGGGTGTATCAGAAGTCCAAAATAATACTTTGGGTAAGTACATATACGGTAGCTTAATGGATGCTTGTTAAGATAGGGTATACCTAACTATCATAGTTTCAGAGTTTATAACTTTGAATAATGGTCACAGGTATCGTATTCTGGCCTTTGGGTAGGACTCGAAATTGACGACGAAATAATATTTAAAAAATATGTTCGATTCTCGATGAAATTTTTATACCATTCCGTTGTATACCCAACACTGATGCAAACGTCCAAGTATTATTTCCGACTTCTGAAACTTACTTACTGGGTTTTAAAACTATAGGTACCCCCTCGATATATAACTAATTTAACGATTTTTTGTCACTTAGCAAGAATTGCCTTTCAAGTGTCGATATAAGATAATACTTATAAGATCTGAGGATATAATCCACTGTCCTTAAGACCACAAGTAGGCTGTGTTTTGTCCTAAATATAGTAAAACAAATGTAAGCAACGCAGAACACACAAAATCTATATTGATTATTATCTAGCACACACGATAAGATTACATAGATTCCTGTTTACCTACATATCGTGTTATACATAATACTGTAAATAACATTATACTCATTCCTTAAAGGCCGGCAACGCACTTGTGATGCCCCTGGTGTTGCAGGTGTCCATGGGCGGCGTTGATCACTTACCATCTGGTGAAACGTCTACTCGTTTGTCTCCCAATCTCATTAAAAAAAAAAAATACTTCGGTGAAGGAAAACATCGGAAACGTGGGGCGGGCTGCTTAAAGTATTGTTCTTTCAAAAGTCACTGAAAATTTTTGGCATATATTGTACTGAGCTGTCAATATCTGAAAGTTATATTAAAAAGATTGCTGCAAAGACATGTGGTGGTGAGGAAGTCGGCACGTCTATAGAAGGGCGTGTGAAATTCACCAACCCGCACTGGGCCAGCGTGGTGGACTATGTCCCAAAATCGCCCTCGTATTAAGGGAGAATGTGCCCGGTATAATGGCAATAGGCTCGCCCCCTATTACATTGGGACGAAAATACATCGGCGCAATACAGTGTGGGCGCACTGCAGTGTACGCCTGCCTTTTTTTTATTTTTCGATGTTTGTACAATAATGTTATATTTTATTTAGAGTCTGTTGCTAAAACACAGCATTCTACGATATTCTATATGTATTAATACAATATGATTCATAATACGTACAAAAAGCCTGTAACCCTGAAATCGTTTTGCGAAGGCACAATTTCTATTAGTCATTTTAAAAAAGTAACCATAATTTAAACCTAGATCTTTCTAAGAAGTTGTGCAGGGTGGCTCTTAAAGTATATTTGTTTTAATAGTAACCCGTACATTTTTGACAGATTTTGTACTGAGTCTGACTTTGAAATTTATGTCTACGCGGTCATGTCAAGCCTACAGGACAAGACTTATGTTACGGACCATGTCGCTTCGAGTCGCTCACTCTTGATTCATGCGAAAAAAGAGATAGAATTGATATATTCCTTGACTTATGTCTGGTCTTGACACACGTGATAGCTCTGATAAATCCATAAAGATACTCCAGTATCAACTGAACCACTATAGTACTACATCATTCACTCATCACGCCTGTATTCTCCGAAGGGGTAGGCTGAGGTGCACTGCAGTGCCGATGTATTTTTGTCCCAATGTAACAGGGGGCGAGCCTATTGCCTTTATATCGGGCACATTCTCCCCCAATACAAGGGAGATTTTTGGACTGTAGTCCACCACGCTGGCCCAGTGCGGGTTGGTGAAATTCACGCGCCTTTCTTTAGACGTGCAGGTTTCCTCACGATGTTTTCCTTCCCCGTTAGTACTGAAAACAAAAAATTAGCTACCCACCTACTTCAATTACGTATTCAGTATTGATTTATTCATATCGATGCGATTCGCATTATAATATTTTTTTATCTCCGCGATCACAGGACTTCGAGGTCAACACGACGAACCATTGACAAAGGAAACCTCCTGATTTTACTCCCGATCAGACTGAATGCGAAGTATCTAGTTTTGTATGATGGTGCCCTGTTTACTACTACAGCCCTTTTAACGTCCCACTGCTGAGCTCGGGCCTCCCCTTTATGCGAGGGGGAATTCAGGTCAAAGTCCACCACGGGTTGGCAGACTTCACACATTTATCGAGAACTAGTCAAGTTCCCTCAGACGTTCAGGTTTCCTCACGATGTTTTCCTTCACCGTTTCATAGCAAGTGATAATCTCGGATGAAAATGAGATTCGCACATAAACCCAGAGGTGCGAGCCGGTGTTTGAACTTGCACACTTTGATTGCAAGGCGTGTG
This sequence comes from Ptilodon capucinus, assembly GCA_914767695.1. Lineage (NCBI taxonomy): Eukaryota > Metazoa > Arthropoda > Insecta > Lepidoptera > Notodontidae > Ptilodon > Ptilodon capucinus. The sequence continues at coordinate 1,815,933 of OU611831.1, forward strand.
TTCGACCACGCGGCTACCACTGCTTTTTGCTGTCCTGTTTATTCTCAGATAGTCTTAGTACCACAAAAGTACAAGATACTTAGAAAGGAAAACAAAAAAAAATATTGTTCAATATAAACTTGTGTAAAGTAATTTTAAAATAACCGGCCAAGTGCGAGGTGGAGTCTCGCACCCTAAACTATGAAACACATTGTTATAACGAAAAGATAAAACGGATAGTAGGACAAAATTAACTTTTTTATTTCATGATTCTAGACCAACGGGAAGTACCCTATAGGTTTTTGATATGCTTGAAATTGTACTAAATACGCATCTTAAACCTCCATATCTTTTGATTGCGTTAACTTAAACGTATGATTTTTTACAGCTCCAAAGAACCGCAGATTTAAGTCTTTGTTATAAATTTTAACTTGATACCTCCACGCGTTCCTGAGAAAAAGGGTCTTGACAGTCAGATAGACAGTCAGACGGACAACAAAGTGATCCGTTAAGGATTCCATTTTCCTTTTTATGTACAGGCTTATTATACCCATTTTAAAACATATTGTAGATAGGACAGACAGCCCAACTCTAACTAAAGTGGGCACAGAACATACAATCAATATAAGTACATAATGTTAGCAAAAACAGAAAAAAAATCATTGTTTACACAACCACCTACGTAACAACAAGCTGATAAAGATAACAGTTTGTGTGTGAAATAAACATTTTTACCATCCTATCGTTATGTGGCTAGTCGTAACTCGTAGGTATACGAACCTACGTACTATGAAGACTTACTTACTAATACATGGGTGTAATGAGGGAGAATGTGCCCGGTATAATAGCAATAGACTCGCCGCCTGTTACATTGGGACTATAATGCATCGGCGAAGTGTGCGCGCACTGCAGTGCACCTCTGCCTACCCCTTCGGGGAATACAGGCATGATGATGTTTTTTTAAATCTAAAATATTTGTGCAGTCCAAAGAAAAACAATCAGGAACCACTAAAACTTAATTATTTATCAAGAAAAAATCAAAAATAATAACAGTGCGTAGTGCACCTCTGGCTACCTCTTCGGGGAATACAGGGGTGATTCATACTCCTCCACCAATGACTTAGATAGTAGATGACAGGTTGGTCTAGTGCTCCGAGCGTAGCGGCTCTCTGCACCGGGTGGATGTGATTTCTATTCCCATCACTGGCAATTTTCAAGACATTTGTAACGGATTCACTCGCTCGCTCTCTATCTAATTTCAAAAGAGAGATAGAGACACCATCAATTTATTCCCTGTCATACGTCTTATGTTGGCGTACATGCTATAACTGCAGCTGTTAAAGTATTGACGTGATGATTTTTATTTATTTAATTACTTGACACCGGCTGATATACCCGCTAACCGCAGGTGGAGTCATTGTTCACCTTATAACATTATATTTCATCATTTCATTCATTTTGTACATTCATAAATAATAGGTAATGTTCTTGATTTCGTTAAAAACAAGGTTTCGTAAAGAAAACAACTTGAATTATATTCTCACATATCATTTAACGCAAGAAAAAAAGAAAACAAAATTGAACCCAAAATTTGATATTATCATAACTAGCTGGCATACTGGGATTCTTAAATCTCGAGGATTATCCTTCTAAAAAAAAGCCTTACTTCTTGCAAAATTTCATGAAAGTACCCTATAGATTGAAATAAAACTATTTTACGGATTCTATCGCGTTTATTTACTTTTTTATTTTCCCGACGTTTCGGCTGCTTTACAGCAACCATGGTCACGGGGGACTGAGGTGTTAGACTTCCTGATGTCATAGATAATAACTGGGTACCCTCATATTTAGTTGTTGTTTGCGGTCCGATCCACGCAGAAAGTGCTCACAGTGTCTTAAGGTCTTACAATGGTGCGCTTGGTTTTGGATTTAATGTACTAACCGCACCCGCCATTATATCAGATTTGATAAACCGCATATCCTCGCAAAAGAACACCGATTCCGACCAAGGATGATACGTGAGGCCATTGAAATTAAAAAACATCCTAATTTCAGGAAGATGGCTGGGTGCTACCACCAACTCGGGATCCAGTAATTAATATGATTAATCACGGTTCATGAGATAGAGCTTGGTGACAGACGGACGGACGGACGGACGGACGGACGGACAGCGAAGTCTTAGCAATAGGGTTGCCGATTTACCTTTGGGTACGGAACCCTAAAAATGTTAAATCGCACGGCAAGTGCAAACGGAACGTATTAAAAATTTTTGTTTATAAAAATCCACTATCTTGTTATAATAAATCGCGCATTATGAAGGCGCGAGCCAGTTTCAGAATGTTTAGGAAGCCGAAAGGAGGTCGGAAGCCCGTGGCTGATAGTCGTTTATTTAGATTTCGAGGCCGCTACATTATTTAGGTTGTTTTGTTTTATCAGTTTGAAGGCGCAATTTTATGCCAAAATGTATGTACACGCAAATATTTTAGAATAAACGCGTGTATAGCTCTACCATTGGTATCTACCACCGACGGTATAAGCTCGATAGTCGTCAGCGTCTACGTAAAATATTGGTCCAGGTGGTCACCAGCCCTCTTAGCCAAGATGACTCTTTATAAGACTTTATTTGTTATTTAACTTTTTGTCCCTATCAAGATTTTTTGCGCAATTTAGAAGATACTATTAAAATAACAACAGGCTCGCCCCCTATTACATTGGGACCAAAATACATCGGCGAAGTGTGGGTGCACAGCAGTGCACCTCTGCCTACCCCTTCGGGATTACAGGCGTGATAATGTATTGATAAAATAAACTACTAATTATTAGCTAATTATTTTTAATTGCAATAGGTATTAAAAACAAAAATCACAATAAGAATTGTAATAGCTAAACAAAAATAGACTACCTATTATGCTAAACAAAAAATAATAAAAAGCCAGCCAAGTGCGAGTCGGACTCGCGCACGAAGGGTTCCGTACCAATATCTATAAAAACGGCAAAAAAATCACGTTTGTTGTATGGGAACCCATCTAAATATTATTTTATTCTGTTTTTTAGTATATCTTGTTGTTATAGCGGCAACAGATATACATCATCTGTGAAAATTTCAACTGTCTAACTATCACGGTTCATGAGATACAGCCTGGTGACAGACGGACGGACGGACGGTCAGCGAAGTCTCAGTAATAGGGTTCCCATTTTACCTTTTGGGTATGGAACCCTAAAAATTATCCCACGGAAGCCCCGTGCGACAGGTTTTTTTTCATCTCAATTATTAATTTTACCTATATAATTATCGCTTCTAAAACAAAACACACCTGTTTTTATGTACACATCGTACATATACTGTGTGTATGTTTGTTGTGTATTTTTGCGAGGTTCGGTCCGATAGTGTTATCGTCCGTCACGCCTACACGCACACACGCACACACACACACAATACCTAGGTACATACATAGATATACATACATGAGCGACAGAAAAAATACATAGTGTAAAGCACTACTACTATAATATTGGCGATGGCGGAATATTCAGCTATCATTTTCATGATATAATTAAATTATGATATTTTAATAACTTCCGTTTTATGCCCACGAGGCAGTGTTAGCCTCGTGGGCAAGAACGGCCCGCCTTGACCGTAAGGGGTGCAAGATAATTTTCATGTGCGAATGTCATTTTCAATAATGATTACCACTTGCTGAACGGTGAAGGAAAACATCGTGAGGAAACCTGCACGTCTATAGAAAGGCGTGTGAAGTTCACCAACCCGCATATATCCGGTTTTATGATAGTTACATTCGGTTTTTTATTGCGGGTATTGTTTCTAAGTATATTTTTCACGAAAAAAAATAGACTATTATGTTAAATACATTTAAAATGACCTTGTCATTATAGCTCCTTAATTTTTACCTAAAGTTTTTTTAGTTCAGAAATGTCAGTCTGTAAAATATTTTATTACAAGGTAAAGCATCGGAAAGCGGTATTTTTAACCGACCTCCAATAGGAGGAGGTTCTCAATTCGAATGGTATGTTTTTTTAAATAAAATTTGAAAAAGTTCGTATTTGTTTAATCCAAAAAAAATTAAGGTACTATACAGGATACATAGGATAGGATAGGGGTATGTATTATAGGATACTAGAAATAACAAGGTCAAAGTCATATTTAAACTGTCAAAGGCAGAATGAAGGGCAGGCCGTGTAAAATTCAACAGCAGTGGGGTAAGCATGTCAAGACAAGACCTCTGTCACGGATTAGCTCGGTCGCTCTCTTATTTCATACGAGAGAAAGAGATATAACATAAGTCTAGTCTTGGCGCTCATGCTACAACTATGCTAACAGCGCTTACAACAGCCATTTCATAACTGTAGCACTATACACTAAACATTTTGTTGCTAAGTTAGTTACTAAAAGAAGCTTTATTTGTCCAATATATTGTTATGTTCGGCTTATGGTAGAATAGCCATGATTTGCGCAAGCATTTTGTGTCAATTTGCGATGTTAACGTGATTTATTTGGCTATGTTTGTGGTACTAATGTCCACGTCATGGGGTGGACGCCGCAGATGGTACCTATGATACCATTTGTTTGAGGTGAAGGCTCCAATTATATGTACAAATACCTGAAATAAACTCAAGCATTTCATACCTGACTACTAATTTCACCGTTTCTATTAATAAATATCGCCAGACAGGCAGTACACACTCATCGTATGGTCCCAAACTAAACAACGTTTATTCTCTACTACTATAGCCCTTTTATCGTCCCACTGCTGGCCACGGGCCTCCCCTCAATGCGAGGAGGATTCAGGCCATAGTCCACCACGCTGATCCGGTGCGGGCTGGCAGATTTCACACATCTATCGAAAACTAATCAGGCTCCCTCTGACGTGCAGGTTTCCTCACGATGTTTTCCTTCACCGTTTCTTAACAAGTATCTCGGATGAACGCTTATTCCTTGGGGTACAAAAAAAACTGTCGTTAGTCTTATGTTCATCCAGCTCTTATAGCATGTGCGCCAAGACCAGACTTATATCACATAATTATGTTGATAATATCTCTTTCTCTCGTATGAACTAAGACAGAGAGCGACCGAGCCAATTCGTGACAAAGGTCTTGTCTTGACATGTGTACTAACACCACAGTTAAGTCCACATTTCACATAGTGATTGCTGACGACCTTTTAAGCCGCCGTATATAGGTCCACAAAACAATTATAAGACATTACAAATAGAATCGCTTCAAATACATCATCACGCTTGTATTCCCCGAAGGGGTAAGCAGAGGTGCACTGCAGTTCGCCCACACTTCGCCGATGTATTTTGCTCTCAAATTTTTCAGGTTAAAGATCACTCATCATGCTTTTTGTAAACTATCAACAAGGCAGCTGGATCAAGAGATTAGATTCAGAAGGCGGTACTTCTGGAGACGGCGTGCATTGTGAGGAAGTTCCCCTCTCTCTGGAGCCTTGACCAGGGGTAACTAGGACCCTGTTCCAGATGCCGGTGGGTATTTTTTTTTTTGTAATATTCGTACCGCACTACTGACCACTGATATCTTTTAATTCATAATACAGTAATTGAACCTGAAAACGGTCACCTAAAATTAGTAAGTAATTTATGCTTTTTGTGTAACAAATATAATTTTGTTTTGCCTAAACAATAAATAAAAAATCTCACTTGCTCTCATCACGACACTGACGTAATTAATAACACTGTAGTAACAATATTTTATAACAATCGTAATAAATGTATTATGAATATTATGTAAATATATAAGGTGGTTTTCTTTCTGGAATAGCATATTCTTATCTATTAAACTATTTAATAAGATATTATCACTTCTAAAAGAAGCTGAACCAATTTGGAAAAGTTTAAAAAGTCTTGTAGTCTTGTCTTGTAAGGAACATTAATCTAATACTATTATTGGTCGCAGGAGAGCTATCATAAAAATCAAAAGATACCTTCCAATTATTGACATAAGACAAACAATACCCGAAAATTTTACGAGAATTATAATAAAAAGAAAAAACTTAACACAAGGGCCCAAACCCTTGTTTTTATAATTCCATCCCCCTTATTTGCCTTTCCCAGTGCTCTTCGGGCTGCGACATCTCTGTGTACCTAATTTTTTTTCTTAGTAATATTATTATAACATGAATATACGGCTGCTTCCAGCTGCATTACCTTTGCTACCACTCATTAAGAATGTAATAATATAGTAACTGGCCTCTTTTGCAGTATTGTTTAAACATTACTTTGATTTTTACAGTGTTTATAATAAAGATACTAAAAACGATGTTCAATGTAGTAAGAAAAGTCAAATTAAAAATTTAGACTGCTAATCGATAAGCAAAAGGTGATGTTCTAAATGACATGTTTTCATTGACGTATGTAAATATCATGATTTATAATAACCATATGATTATTATTTTATGAATTTAAAGTCATTAATAGCAAAACATACCGAAAAAAAATCTAATTAATCACTTAAAATTCCTATACAATATAATATAAAACTTGTTTAGCAGTTCTGAATGAATTAAAAACAAAAAATCTATAATATGCTAAATGTTAGCACTGTTCCAGTATTTACATATATAAATATTTAAATAAGTAATCTAATCAAAGTTTCGCTATTCTATACGTTACGTAGGTAGGCGCCTACCTATTTTTTTTTTAATAATTAATAAAAACTAAATACAGAGAACAACTATTTTGCATTTGAAAATATTTAGGGTCTTCATTAGCTATCTAGAGTCCAGAAAATAATATCGCACGTGAGAAAATATTTTTAATATTACACATTACGTACCTATATAAGTAAAATTAATATGATTTAAAGAAGAATAAAAAATACTGTCTTAAGAAATCCAATTAAAATAGTAGAAAGCACAACAGGTCAATGTAAATACTAATTTGTTATAACTTCCTGGTGATAGCCACATAACTGGACAACATGTGAAAAATGTAGAGTTATTCGGTTTCCGTGTGTTCCTTTGCCAATTAAAGAAAACTTGGCAAAAGTTTAGCATGTTATAATTTTACACGTCTCTGTGAACGCCTTAAAATGAATTCTAACGAGGACAACGCACTACTAAAAACATGGTTTAATTACATTTCGCGTTGACTTATTAAACATGGCGGTGCTATGACAAAAATCAATATAGATAAATGAAGAGACGACCGATACGTGAGTAAATACAATATTATTTATAATGTCGTCTCTGGTCTCATATTTTTTTCCTATTACCATAAAAAGGTGCTCATAAATTAAAAAGTCAACTCATCAAAGTTTTGTCTTTGCCTAAATACATGACAAGTAACCTCTCTCTCCCCGTCTCCCCCCCATACACAAAGTGACAATAAGTCGGGTACGCACACACGTGTGGTGTTTGTACACTCACACACGCACGGAACCGGCTAGGTATTTGGTTTCCCGCCACCGGCGCGAACACGCACACAAAACACGAAGAGCAAACAATACAAACACCAACACACAAGTAAATTTAAACTCACCTCAAAATAAATCCATTAGAAAACACACTTGTTCAAACAACTAGCGCTTAGCCTCGAAAACGCGTTGAAAAAACACTCGCATCCGATGTGTGCTCAACACTTTTCCAAACTTTCTGTGCAGCCTACTTCTTAGTTAGCACCTCCGTCTGCACCCAGATCCCGCCAAAAAACTTTTTTTAAAGTCAACTTCCAAAGTCGCGCCGCACTGAATCGAAATACAACTGTCAAAACAGGACACCACATCGATCATTATTTAAAATCAAGGTTGTTAATCAAAATTATATCTTGTTATCTTTATAATTAGGTCTTTGCGTGAACTGTCTTCATATCGCCGCACGAATTCGCGAACATTATTTTCACGGCCGCAAACGCTTCCGCAATTCAATTGCTAGTTTTAATCAAACACTGGCGAAATAAAAGAAACGGCGACAAGTGGCCCCACTTATTAACACACGTTGCGCGGTAAAAATAAACTATGATTAACTACCATTAAGATTCGCGGAGACAACTCGAGGCACCGGCGAGCGTGCGAATAGGTTATGAAAAATAAATAAAATGTTAATAATTAACCAAAAAAATATATATACCGAACGCTTTTTACAATGAGGACCTGCCAAATTAAACCGCGAATTCGTTTACCGCGATGCTATTTCGGTCGCTAGAGACGGTTCCGATATGAATAATTATTATCGCCGGCGAGCGAACATCGACGCATAGTTGTCGTTTCATAAAACGTGCGCGTTAAAACTGAGTCGAAAGGCTCGCCCCGTGTCGGAGCATAGCGCCGAATAAAATAAACAACAATATACCTAAATAAGCGGCCGACGGGCGCGGCCACGTGTGCGTGCGCGCCGCTGTGTGCGTGTGTAAACAAGGGGCAGCGGGGCTCCAATGACATCCTTGCCGCAGACACTGTCTCATTCATATTTTTGCAAGAAAGATCTCAGTTTCTTTACAATAAAGTTACGTTGTAAGCATTTACAACTTCTATTTATAACATAAATAATAATCCTCAAATTCATTAATTCTTTAATCATTCATTCACTAATTATCTACCATGTCAATTTTTAGTGTCCATGTTTTGTAAATATAAATGTATCAAAGTTTTATCCGAAAGTATAAGTATTATCCGAAACTATCGAAATTGGTCCAGGATTTTGTAGATCCGCATATAGTCTAAAAAGCAAACAGTGTTTTGACTATCCTTTGAAGCTAATAGTCAGTACAGTAAATGCCGGTATTTGGAAAAGTTATTACGGTATGCTATACAAGTTTTAATGGGAATTAATTATTATTATTATTTATATATTTATATTATATATATATTTATTTATTTAGCGACGATATACGCAAAGCGGTGGGCAGTGACTGGAGAAGAAGAGCCGAAGATCGGGCTCAGTGGCGCATCTTGGGAGAGGCCTACGTCCAGCAGTGGACTGACACCGGCTGATGATGATGATGATATATTTATTTATATTATATTTATATCCTATTACCTACTGTAACCAGTTCTACTAAGATCGCAGTCCAGTGTCTACTTACAGTGGTCTCTAAATAATGCCCTTAAATCATTCCTCACACGGCGATTGCTTGCGAAAAGTATTTTTCTTTTTATATCTCACAATGGCTTCCTTCCTAAAGGTAAGACTTATTTTCACAAATTGTCTTTGCTGTAATACTAATTAGGAAAATATTTTTTTCTTGCAAATGGGAAATAATGGGAATCAACAAGCAGTGGGCAAGTACACCCGCCTTGAACGCAAGGGGTGCAAGTTCAAATCCCGGGCCCGCACCTCTGAGATAATTTTAATGTGCAAATGTCATTTTCAACAATGATTACCACTTGCTGAACGGTGAAGGAAAACATCGTTAGGAAACCTGCATGTCTATAGAAAGGCGTGTCAAGTTCACCAAAACGCACTGGGCTAGGCGTAGTGGACTATGGCCTGAATCTCCCTCGCACTGAGGGAGAATGGGCCCAGTATAATGGCAATAGGCTCGCCTCCTATTACATTGGGACCAAAATACATTGGCGAAGTGTGCGCGCACTGCAGTGCACCTCTGCCTACCCCTTCGGGGAATACAGGCATGATGATGTTTTTTTAAGTCTAAAATATTTGTGCAGTCCAAAGAAAAACAATCAGGAACCACTAAAACTTAATTATTTATCAAGAAAAAATAAAAAATAATAACCAATAAACCTCGTAATACTTTAAAAAAGGTGGTGGTCAGCAGACTCGTTATAATTTTAGTGCTACTTCAAGCTAGATGAGGACCGATTATTTATACGCACACCCCGTATATATAGTCCTTATTTAGTCATCTCTGTTATTGGCAGCTGCGCGCCATTACGTATTTTTATCTGTTTGCAGAAAATACTGTTATTAATTTTCTATAACATCATCTATCCCGCAAATCTTTTATTAAAATAGTTCTGAGTATGTGCAGATTATTCTATCAATAATATTATTTTTAATGATCCTTATACAAATTAAATATTTAAAAAAATTGCCTCTGTACCATAGTGCCCCGAGTCACTCGCGGGAATAAACATATGACGTCACCGGCGGGTAAACAAACAAACAAACACATGCGCGCCGCTCATGTTTCCTTAATACAATTATTATTTCGAATGTGGAACGCGGCCGGAGCGGTCGCGCTTCGCGTATTTTGCGATTTTATTTTAAGCCAACCTATGGCCGCGACTCTGCTCGTGTACTCTGCATTGCTACAGCATTTTAAGCGAAGCCTCCCATTCTAAATGCCCCATAATGTTAGTGAATGAATGCTACAATCGTCAAAGATTGAACGCCAGCGGTATTTCTCAAGCGCGATAAAACGGTATTCAAATCACTGTAACTCTATGTACAATGCGATCCAAATAAGAATAGGAATGTCAATAACCTTTATCTGTCAAATGTCATTTGAAAAGTATGGTTTTCAAAAAAACTTATTTGCATATCAATAATTAGTCTTACATCAAATTTAAATAAAAAGGTTAAATTAGTAGTGAATTGTCCAAATATAGTATTTAATTATTTTATGTCATAATTTGTTTTCGTTCGTCACAATATGGCGCAAAGTCGATCCTATTCTCATTTGAATCGCATAGTATACAGATAGCCCCCTAGCGTAGAGGTTATGGCAGTTTTATTTGATCCCCTCACATGTCTGTTTTATATGATGAGTTTATTAAATCATATACTTTAAATAAGTACAATAAATGATCAATATGAAACTACTTCTAAACACTGACACAATTATCCCATCCTCCCCTTTTATATGAATCCTGGGATAAAGAACTTAATTGGCGAAATAGTTCTGTTTAAAAATAGTTATTATTGAGATAAAATGTTCAATGCTGACCACGCCTTTTGTCTTCGCGTATTATTTGCGAGTTAAGATTAGTCCTTGAAGCGAAGTTCTTATAATTATAAATAAGTGCGCACAGATAAATATTGTCACGCTAGGTTAACGTGGAAATCAATATTTGGTTTAGGATTTAAATATAGACGTTATAGAATGTGGTTTTAATATGTAAAACTACTTTTTATGCATACGCAAATAATTAATTAGTTTTATAAAACTGGCCAAGTGCGAGCCGGACTCGCGCACGAAGTGTTCCGTACCATTATCTATAAAAACGGGGAAAAAAATCACGTTTGTTGTATGGGAGCCCCCTTAAATATTTATTTTATTCTGTATTTTAGTATTTGTTGTTATAGCGGCAACAGAAATACATCATCTGTGAAAATTTCAACTCTCTAACTATCACGGTTCATGAGATACATCCTGGTGACAGGCGGACGGACGGACGGACGGACAGTGAAGTCTCAGTAATAGGGTTCCCGTTTTACCCTTTGGGTACGGAACCCTAAAAATTATTTTGATTTTACAAAAAGTTCATTGTACAACGAAATGACACTGAAGGCGCGAGCGAATTTTGATGCGTGGGGGTGTTACTTTTACAACAGAACTTTATTCTTTATGCATATTGACACAGGGTTCGTTTTGGTATTGGCAAACATTTAGACGCGCGAATGTTAACGCTCCAGTGTGTGGGGGGCTTTATAGTTACCTAATTGTAAACAAACCTTAATTAATATAGTATAGTAGGTAGGTAAAACACCATAGATTAATCATCTTCATCATCATTATCAGCTGGTGTCAGTCCACTGCTGGACGTAGGCCTCTCCCAAGATGCGCCACTGAGCCCGATCTTCGGCTCTTCTTTTCCAGTTACTGCCCGCCGCTTTGCGTATGTCGTCGCTCCACCTGGTCACAGGACGTCCTACACTACTTTTGCCGATTCGCGGTCTTCACTCTAGGACGAGTCTACCCCAACGGTTGTCAGTCCTGCGGCAGATATGACCGGCCCACTGCCACTTCAGTTTGCTAATCCGTTGAGTTCCTATAACTTTAGTTATGGATTAATGAATATTATTAATAATTGTCGATGCTAACATGAATCGGAAGTGCAGTTGCAGTTGAGAGTTGAGCTATAGACAGATAAATAGAGTACCTACTCTTTGTACAGCAAATAGAGAAAGAGAAAAATATGAAATAAATATAACATTCTTAGGTCTAAATAATAGCTTAAATTAGGTCTAAATATCTCCAATGGCGGATTTACCCTAAGGTACCGGGCCTAGGGCGGCCAGATTTAGGGGCGGCCCCAATCGTGTCAAAAACGTATTATGGCGTATGGTGATAAGTTGATAACACTCGTGTAAAAGTTATCTGAACCAAGTATGCCAAGTTGGCAAAGTATGTTAGAGCAAATAACTATATTCTTGCGAAATAAAACATTTTTTTTTTCCTAAATTTCTTAATCTATCTAGATAAAAGTTGGCAATAAAGTAATTTCATCATGTAATCTATAATGGTGGATGCTGAAAAAGGAGCGGCTGATGGCTTGGGGCCTAGGGCGGCCGAGACTGCAAATCCGGCACTGAATAGCTCTATGTACAATTAGGTATATGAAAGATACAAATTATTTAAAAGGATGGCTAGGCACTTACAACATTACGTAAATATATAGGTATATTTGACACCAAAAAAAATATTGACTTTTAAATTATTGTTATACCTACGCAAGCACAAAATATTAGACAAATAATCCTGGGACTTCACCTAAACTCTTCATTTACTTATTTACCTATAATAATATTCTGTATTCCTGAAGAGGTAGGCAGAGGTGCACAGCAGGGCTTCAACACGATCGTTGCGGAGTTGCCATGACTTATTTTTATGGTACCTAACATATTTTATTAATGGTAGCTAAAATATGACCAGGGCCCCGATTTTCGTGCGATCGAGATTCGTCTCTATTCGAGATATCTCGAAACTAATGAAAAAAATACATACGATGTGACGTTTCGTTTCGAGATATCTCGAATAAAGATGAATCTCGATCGCACGAAAATCGGGGTCCAGTGTAGACATTAGACATTGTCACCTTGAACCACAAGACTAGTCATATTATGGATACCATTATTATAAGATGTTGTTTTCTTGCCTTATAAAATTAAGTCATAGCAACTTTACAAAGATAGAGGACTTGGGCCGACGTATTTCAGTCCAAATGTAATAGGGGGCGAGCCTATTGCCACTATACCGGGCACATTCCCTCTCAATATGAGGGAGATATGGGCCATAGTCCACCACGCTAGCCCAGTGCGCGTTAGTGAACTTCACACGCCTTTTTATGAAAGTGCAGGTTTCCTTACTATGATTATCTTCACCGTTCAGCAAATAGTGCCTAATCATTATTAAAAATAACATTCGCACTTAAAATCCGAAAATCTCTGAGGTGCGAGTCCGGGGTTTGAACCTGCACCCATTGCGTTCAAAGCGGGCGTACTAATAACTAGGTTATCACTGCATTTTTTTAACCGACTTCAAAAAGGAGGAGGTTCTTAATTCGATTGTTTTTTTTTTTCAAATATAAAAAAAAATCAGTTGATTACCCGATACTAGTGCAAAATGTACGTTAATGAAGCCGGTTAATGAATATCACCAGACAACACATAGGTACTCCTCGTATGGTCTCAAACTAAAGCATAGCTAGTACTATGAGTACCATATAATCTACTGGGAGTGATTCCCAGTGCCGTAAATAGGGCGGTGCCACCACCGCTGCCCAGGCACAGGGCGTAGACTCTGGGCGGCGCAAGAATGGCCAGACCATGCCTGACTATTATTTTTTTCGGTTTGCTCCTGATAAGTTACAAAACAAGGGTGCAGTTACAGAAGCTCGCACAGGGCGCAGGAAAGGCTATTTACGGCACTACTGGTGATTCCATCAGTTACACACAAAGACCCAGACCAGGGCAAATTCTAAAAAGGCCACATTCGAAATCTGACAGTTGAAAGAGATAAAACTTATGTTTACGCGGCCAAGAAGCAGTGGTAGCCGAGTGGTCGAACGCACGCCTTGCAAATCAAAGTGTGCAGGTTCAAACCCCGGCTCGCACCTCTAGGATTTATGTGCGAATCTTATTTTCATCCGAGATTATCACTTGCTATGAAACGGTGAAGGAAAACATCGTGAGGAAACCTGCACGTCTGAGGGAACTTGTCTAGTTCTCGATAGATGTGTGAAGTCTGCCAACCCGTACTGGGCCAGCGTGGTTGACTATGGCCTGAATCCGGCCGTGCCCAGCAGTGGGACGTTAAAGGGCTGTAGTAGTAGTAGTAGTTACGCGGTCATGCAAAGACTACTGGAGCCGAGCGGCGTATGATCAGACCACTAAGTTGACCAAGCTCTCATCGTATTAAAAATATGAACATTGTTAAAAAATCTTACAAGTTATTAGATCAACAAGAATATTACATTCGCAAATTGTACCTAGGTACTATTCACGGTCATTCGTTATGTACGCTGCATGCAAATGACAACGGCCGGGAATCGAATCTCGGCCCGTCGGCTGACTGCTAATGAACTTAAATTGTATGGGACGACGATGTTGGTTACATAATATGACGTAATAAGTTTTATGTAGTAGGCAGATTGTAGTCGCGCATCCACTGATATAATTGTGTCACGCGATTTAATATTTAAATCAATTAACGCTGGTTAGGTTGCGTGTTTTCAATTAACGGCATCGGATGGTTGCCAGTTCGATTCCTGTCAACGACAAATTGCTGAAATTGCATTTTGTAAACGTGAACATTACGTTTATTGTACACATTGTTTTAATTAATTAAAAATCTGTAACTATTAGATGAATAAAACAGTACCTATTGCTTGAATAATGAATGAAATGACAGATGTCTGCATAATGCATAATGCTGCATAAGTCTTTTTAGATTTTAATAAGCGGTATTTTATTTCACTAAGTAAGTGAGCAATTTGAATCGATATTGGAAGACTCGAAATCTTGCGGAAATAGTTTTCAAAAAATGTAATCTACAAGAAATTTGAGAAGTAAACGGGTTAATGACCTAGGTATATTTGTTTGATTGCATATTAAATTGGTAAACTATGTCTAATGATTACTAAAACTAAAATAATTTTCAAAATAACTTTAAAATGGGTTAAAATCGGGCCTTTAAAGTTTTCGAAGCTATTTCTGATATTGATTTGAATTGTTTTATGAAATACTCCACATCGTTTGAGTGTGTCTGACACTGCCCCTGAATTCACAAGATAGAATAGCTTTAAGCAATAATTATTCATATTTCTAGTTAAGAACTAATAAAAATATGGACAAAAGTATTGCAAGAAATATTATGTATTACTAGCTGTGCCCGCGACTTCGCCCGCGTGGACTTTAGGGAGATTACCCGGAAATATGGGTATTATGTTTTTCCCGCAGAACCCTAATGCTTTTTCTAAAATTAAAGTAGCCTAAGTTACGCCTTGGAACGTCAGCTATCTGTCAGTGAAAGTCCCATTGAAATCGGTTCAGCCGTTTAGAAGTTTACCTCAAACAAACAGACAGACAGACAGACAGACAAAAAAAATTAAAATTGCGTTTTCGTTATAGGTATCATATATACTTTCATACGCATTTGGTAAAAAAGTGTTATTTTGATATTAAAAACAGACACTCCAATTTTATTTATTTGTATGTATGTATGTATGTATGTATATGTATAGATGTATAGATATAGATGTATAGATGTGTTGGATCCTTTCTTCAATAAAACACCAAATATTAATACATATATCAAATTTATTATTTTCCTAATCTTTGCAATAAATCAACAATATTCTTGATAATCTTTAAGAATCTAATAAACGTTTGCGACACGAATGAAGCCAAATCAAGTAGGTACCTAATGCCCTACCAACAGAGCTTTACATGCCCTCAAGAGAGACCTTCTTTTGTAAACTTCTTACAATCTCAGCCCTCACTATTTACTTCATGGCGCTATGTAAATTGACCATGTCACCGTATTATCTAAGTGGATGGTCGCCTACAGCGCACAGACAGGACAAAACAACAAACATTAATTTCTTGTGTACCGCGGTATTCATACGTGTAGCTATGTACTAACTAACATATTCGCGATTCACAAACAAAGCCACGATTTGTATTGACGGGTAAATAATTATTTATCTATATTGTATAATTTGGCACGTTTGCGCGTACGAAACGTTTTTCTTTGGAATTATGGTAAGTTTTTTTTTCTGGCCAGTGTCACGTGTTATCTTTTAGAATATAAATAAAGTGTAAACGACTTTGTTAAGTAATAAATTGATTTAATATTAATTGTCTCAAAACACGTAATTCTTTTAATAACAAAAGCTCAATATTTATTAAATTCTAAACCCGAAAACCATGGCCTATTTTGATGTTTTTATCTTTTATAGGGGTTATTATGATATACAAAATGTTGTTTAAGTATCTAACAATGGGTATCTAAGTGCTAAGCACGTCAATTACCTAAGCATACCTAATTTGTATTAAAAATTACAAAAGATTTGATTATAAGAATTAAATATGATACACATTGCGCCATCTATTGAAAATGTGTATAAACATAAAAACACCACGTGGCGATCATCTTATATACGTGGCGTAAAACTTATCACGACAACAGATGGCGCAACTACACAGGTTCAATAAAAATATTTACTTTCACTTTATTAATAAAGATGAGAAAATATTTTTTTTTATAAAATAATTTTAAGACAATTCAATTCAAAACTGTTCCTTTATTCCATTAACATACGCCAACATGGAATTTATTTTAATTTCCCAAAATACAGGCTGTGCCTAGTTTGGGAGTCCCTGGAATGATCTCACTTTTTAGGTTAATTTAATATTACTTTATAATTACATATTATTATATTATTATTACTGTAACCTGTATCTGAAATTAATAAACATTTATTATTATTATTATTATTATGTATTTTATTTACAATTTGATTTTACTGGCATAATGCGACTTTCTGCCTTAGCGTGATATTGTGTACAAAAGTTTCTATTGCACAAAAAAAGTTTAAAAGTGCGAGGTAGCGAGAAATGGCGTCGCAAGCTGTGTTTTACCCATATTCAATGTGTTTCTAATCATACTATGTGATTTTAAAAGCTGTCACTGTTGTTAGGATAATATAAATCAGTTCCGTTGATGTTTCATTGACGGGCTGTGCTTATTTTAACGTGGTTGTACTTTAGTCGTCGGACAATGGCGTCTTCGAAAGATTCGAGAGAAACCCATGTAAATTCGAGTGAAAATCGCGATTGCATCGACGATTGCTACCTGTCTAGGAGCGCAGTAGATGCCGGCGAGTGTGGTAAGCGGCGTCGCATCTCGCACGACTGCAGAAAACTTGGTAAACTGGGATGTGTGAGAAGTGTGTCAAGCGATCCCAAACACGCACCATCAGACTACAAAGGTAATAATTCATTCTAGATACGCGTACAAAACGCGCTACCGCCCATCCAAAATGTCATGTCACACCGTCGGAGGCGCTCCATGTATTTTCCAATAAAATATTTTGGTGGGAAAAACTGGTAACCTATCATTTTACGAATTACATCATTACATAGAGGTCGAATGTGTTTATCAACATACCACAAGCAGTTCATACGTTATTTCTGCTGTTTTTAGTTACAAAACTCATGGGGAACAGTATATAAATCATGTAAAACGTAGATATAACTAATTTCTTCTGTTTGTCTGTTCCTTGTGACATATTATGACCTTGTGTTAGATAGGCAGGTACTTTCTATTTCTAGTAATAACTGTACTTTGTTGTGATACCTATTATTTACTCTAAAATTGCTTAAACTTATTGTCATTTAGGATGGAATTGCATCTTTTGTAGAATTGATTGATTTTTTTAGTCAAATGTAATTGAAATATTTACCACTTATTTAATTTATTTATTTAAATAGCCTAGTTTGTGTCCCACTCCTTGGCAACAGCCTCCACTGATCCCGATTCTCACCCATTTCCGGCCACATCTTTCACGCAAAGATGTCTAGATCATCGCGCCACCGTTTCTTTGGTCTTCCACGGCATCTTGTACCTGTGGGACTCCATTTGGTACTTATGCAATAGAAAATTTGTATTACCTTATTATACATATGACATTGCTTGTAAATCTTATTTAAGTGTCTCAATGATGTATTGGGAAGGGTATAGGTACTCTGCCCATACTTACTTTTATATAAATACCTGTCCTACCTGCGGGATTTCCCAATGATGCAATTTCAATACTATCAATTTGGAATGACTCATTATTTGATGATAAAGTAATTTAAAGTTAGTCTTGCTATTCAACAAGGAAATGCAGCCAGCAATCTTGACAATAGCCCATGAAGAGAAAACCATTTTTTATTAATTTTTATTTTATTTTATAGCCTTTAAATTAATTGGATGCTATATAATGTTAATGGTTGATAAATAACAGCGGTAATTTTAAAATTCTGAATCTGTGTGCCTTTGGGCAAAGGCCTCCCCCAGTCTTCTCCATTCTCTCTCACTTGCAGCCACCCTTGCCTAGATTCTGCCAGCCACTCCCACAATTTAATCTGCCCAGTGTCGGGATTCTTTTTTTCTTAATTAATAGTTATTTTTATATTTTATTTATACATTTTAATTTTCACCTTATTGTAAGTAGTATTTAACAAATATGTTCTAAGTTTAAGTACTTATCACATCGAACATAAGATGATTAAGACTAATTTAAGAAAAAAACATACTCTGTGTTAACAGTATACTTAAAGCTTTAATATCTGTGGTAAAAGTCAAAGACCACACTAAAATTCACTGGCCCCATCAGTTAGATTTTATTGAAAAATGAGCTTTTCAAGTAAGTAAATAAAGTTCATTTTCGTATTAATTTTGCAGCCTGCATGATGGCCTATTATGCCCTGGGATTTGAATAATCAAACATTATTCCATAAACATTAATATTACCTATTCTCACAGGCAAAAAGCGTAAACGTAGCCAAGACTCCACTGATGTCTGCTTACTTGGCGATAACATGAAACCTTCAAAACTGAGCAAGATATGGCCAGTCTTCGACTCTGGAGGATATGGAGACACCACACTCCTAAACCTCCACGTTATGAAGAAGACTCCTGCAATCAAGAACCCATTAATCCACCAAACTAAGAACCAAGAATTCGGTCTTGTTGAAGTTCACCAAGAACCATTTAGAACGGACTGGTTTGGAGGTTTAAACGCCTGGTGGAGGCAAGCACACCTATCCAACAATGTCTCAGATGATGACATCACCAAACGTATCTTCTCATCAGTCTCCCGTCAACTACGCATCATCAACACCCACTTCCAAAGATCTATGTTTAAATACAAGTACCCTAAAGTAACTAGATCGAACATATTACTGGAAAGTACCGGAATAAGACGGCCTGCAACGCATTTTAATCTCAGTGTAAAAGCAATAAGGTTTCAAACTACACCGAGGAGGGAATTACCATGCTACGGTAACTTGGAGCTGCCTCTGAAGCTGAAACAAGACAGTTCGACGTCAACTCAAGTCTTCCCGGCGATTGGTAGGAGTATCAAAACTGAAGTCTCAGATATGAAAGTTAGCGTGGACGATAGGGTTGAGAAAGACAGAGATAGGGAGAAGGAAAAGGATAGAGAAAGGGAGAGGTGAGTGGAAAGTTTATTTTTACTACATTCTAATGCCTCCCGCAGATTGAGACGTCGACAGTCGCGCGTTAAAATGTTTGCCAATACTAAAATTAACTCTATGTAGATATACATAAAGATCTAATTTCCGCGGTAAAAGCCACGCCCCCACTTTTACCAAAATAATTCAATCTTTATGTAGGTATATTAACACAGCTTGTTTTGGTTCAAGCAAAAATTGTGACTCTCAGTTTTGTACGCCCCTGTGTGCGGGAAGCTTAAATTAAAATAAAATTTACTTACCCAAATAATTACAAAAAAAGTTATAGTTATTATGAAACCTAAACTAGGCCTAACTATTGAGCAATAAGTGTTGTTTATGATAGTAAACTCGACCCTCTCCTTCCCAGGTCGTCTCACTCGTCCCGGCATTCGTCGTGTCAGCACTGCAGGCGGCGCGCGCGCATCAAGCGTTGCTCCATCGGCGTGCAGTGTCGCCGCGACCGCGCTGCCTCCCAGCCCAACTGCGACAACTGGGGACCACTCGCCGACAATCCCACAGTAAAGGGACTCAAGTATCATAGGTAAGTTTAACGACAGCTGCGACAGCGGTCTGGGGATTACCTAACTATTTTGTGCAAGAGACCCCTATCTATCTATCTATCTGCCAGGGACGTCCACTGCAGGACATAGGCCTCCCCCATAGAGACCCCAACCACAGCTTTATTAGAATTCCGTACCCAAAGGGTAAAACGGGAACCCTATTACTCAGACTTTGATGTCCGTCTGTCACCAGGCTGTATCTCATGAACTGTGATACTTAGACAGATGAAATTTTCACAGACGATGTATTTCTGTTGCCGCTATAACAACTAATACCTATTAAAAACAGAAACAAAATATATAATTAAAGGGCTGCCATGCAAAATACGATTTTTTTTTGCTGTTTTTATACATAACTAGCTGTGCCCGCGGTTTCACCCGCGCTAATAGTTACTTTGGCGTAGAGTAATGTTATAAAGTCTATGATTATAAGTCTATAACACCCGATTCATGTTCGGGAATTTTCCCCTTTTTGCCACATTATTCGTTGCTGCTCCGCTTCTATTGGTCGTAGCGATCACGCTCAAAAGGGAAGGTTATAAGCTATATATCATCAGATATATAGCTTATAACCTTCCTCGATAAATGAACTATTTAACACAAAAAGAATTATTCAATTCGGACCAGTAGTTCCTGAGATTAGCGCGTTCAACCAAACAAACAAACTCTTTAGCTTTATAATATTAGTATAGATAGTACGGAACCCTTCATGCGCGAGTCCGACTCGCCCTTGGCTGGTTTTATTGTGTAATTCGTATGTG
The DNA here is from genome assembly GCA_914767695.1 of Ptilodon capucinus. Classification (NCBI taxonomy): domain Eukaryota; kingdom Metazoa; phylum Arthropoda; class Insecta; order Lepidoptera; family Notodontidae; genus Ptilodon; species Ptilodon capucinus. The sequence continues at coordinate 1,836,854 of OU611831.1, forward strand.
TATCATGTATGATAGATTGATGCGTGTGGAGACCCATCCGAACGGCGGTGCGAGTGTGGTGTACCTGCACCAGCGTGACGTGGACATGCTGGCCGCGCCGCAGCAGGAGGCACTCGCCAAGGAGTTCCTCAAGGTATACATTCTGGATCCACTGTTGTTATTACAAAAAGCTAATGGTAAAAAAAAACTTTTTAAAAACAAGCCCTTATTTCATTGCCATACGGAATACAGATATCGGGCTCAGCCAAAACAAGTAATCTAGAAATTTTACAAAGATTTCAAAACAATGTGCTCAAAACAATTGCCAAAGCACCATGGTTTACAAAAACTGATGAACTGCATGATTACTTTGATATTCACACACTCAAAGAAGAGGTGGAATACACTATAATGAAGTACAGGGAGATAATAAAAAGACATAGTAACAACCTAGCAACAAATTTGAACAAACCACTGCCTAAAAGAAGACTTAAAAGAGAGCACATTTGGGACAAATTACCATTACCATTCATATCATATCATATCATATCAAGCCTTGACTGTCCCACTGCAGGGCAAAGGCCTCCCCTCCCTTTTTCCACTTGTTGCGGTCCATAGCCAACCGGGGCCACTCCGGTAAGTAAGAGTCTAGCTCATCCTGCCATCTCTTTTTGGTCCTGCCTCGTTGCCGTTTCCCGTACCATTGTAAATATAATTATAAGCACAAACAAGAAGGCAAACCAATCAATGGAATGGCCTGCCTAACATACTGCTGACACAAATAATATCTGCTTATGGTCACCAGACCGATCGCATGATAGCAATAATATTAGAAAAAAAAAATCATTGCCCTTACTTTTCGTGTTGTCCTCAGCAAGCCCTTTCATTTGATACCCATACTGTGGTAGTGCAGAAAAAAATAACTATTCTGCCATCTTGGATGATCCGCCATATTGGAATTAGAATGACATCCCATTTGTCGAGAAAATGAGGTCACACCGAGCCATGTCCAGTACAAAAAGCACAAAGTGACGTCACATTTTATCAACAAATCTGACAGTTGAAAGAGATAAAACTTATGTCTACATGGTCTTGCGGGTTCGATTTCCTCCAAGAGGAAACATTCTGGTCTGGGTGTAAAGGGAATATGGATGCTAGTTCATTGTATGGTACCCATAGTACAAGTGTTGCTTAGTTTGGGATCATACAATGAGTATGTGGCGATAATTAGTCATTTTATGCGGCCTTTGTAGTGGTAGCCGAGTGGTGGAACGCACGCCTTGCAATCAAAGTGTGCAGGTTCAAACCCCGGCTCGCACTTCTGGGATTTATGTGCGAATCTCATTTTCATCCGAGATTATCACTTGCTATAAAACGGAGTAGGAAAACATCGTGAGGAAACCTGCAAGTCTGAGGGAAGTTGACTAGTTCTCGATTGATGTGTGAAGTCTGCCAACCCGACATGGGCCAGTGTGGTGGACTGTGGCCTGAATCCCCCTCGCATTGAGGGGAGGCATGTGCTCAGCAGTGGGATGATAAAAGGGCTGTAGTAGTAGTAGTCATATGCGGCCTTAGTCTAGAAGGATTAAGTTTCTGTTTCTGTATTGAGTTGTTTGGCTGCCATTGCTAGTAGTAAATCATGTTATTATTGTGGCGATAGCCGAATCGGCTTCGGAAATCAAACTTCAGTCGGCCACTGCTGATTATACATCTTGTTCCCAGCTGGTGTTCTCTGAAGACAGCGAGGGTTGGGCCCACTTCGTGTGCGGCGTGGTCCGCGGCGCGGCGGGCAGCTTCCCGTGTCTGCTGCAGTACCTGGCGGACACCCATCCCAGTCTCACCGTGAAGGCGGGTGTGCTCGCCCGCACCTCTGACATAGAGACTACCACTGTCAGCCGGTACTATCAACAGGTGAGTGGGCCATTGTCTGTCCATCTGTCTGTTAAGACCCTTTTTCTTAGAATCGCGTGGAGGTATCACATTGAAATTAATAACAAAGAATCAACTCTGCAATCCTGGAGCTGTAAAATAATCACACTTCTAAGTTAACACAATCAAGAGATAAGGCGGTTTATGTTGCATATTTAGTACATTTGATGTACCATTATTACGCCTGTATTTCCCAAAGAGGTAGGCAAAGGTGCATCAACTCTTCGCTGAGTTATTTTGGTCTCAATGTAAAAGGGGGCGAGTGTGTTACTATTAGACTGGGCGCAGGCCCCCAATGTGAGGGGGGGGGGAGGGGGGTATTTCTTGTTGTTATCTAGGTCTAAAAGAAGACGCCAAATGTGGGTGAAGTGCATCCTAATAATATTTAAATGTGAAAGTTTGTGAGGATGGATGGATTTTTGGTACTGTTTAACGCAAAAACTACTGAACGGATTTTGATGAAACTATACAGTATTATTGATTATACATCAGAATAACAAATAGGCTATAATTTATAACGATATTCAACTATTGAAGTTACCTATACTTTGTCATCAAAATTAATAGTAGTGCACTGCAGTGTATCTCTGTCGGCCCCTCTCGGGAGTACTGTCGTGATGATGATGTGTGTGGTGTGTGTGGCAGGTGCAGCAGTCGTACGCGGCGGGCACGTTCCGCTCGGGCCCGCTGCACCAGATCTCGCTGGTGGGCACGGTGCACGAGGAGGTGGGCGGCTACTTCCCCGACATGCTCAACATGCTGGCCGGCTGCCCCTTCCTCAACCTGGTCAGTACTAACATTACAAATTCTACGCCGAAATTGTCCCGTTACCGCCATTCTAACGGTATTCTTATTTTCTATGGTTCAGACGATGCCGTGGGGCGCAATGTCGGCGGTGGAGATGGAGCCGCGCGAGTCCAACGACGGACCCATCCTCTGGATCCGGCCCGGAGAGCAGCTCGTGCCCACGGCTGAGCTCGGCAAGAGCCCCATCAAGAAGAGAAGGTCACTACCCATTACGCATTACCCACTACCCATGACCCACTACCCATTGACCATTACCTACTACCCATTACACATTACCCACTATCCAGTACCCATTACCCACTATCCATTAGCGATTACCTATTATCCACTATCCAGTACCCATGGGTAATGGGTACATTACCCACTATCCATTACGCGACTACCCATTACCCATTACATACATACCTAGATTTAAAAAAACGTTGATGCGTCATTCGACCGCCATACCTCTTTAGCAGTATGGTTTTTATCCATGACATTAGAATAATGTGTAGATACCCAAATGTATCTAGACGTCCAAAATTAATTGGACGGTAATTGGTCTCATTGATGCCACAGCCGTTTAGTGTTATACTTTGCGTCTTACCATAGACATACTGACATATGTATAATGTCAGAGTCACACACAAAATTGGACGTGTGGAACTGTATGTCTGGACGCCTGGAGTGTGCAAGAGACCTAATGGCTAGGCGTGAAATGGAATTATGTTAACCAATGTAGTTGTGTGTACTTGTAACTACATTGGTATCAGTACCAAGTACCCGTGTATTTGTAATAAGTTTTGGCGATTTAAAAAAAACTGTCCACTGAGTTTCTGGCCGGATCTTCTCAGTTGAGGTCGCGTTTCGATCCGGCAGTACTATAGTAGTATCTACTACTATAGCCCTTGTTAACGTTCCACTGCTGGGCACGGGCCTCCCCTAAATGCGAGGGGGATTCAGGCCATAGTCCACCACGCTGGCCCAGTGCGGGTTGGTAGACTTTACACGCCTTTCTATAGACGTGCAGGTTTCCTCACGATGTTTTCCTTCACCGTTTCTTAGCAAGTGATATATCTGGGATGAAAATGAGATTCGCACTTGAAACCCAGAGGTGCGAGCCGGGGTTTGAACCTGCGCACTTTGATTTAGTACTATAGTAGTATATAAGAAAAAAAAACTTGACTTAAGTTAACCCCATAGGCCTATTCTAAATGAATGATTTGACTTTGTGTACAGGACTGGCATAAACGAACTGCGCAACCTGCAGTACCTGCCTCGCTGGAGCGAAGCGCGCGAGTTCCTGTTCGAAGACCGCACGCGCGCCCATGCTGACCACGTCGGGCACGGCCTCGACCGCATCACCACCGCCGCCGTCGGTACGTACGGACATGCTACCGTGTGCAACACACGCCTATACCCTCCGAGGGGTAGGCTGGTGTATCAGAAATCCGAAATTATACTTTAACATATGCATCAGCATTGGGTAGGTATACAACTGAATGTCGAAATTCAAACATGTTTTCATTAATTTTCAGAAAGTTTTATTATACAGGGGATACAACTGAATGGTATAAAAAATACATCGAAATTGAAACATGATTTTCCAAATTTTATTTGGTCGGCACTTTTGTAATTTTGTCATTTATGGAGTCCTATGTAAAGTGTTCATGTTCTGTTTTAAAATTATTGGCAACTCGTTATTGTAGTTAACTCAACTCGATACTAGTGGCAAATATTCATAGGTGTGCAACTCTAAAATTTCGACGGGACTTTCACTAGCAGATAGCTGATGTTCCAAAGCGTAACTTGGCTACTTTAATATCAAGAATTAGGTTTCCAGGGAAAATAAATAATACCCATTTTTCCGGGAAATCTCCCCAAAGTCCATACACAGCTAGTTGCATATTTGTTGATTTATCTCAGGTGTATTGAAAGCAATCCACTGCGGCGACGAGACGGACCGCGGCCGTATCACCAAAGACGTGGTGGCGTTCCACGCGGCCGACTTCAACAAGCTGGTGCAGCTGCTGCAGCTCGATCTGTACGAGCCGCCCATCTCGCAGTGCGTCACTTGGTCAGTACCGTCCACTTTACAACACACATTACTTGACTATAGCGAACGAAAAATATAAATAAGCATGCTGTCCACTTCTTGGAAAGTCAGGGAAGAAAAAGATGGTCAGGTCAGGCTAGAAGTCAGTATTTTTTTTGTATTCCAAATTTCTAAATGATTCTATCATTTTCAATTTATTCAAAAGGTGTTCAATTTATTCAACATTACTAAATTTGATTCTTGAAGATATTTTCTCATGTTATGTTATTTTTACATAATCTAGTTTCAAATAAAATGTGAAGAAAATAACTTTTTTCTTCTTCAGGTATTATATTATTGATCGAGGAATTTTAGTAAAGTTTTGTTTATTTAGTAGTATAAAACCATTTTCGCATTATATACTTTCTTATGAAAACGGTTTGGGGTACATCGGTTGGATGGTTTCAAAGTCTATAACGGACATAGGTAGAAACAATTTTTACTAACTAAGAAGAACATATTTTGTTGATGTGATGGTTGACGTTTTGTGTAGGTTGGAGGAAGCAAAGTTGAACCAGCTGCGGCGCGAGGGCGTGCGGTACTCGCGGCTGCCGCTGTGCAGCGACGACATCTACTTCCTGCCCAGGAACATCATCCACCAGTTCCGGACCGTCTCCGCAGTCACCTCTGTCGGTGAGTCACACACCTTGAACGTTGCACCAACCACCAAGTCTCCTAACACTATCCTTATGGAGTTCTAAGGACTTCAGTTTTAAGGCATCAAAACAACATATTTTGTCTTCTTCTTTTTTACGCAATGATGATATTTTAATGGAATAAGATGAGGAATACCTGCACCTGCTATTAGTGGTATCTTATAGGTGGCGCCCCGACGCCTTGTAATGTAATGGCGTCGCGACGTTTTTTTTTTTTTTTATGAGATAGGGAGGCAAACGAGCAGACGTTTCACCTGATTGTAAGCTTTATAGTCGGCGTCCCGGCGTCGCGACTTCTTATAGGTGACGCCCCGACGCCTATTTCTAGCGTCGTGACGCCTTATAATTGGCATCGCGCCCCCTCATGACTGGCGTCTCGACGCTACTTAGCCGGCGTCGTTATAACCCCTTTGAAGTAATTTGGTTTTTATTTTTTTGCAGCATGGCACCTGCGGCTGAAGCAGTACTACCCGTCGTCCGAGGCGTCGTCCCCGGCCGACGAGCGGCCGCCCGCCGACCCGCAGCCGCCGCTCGCCGCCAGCGACTCCCACACGCACAGCCACACCACCACAGGTACCACAACCACAACTACCCCTGTCTCCACAGCACGCATGTCAACACAACACCTTTGTCACGGATTTGCTCGCTCGCTCTCTGTCTAATTTCATATACGAGAGAAAGAGACAACATCAAGATATTCCGTGACATACGTCTTGGCGCACATGCTACAACTACTGGGGTAAAGTAACTATCTTGCCATACTACCGGTTTTGGACGAGTATCTTTCTACGATCTACAGGAAGCAACACCAGTATCGGGTATCCAACTGAATCGTTTATTTTTTTTATCGAAATTCAAACATGATTTTTAGGGTATTGTTTCTTCATCGGAATCCATATTGCTACCGACACTGGCTACCGCCGGACACTGGTCGGGTTTTGAAAAAAAGTGAACTTAGCAATTTTTTCGCGATTTCCTGGCTTTATTAAATGCCATTATATTCGTCTCGTGATTTCCATCATTATTAATTAAGACACATTTTTTGATAATATCTATAGTTTATAAGGTATGGTGCGTCTTATGTGTTTTGCTTGTATGGAACGTTACGTTAGGTTCGTAAACTAAACTTTTTCAAAAATAATTAGTAGTTCAAAAACCTTCCGCTATGGCGCTGGTGTCGATAAATGGTATATACTCATACTACAAGCACAGTTTGGGGTCATACGATGAGTATGTGTTGTCTGGCGATATTTCATTTATTTAAATAACATTGTTTGTTACAGAGTCCAAAAAATCATCGAAACACAAGGCGGGAGTCATTGAAATGAGAGCGTTGAGCGCGAAGTTTCAACATAAATTGCAGAAAACCGCCTTGAAGATTACCGACAATAGGAAGAGCTTAGACCATGCGAAGACAGAAAAACACGCAGACAAGAAAACAGACACAAAATCAGAACGATCAGAGAAATCGGAAAAGTCAGAAATAAAATCTGAAAACAAAACCGACAAGACAGAATCAAAGTCTGACAAAGTTGAATCCAAACTAGATAAGACTGATTTGAAACCGCCAGATAAAGCTGACCTCAAGTTAGACAAAGATTACAAACAGGAGGTAAAGTCTGAAAAATTGGATGCGAAATCTGAGAAGTCTGAATCTAAGCCCGAAAGGGTAGAGTCCAAGTCTGAAAAAGTTGATATAAAGTCTGAAAAGATCGATCATAAACTCGACAAGACAGAACTTAGGATTGACAAGGCAGATTCTAAAATGGAATGCAAATCAGACAAAACAGACAGAACGGAACAAAGACCTGACAAGATTGACATCAAAACAGAGTCCAAATCCGACAAAATTGAATCCAAAACCGACTCCAAATCAGATAGAACGGAGAAGTCAGACAGGAACCACACGCAGAGGCACAAAGACGACAAACACAGATCTGACAGGTCAGAGAAACACGACCACCACAGACGTCACTCGTCATCGAGGTCGCACAAATCGTCGCACCACAAGTCTGATAAGTCTGACAAATCAGACAGGCCGCGGGACCACAAGCGGAGTACGGACGACAGGAAGTCTGACCACAAACACAGGGAAAGGTCGGATAGAGAGAATCGCTCCGAACAGAAGGTGGTTGACACCACAAAGTTACCGCATGACGTCATGCATCGACCACCCGACTAGTGGACACAGCAATAAGTGACTATGTTAAGTGTCTGTGACTTATTGTGAAGGAATCTGAATGTAAGTGCGTTTAAATCTGTTTATATCAAAGTAGAAACTAAATAAGTGATTGACGGACCGATATACAGATCGTATCAGAAGTCCGAAATAATACTTGGGGGCCATATAGGACAGATGATAAGCAATCAACACGTTCAAGCAAAATATACGTAACTAATTTAGTTTCTGAGCAATTTGTGTCCAAAGTTGGTGTCAAAACTTACGCACCGCGACCCTAAAAATCAGCTGATGAGGCGAATGAACTCGCTTTAAAATGATGAGGGAGTGATAGATATGACACAAGGTTTTTACCTACGAGCATAGTTCAATACAGAAATAAAAATCGGTCACTGTAGTTACCTTACTATGACAAAAAATCATACTTCATTTAAATCGATGTAAAGTAAAACTTCTACACGAGCAAATAATCCATTTTCGTTTTAGTTTTCGTGAACGGATTTCTTTTTAAACTGAAACAGTGAGAGTTGATTAAAAGAAAAAAAATATTATTTTATTATTATTATTTGTCTTTATCATAATCACTACAATTCTCAGAATACAAGTAGGTACCTAATGATGTAGACAATTATTAGAATTGGTCTGGCATATCTGAACGACTTTAATCTATGATTACTCTAATAATCATGGCCGCGAATATGTCAATGTAGTGAACATTAGCGGGCGGAGATATCACACAGAAGGACAATTTTCGTCCAATGACAAATCATCGGCCATATTGCATCAGCGGTGATTGGCCCAGCGCTGCAGCGCGGTAAAACACTGTGCCTTCGTGCAATGTCGGAGCGGTCCTTTGATATTTTTATTTAATAATAATAACGTAAATCAAAATATTTAGTTCCTTGCAATCCGTCAAGGCGTTAACTTGTGTTCCGAAAAATGTCTCGTTCTCCGCGTAATAGTGAAGTGTTTTCAAACTCGGAAAACTATGAGATGATTTTGTGCATTGGTGCGACTAAAGGGAATACCGGTAACAGTTTTGTGATTTCTTTAATGTCCTCTAAAAAACGTGAAAGTAATATTTACTCAAGTGTGCAGGTGGGTAGGTACCTACCTAGCTCTTTGTGATATGTGAGAAGTGAATAAATTCCAATTAAACCCATGGATTGATACACACATGGCCACGGGTAAATACTTACCTACTATTATTATCTTTATAGCAGTTTTTAGTCGGACGATTGGGTCCTTTAATTAAGTAAGTGGTTACCCAGATACCTACTTACTATTACAATTAGTGATGAAAATCTGTTAAACGAAAACTTACCTACCTACCAACTAAAAACTTCGATAAGGTCGCTAGTCGCTACCCAGATACCTACTTACTATTACTGTCAGTGAAGAAAATCTGTTAAATGAAAACTTACGTAGGTACCTTCTAATTTACAATTTTAATAACCTTACCAACCAACCTACTTCTTAAGAACGTAGTTATGTAATTAGGTAGATACCTAGACACCTGTTGTAAAAAGAAGTCATACATCTTATTCATTAGTACCTAAATAGTGTTTGTAAGGTAGGTAGGCCGTCTGGGATCCTAGATAGAAGATACCTACACACTAACCCAAGTTTCATTAGCACAAACTCCCTACGGTAAAGCTGTCGCTCACGGCCAACAGCGTAGTCATTATCAAAAATAAAACAGCTACCAGGTTCATTTTGATAGAAAGCTACCTACCAAACCACAAAAGATTTAATAATGTTTACTATTTAGCAACAAAAAATAAAATGTATGAATGCGTGAATACAAAAAGGGTCTCGATACCTACCTACTTACTTATTTACCTTCATTAAAGGAAGCTTGGTTCTCGGCGGTTAAATTTTACAGTAATTTCATTACCAATGTTTTGGTCATTCTCATACCTACCGAGGAATATCAAAATTTCTGTCAATTACAATGACCGACGAGTGCGAAAGAGAGGCGCGAGTGCGAAGGAGACCGCTGTGGGCGAGTTGGCAACGGGCGACCGACACAATCAAAGCCGCTCAAAGACACCGCGCCGCCGCGCGCCGGCCGGCCGCGTGCCGCCGCCGCTTCACCCCTGTACCCACCCCCGCGCGGCTCGTGTGTTAGAGTACTAGTACCCGCTGTGGGCGGGGTTTGTCACAATGGGTGTGAAGCATTGACCTTTAAATAAACAGCTGGTTCACGTTTTGCGAAGGGCCGACCGAAAATTGTTTAAAAAATGAATTTCCTAGTTTTGTATGAAAGAATAAAGTTAAGAATTTTAACTTAATGTCTGGGCCATATAGCTCCACTCCTTATAGCGATATACAGGTTCAATTATTATTTCGGACTTCTGATACACCCTGTATAAATTTGGGCCAATTTTACAAATGGCAGATAAGTTTTATTTGTCAGATAACCCAACAGCCTAATGTATTAAATTGATCTATAGATACACACCCAATAACTTTATTTGTTAGTTATTTCAGATTTATGGGTATTAAAAAATAGTCTATAGCTAGCTGAACCGTTGGAGTTTAAATACGAAAAAATATTATAGTAGGTAGCCTCTTAAATTACTTGTTTTATTGTTGGTTTCAAGTACAAAAGATTTTTTCTAAACATTCCCCCCTAAGAAGGAAATGACAAAATTCTCTATAAAAATCCGCCATTGTTAAATTCGTTAACTATTATGGTTCTACCATACCTTAATTTTTTCACCCATTTACCTTCATTATACAGAAGTTATAAACACGCTCCGTTTCGCTTAGCAACCGAATAAATTTTAACGAGGCGTTAGTCGAAACAGTTCCTATTATTCAAGTTTCCTAGTTAACGCTCCCGTTGTCTTTTATGGCCCGTTACTAGTACCTCAACAAACCAACCGTTGCTCGTAGCCAGAGCGTTTTTTTATAGGAACATACTCCTACAACATACAGTACTTAATTTATATTAAGTTATTTTCTTACGTGAATAGTCAAAATAACATAAAATCATGTTATTGCTTCAGAATACATATTTTTTGTCAGACAAGTCAGGAATTTTTATTTTGGTATTTAGACTCAAAAATTTTGAGTGATTATTGCTATTTCGAACCAAGTTTTTCTAAAACCGTTAGCCGATAAGGAATTTTAAATGAAAAAGGTCAAATAAACAACCCAGGTCAAATACTGTACCGAAACCATAGTGCGATCTCAAACGGCGTTAGCGACATCTATCGAATTCAATCAACACTACACTGTCGCTACACTTATGTTGTGTATCAAAAGAATTTGATACATTATTTAATATTAGAATATTCTTACTTCAAATTCCTTCATAATAATTTCATACCACTTAAGTATTTCAGCCTTAGGGTATGTTGTAAATATCTTTTTAAGCGGCCTCGTAGAGGCTATGGAGCGATAAGTATTGAATGTATTCGCAGTTTTAGATATCATATCAAACCCTATTCAAAAATAAATGACCTAGATAATAAGTTTTATGAGTATATACTTATACGTCGATTAGTATTTAGTTCCAGTGATCAAACATGATTGAATATGAGATGTGTCTTGCCAAACTTACTAAAAATAAATATCCCACATTACATTTATTGTATTTTAATTAAATTATTATCATTTTTGTAACGACCACGAAATATACAATTAAATTTTAAGAAAAAAAATGCTGTATGCAATTTTGAAATGTGTCTAAAACTGCGCGGCGAATGTGATTATTGTGAAAGTTTTAAACGAAGACGTAAATAATAAAAGTAAATATTAAATTGATAAGAAATTTTAAGTATAAAATTTGAAAAAAAATCTCACATTTCCAAGAAAAATGCACGTTTAAGGTAAATTTTATTGATTATTTCTTTTTGTGTACTGGAATCAGCCCTTTGTTTAATTTTATGACATTACTGAAAATTCGGGATATGATTGCCTAAGAAGAATTTCTAAAAGTGGCCATTTTAGCCATGCCAAGCCAAGCCCTCTTGATGAATGACGGTGTCAATAGCTGTTATTTCAGAAGTCCAAAATAATACTTTGTCGTTTGCATCAGTACAAGCTATACATCTGATTGGTATAAGAATTTCGACCATATTTTTCCAACTTTTGGCTGGAGTCTTAGGAAATTCAATTCTTAATATATACGGGCTAAATCCAATATGCTGTCTTTTTTTTAGTTCACTGACCACATTTCTGTTGTATAAGCTATGTTTGAATTTTGTGATTTTTTTCTAGGAGAGAGTAACCAAGTGTTAAATCCATTTTTTTTGTAATTATATTCCATTTAAAAACTTGTCATTTTTTTGCAATCATTTTCATAATTTGGTGATAATCATCCAGAGATTAATCACATAACAGATATGGGACATATATTATCACAAATAATTACATAGATTTTTAAAATCTTGCGACGGAACCGGCTAGTATGCATTGTTTCATACTTCTCAATACTAATAATTAGGGTTCCGTAGCCATAGGGTAAAACGGGAACCCTATTACTGGGACTTCGCTGTCCGCCCGTCCGTCCGTCCGTCCGTCTGTCACCAGGCTGTATCTCATAAACCGTGATAGTTAGAGAGTTGAAATTTTCACAGATGATGTATTTCTGTTGCCGCTATAACAAAAAATACTAAAAAACAGAATAAAATAAAATATTTAAGGGGGCTCCCATACAACAAACGTGTTTTTTTGCCGTTTTTATAGATAATGATACGGAACCCTTCATGCGCGAGTCCGATTCGCACTTGGCCAGTTTTAATTAAAATTAATTCACTTTCAGGAACACCGCGTATAGTAAATGACAGCGAGGTCGATTTTATGGTACATAAACTATATTTGACTGCACTAGTAATAGTGCCATCTTGCTAATACATTATGGTCCTAAGAAGGAAGGCAATACGCTTGGTTTTGTGCTAATAGAATCGACAATATGATAGATTATGGTGAACTTTGATCGCTGTCATGTTTCATTGGACAAAAATAAAACATATGATTGATTTTGATACGTTTCATTTCTTTAGCGAAATGAAATGATGGAATGAGAATGCTAGTGTCAGGTAATAAATAGCATTAACAAATGCAATAAATACACATTATAAATAAAATGGGTGATGAAGATGAAAAAGATGGCGGATGATCATCAAGATATATAACGGAGATGCCCTATCGACTATGACAGAGCGGACTCTGCGGCACATTTTTTTCCCGTATACTACAGGTTTGCCGCAGAGCCATACGCAGGGTGGAGTCGATATGGGTTCTCTAGTTACTCTATGACTCCCGTATTTTAACACAACAAAAAGTGACATAAATCATAAAGTTTACTTACTCTTTCTAAAAATAGATTTCTGTTTGCGCAAATGTATTTATTTCTTCTACTTTTAATGGGTATCATAGTTTATTATTAAATATTTCTTTTTTTGTCTCGCATTAAGTAAGAAAATTGTTTTGAATTACGGTTTTGTTCGGTGGTCGAATGTACATTTTGTATATTTTATACTGTGTAGGCTAATCGTCGCGGACTGCAGGGCCTTGATGCGCAGGATTCGCTGCTTGAGTACACACAGAGACACCTAACCAATATCAGTGGCGATTCTTGCTTACGTCTGAAAAGGGCCTTACCATCAGCTCTTAATGTATTGTTGTTACAATAGAGTAACTGACAATTTTTGACAGGGGGCTGATCTAAGTACTGTGCAATCGCATTGCCCCCTTTTGTTTACAAAGTTATGATCCATTTATAAGGGTGTTGTTAAACACTTACAAAAAATGCTATTGTGGGTGGCTTAGAAATTTCAGTACAATTTGGGGGCTCAGTATTTTCTGTGAGAATTTTTTTCTTTGTAATATTTGTTTTTGGATAAATTAACTAGATCTCGGATAGGTATGCATGTGCAATGCAATCACTTATTTTTATTTTATACTTTGGTGTATGCCATTAGTAAATGATGTACGCTCTGATATGAAAACTCAATAAAATTTATTATTTAAATATTATAAAAGACACGATTTTGTTGCTTCATCATGCACCACGGCAACTTTATTGAATAATATAAAATTTTCTAAAGTGGAAAATTTCATTTAGCATAATCAATATTTTTTTCGTAAATAAGTTAATGGAATAATTTGTGTTTGTTTTAAATTAAGTTGAACCGTGCCTTCGAAGCTTTTGTAAAGAGTTTTCATATTAGCACAAAATAAATATCTGCGTTGATTCGATCGTTGTGAAGACGTGACGTGGAAAATGTCCGTCTTGCGTCAGTCGTTGGACAACCTATAAAAAGTTTATTAGTGGAAATATAAAAACGTACAATTTCATTGCTACGCCAAGACACGTGAGTGTTGAGTATTAATAAGTATGGCGTCTCCCACTATACAAGTGTTATATTTTTTCCGTGTCAAATCTATGCAAATAAATAAAATAGAAGTTTTTAATGTGAAGATAACGGCTTTTTGCTGAATGCGTATGTATACTATATGCAAATGTCATTTTTACAACGGCTGACGTATGACGCGGCCGGAGGCCTCACCATCACCACTATCAATACTACTACTGACAGTTCAAAAATCAAAGTAATATTGAATCATTACTGCTAGAGGTGGCGGTGAGGGGGCGGGTCTCAAGTCCGCGCCGCGGGCGATAATGTGATTGATATATTTAACATATTTATCTTTAGGTGGTTAATTTATTGTTTCACGTTTCCTATATTTTTTTGAAAATAATAATTAGATTATAAATAAAATTGTTGTATTTTTATTTTATACCCCTTACGACTACCTTTTATATGCGTAAGCATTACACAAATTAGTAATACCTCAGTCAGTTATGTCTGGGCTTATGATTATTTCGTTCCTTAAAATTGAAATTAATTGTTACAAATGTAAGAATATCCTGTAGATTTATATGTAGTGTAAATCAGTTCAAGATTGACCGAATTAAGAAGTTTCAACTTTCATGTTGACTAGTGTCTTGCGGAACTTGTTAAACAATTACATAATTTTAGTAAATTAAGACACCAGCGCCATCGCAAGTAGTCTTGCATGGCGGCTGGTCAGTGCGACGCTGTATGATCATTAAATGGCGTTAAAAATAACCTTTCTGTTGAAGGTACGTACCTAATTGACTCCTCAACAAAATGAGCAACTCATCAACTGTTGGTAGGTAGTTAGCTAACCTAACGTACATAACGGTAAATCAAGTCTTTAGCGAACCTAACCTCATAAAATATTGAAAACAAAAATTAAAAAAAAAGAAAAAAAATGCTATTTAATTTTAATTAGTTATTTTGGGTGGGGGTTTCATAAAGGGGGGGGGCATAAGTTTCGTTATTTTTGAGCTAAGACGTACCGTTTACGAGAAAAATGGGATTTTAGGAAATAAAACAAAAATATTGGATTTATTATTTAATTTAATTTCCTTATACTCGAATAATATATAAAAATCGCCAAAACGTTTAAGTACAAACAATAAATACAGAGAATTAAATATTCAGTCGTATAGTAGAAAAAAATACCTAAAATACTTTTGAAAAATGTAACTATTAATAACATGCGATAATTGATAATTAATACAATAATGAAATAATTCGATATTATTAGAAATGGCACAGAGATATTTATAATCTATAAAATTGTGGCAAGATGACATGAAATGAGATTCAAAGTTGCCATTATAAATAAAAGATTTGTGCTGGCAACATTTCAACTTCTTTACGTAAGTGAAATGAGTAATAAATAAGAATAACATCCACTTAAGATATAAAGTTATATCTTATAGAGCCTTCTATATATCTACGATTCGTAGACCGTATAAAAATTGTCACAAATTCGGTTCCATTAAAACATTGCTAAGAATTCACTAATAAATTATTCTTATGTTTGTATATGAAAACATTTTTACATTAACTGTCATATCTATTTAAATTTTAATACAAATTGCACGTTCTAAGGCACTTTCCACATATAAAATGCAATCTATATCAGTCTAATCAGTGAAACGTTAATAAATACACATTACAAACTAGTTGATTCATTTCAGATGTCAATTTGATATCAATTAAAATATAAAACGTTACAACCGCTGCTTAAAACTAAGAATACAGATTGGCAAACATTACAGGAGACTTGACAACGTTAATATGTTAATATTGCTTTGGTAGTTGAGATTGTAGACTCTGGTTGTAGTCACTGGAAAGAAAATATCATTATTGTAGTGTACATATTATGTACACAAGTATTATTATCTATGTATCTGTCGTGTATTTAATTTAATTTACTTGAAATGTAAAGCAAGACATAAAAGACTTTTTTTTTAATTTATCTGTCGTCTCGGGTATGGAGTGTAGAAAGTAAAGGAGAGTCATCTGTGTATTGAAAAAAATGTCCATCGAAATACATAAGGGTGGCGCCACATTTGCATCAGGTGGCATTATTTTGACAATGATAATATATTTTAAACTACAATTGCCATACCCTTTGTCGACACCAGCGCGATTGTGGAAGGTTTATGAACTGTTACTTATAGCATACAGCTGAACACTATTTCATTTTTTTCCCCATAAGAGATGATT
Organism: Ptilodon capucinus; assembly: GCA_914767695.1. Taxonomy (NCBI): domain Eukaryota; kingdom Metazoa; phylum Arthropoda; class Insecta; order Lepidoptera; family Notodontidae; genus Ptilodon; species Ptilodon capucinus. The sequence continues at coordinate 1,853,042 of OU611831.1, forward strand.
CTCCTTTACTTCTACACTCCAGTCTCGGGCAACGCACTGCGCGGGAGCTGGCAATACAGGTTGGCCGGGAAGAACGGATAAGTCGAGCCCATAAGTATTTTATATAATTAAATACACTACAATTATTAAAATAAACAATCCCCTTTTCTAAGTCAAAATACTGGTCACGGACCTTCCTAAGGGAAGCCCTCCTTCCTTTAAAGCTCCGGGCACACGGTAGCGTCAAAATATATGCCAATATTAAAACGAACTCTGTAGCAATATACATAAAGTTTGAATTGCTGTGGTAAAAAAAACTAGAATTATGAGTTTTTTCTATGAATATTTTCTTTCTATGAATCGTGTCTTGTCTTTTCACGCATTTCGAGAACTTAGATACTGAAAGTGAAGGTTTTCTCAAGATCTTTTCCATCACAGTACTAGCAAGTAATAATCATTATTGAAAATTAAATTCGCTCATGACATTCCAAAGTTCCAGAAGTGCGAGCCAAGACTTCTGCCAAGACCTGCACATCTTGCTTCTATGGTAGACGTTCTAACAACAAGGCTACCACTGCTTCCGCCATTAGTGAATCGGGAACCTCACTACGGGAACATAGTGAAATCGACTCCTATTATTTTAGAAGTCGGTTAAAATATAGCCTATGTTACCCGGGACATAATAACGAATCGATAGACACCTAAAATCGGATGAATAGTTAAGGAGGAACATACGTAAATACAAAATTATAACCCTTCCTTTTGGCTTAGCCGTAGACTGGTAAAAAGCATGGAGTAACTACAGAACCCATATTGACTCTGCCCTGCGTATAGCTCTGCGGCAATTTTCAAATTGCCACACGTCCGATTCGATAGGGTATCTCCGTTATATATCTGGACGGTAAAAAGGAATGAGAAGTGTCACTCACCACAAACCTGTTGACTTTGTTACCGACCGTCTTCGTGACAGTCGTCTGCGTCACCTTCATGTTTTCGAACTTTTGTCTCAAGCTGCACATAAATAACACAACATTTATAGTAACTACTAGCTTATAGTGACTGTATTAGTAAAATGTCTACATAACAAATAGCAATCTGTCTATATCAGTGGTTCCCAAACATATTATTTATACTGGGCAGTACTTTGAGAATAAATTATTTTTAGCGCCCCCATTTTTTCACCTACTTAAAAACCACTATAACGTCAAATTAAATTAATTGATACAAGCCTCTACATAACGCCCCCATTTTTTTCTGGGTCTCTTACCGCCCCCCTTTAGGCTTGCAGCGCCCACAAGAGGGCGTTATCGCCCACTTTGGGAAAGGTCTATACAAATAAATAAAATTGAATTGTCTGTTTGTAATTTCAAAATAACAGCTTTAAAAAATATATTTATATACAAAAAAAAAACATATTTTATCAACGATAGCTAAACCAGTGTAGACATTAGACATTGTCATCATTAAGCCATTAAATTAGCTACAATAAATAAAAAATGGTGTCATCATGCCTTAAAAAGAATTTAACAAAAAAGAAAACCGGCTTCAAAACCTTAGGTGCATAACCTTATAATTAATAATTACATTTGGACTAGGTGCCAATCTACATCAGACTAGGCAAATACACACATGAATTGGCACCGACTTCAAATGTGATGAATTATAAGGTTATGTAGCTTTATAGTGCACCTAGGTTTTTGAAGTCGGTTTTTTTTGGTATATTTTTTTTTTCACGCTTTTAAGTGTCAATAATCGTTGAAAATATGCAAGTATTATCGCCTCATAACAACCCTAAAAAAGTAAATATTAACAGCAAAAAAATAATCACCAGACATCACATACTCATCGTATGATCCCAAACTAAGCATAGCTTGTAGTATGGGTACCGTACAATGGACTCCTAGTTACATCCAGGACAAGTTCCGAAATTTAATCGATCCGAATTAAAATCGACCTGGTGCAGTGACCCTAGACCTAGACAAATCCGTCGTAAACTTGAGCCCCTGATAGATGGAGTTTTTAGTTACCTCTTGGCTGTCTCCAGCTGTGACTCTCCCTCCTCGTCTCCCTCCAGCGGCTGTCGGTCGATGACGACGGCGGACGGTGACCGCTGGGGTTCAGACTCGGACCAGTTCTCGAAGCGGTCGCGGAAGCTCTTCGTGCGAGCCAACTGCTGAGCCTATGGGACATTTTGAATAGAAATAATACATTATTTTAAATCATAATGAGTAATAATCTATATGTTAGAACTCACTCCTTGAATGCGATAGTTGAAAATCCAAATCCTGGGTTTGCATCACTGGGAGTTTCAGATTTCATTTTCTATAATAATAAGCGCACTAGCGAAGTGTGCAGGTTCAACCCCCGGCTCGCACCTCTGAGATTTATGTGCGAATCTCATTTTCATCCGAGATTATCACTTCCTATGAAACGGTGAAGGAAAACATCGTGAGGAAACCTGCACGTCTGAGGGAACTTGACTAGTTCTCAATAGATGTGCGAAGTCTGCCAACCCGCACTGGGCCAGCGTGGTGGACTATGGCCCAAATCCCCCTCGCATTGGGGGGAGGCCCGTGCCCAGCAGTGGGATGTTAAAAGGGCTGTAGCAGTAGAACGTTTAAGGCAAAATTCGCTCGCGCTGTCAGTGTCATTTAGTTTACGCGCGACCGTCGACGCATCATTGCACGGGAGGCCTTATGCATATTGATACAGAGTTCGTTTTCGTATATACAAAAAAAAATTAGTTCCCAGTGTGTGTTTAATGGCATCTTGAAAGGAGTAGAGAGTGACCTGCTTGAGCGCTTCGTCCCTCTGCCTGGCGGCGAAATACCCGCGGCGGCGCTCGTCCTCGCTGTCTTCCTCCTCCTCCTCGTCCTCCTCCCCGCCGTACTCCTCCTCCGAGTAGTCGGAGTAGTCGGCGTGTCGGGCGCTCTCCCCGGGGGGAGGGGGGGTGAACCGCTTCAGGGGCTTAGGACCTGTCACATGACGTTTAAAAGTACGTGGTAAAGTGACGCTTTCAGGGCCCCAAGTCATCGCTTTTGAGTTGATATTACTTCAATTTTAAAAATATAATCTCTTATCAATGGTAGTAAAAGTATTGCTGGAGTAGACAGTTCTCCTTGAAGACATTGATAAAAGATATTATTTTCATGTCTTAAAAGAACCGGTCAAATGTGAGGTGAACTCGCGCACCGAGGCTTCCGTACATGAACTAGGAAAGCACCGAACATTGCTCTAACGAAGAGATAAACTGGATAGTGAGACAAACTGAACTTTACCGTTGGTAAAGTGTTGTTCCCATACAAACTAACTGCAAATAAGTTAGTAATCGCATAAAGTAACAGTATTTTAAGAGTTCTAATTTTACTGTTTTCAGATTTTTCCCTTACTTGTAAGACATTGCTTCTGCCAAATTTCATGATTCTAGGTCAACGGGGTCAACGTAAACTATAGGGTTAATTTTCCTTGCGAATGTACTAACTATGCAACATAAATCGCCGTATCTTTAGATTGCGTTAACTTAGAACTTTTTAGGGTTCCGTACCCAAAGGGTAAAACGGGAAGCCTATTACTAAGACTTCGCTGTCCTTCCGTCCGTCCGTCTTTCACCAGACTGTATCTCATGAACCGTGATAGTTACGACAGTTGAAATTTTCACAGATGATGTATTTCTGTTGCCGCTTTATCAACAAATACTGAAAAACAGAATAAAATAAATATTTAAGGGGGTTCCCATACAACTAACTTGATTTTTTTGCCGGTTTTAAAGATAATGGTACGGAACCATTCGTGCGCGAGTCCAAGTCGCACTTGGCCGGTTTTTTCCTTTTTAGGTACGAAACCCTATAAATAAGTGTACCTTGCGTTGGTTCGGGCTTGTTTTGCTGGTGTTCGAGCTGGCGGAAGACGGAGATCATGCGCTGCGCGGTGTGGCGGTCGGCGGCCGCGGCCGTGTCCACGCCGGGCGCCGCGCCGCGCGCCACGCTCGGCTCCTGGTACAGCTCGGGCGACGGCGACTTGGCGCGCTGCACCACCACGACCACTCAACATTAAGCCTCGCGCACACTGGGGCGTTAACACTCCCCACAACCAAAACATACTTCTTTGGAACCGTTCAAATATTACGTAAGCAGACCCAATTATTTACCCCCCCCCCCCAATCCCCCTAGTCAGCAAAAGTTAGCAAAGCTCTTACGCCCTCCCCCATGCTTACGTAAACATTTTTCAATTAAAAATGTTTTTTTTTTTATATGTTACAATTATAATTTTATCCCCGAAAATGCGTTTCGTTTTCAAACGTAAACAATGTGAGGGTTGCCATTCGTGTAAAAAAGTAAATGACTACCGATGACGTAATCATCATCTAGACTCCCCTACCCCCCATGTCTTCCAAAATAAGCAAAACAAAGATAGTTAAAACGAATTATAATTAAATACCTACTAAAACAGTCCTGAAAGAGCTCTATGTTCGCTGGCTAGTTTCTACCAGCAAGCCAAATTGTCGGAAGAATAAAATAAGTACTTACAGCTTTAGAAATGCGAATTCGTATATTAGAACTAGCCAAGTAAGGCCTTAGGCCAATATATTATCCTAAGTTTTAATAAGAAATTATACTTTAAGTTGTTATGAAATATTTGATGTTGCTATAAATAAATTTTAGGACTGACCACTGAAATTGGCGCCCGTTTAGATCTCACATCTTTTGTCGTTGAAGTGGACAACGAAGGCATATATCATTGGCTAAACAGAGGTTTACATTTATGTTTTTGATGGGATATCATTACTTTTTGTACAGAAATAATTAGTAGGTACTTATTCATAATAAAATTAATACCAAAGGGTGGTTTTCCACTCGTTATATATCCACGTGAAGACCTTAATAATGTTAGAATGATCGTCGTTAGGGACTTATAAGCAGCACATAATATAACTAACATAACTCAAATAGTTGGTATTAAAAATAAAATATTCTTCAATCATGAAACAATAAACTTATAAGGTAAATCTTATTTATTAGTATGTTAGAATGATCATTCAATATTTTATAATTAACTTTGAACATACAACCTGCATAAAAAATACATTTATTGTGGTAGGATACGAACGCCGGACCCTGACGATTTTTCCAACCGCTTAGCCCACTAGGCTATGCTAACAGATACTTTTATTATGAAAAACTTGACTGGTTGGTCATACTACCAATGACGTCATAGAGTGAATGTTCCTAACAAAATCAATTAATTGAAAAAATATTATAAAATGATAAAATTATACTAGTTTCACATTTTTTCCTTTGTATTTACCCAATTACCTATCTGAATGCCAAATTTGAACTCTCTAGGTCATCTGGGAGAGGCTATGATTTTTGATCTATAGGTCAGTCAGTGTAATAATTCCGATTTTTGGACGATTATATCTTAAGAACCGTTTGAGGTGTGTTTATGAAATTTGGAGCACATATGTATCTCGCAAGTCTCAATAGATGAGCCAAATTTGACATGGTTATGTTAAATAGTTTCTGAGTTATGAGGGGGTCAAAAGTCGCTCCAAATGGTTCGTGTAATATTACACACGGTGCTGCAGCCAGCTTTCATTGGCTGGGCGCACTCCCGTGCGCCTTGATTCCAAGATGGTGGAATAGTTATTTTTTCTGCACTACCACAGTATGGATACCAAATGAAAGGGCTCGCTGAGGAGAACACGAAAACTAAGGGCAATCAAGGCTTGTTTTTATTTTTATTTTTTTTACTATTAATTTTAAGTCTTCTTTTAGGCAGTGGTATGTTCTTTTTTTTTTTTTTTTATGAGATAGGGAGGCAAACGAGCAGACGTTTCACCTGATGGTAAGTGATCAACGCCGCCCATGGACACGTGCAACACCAGGGGCATCGCAAGTGCGTTGCCGGCCTTTAAGGAATGAGTATGCTCGTTTCTTGAAGGTACCTTTGTCGTATCGGTCCGGGAACACCGCTGCAGGAAGTTCATTCCACAGTTTGGTGGTGCGAGGAAGAAAATTCCTGGTAAATCGCACTGTACTGGAACGCCATTCATCCAGATGGTGAGGATGTTAATGCAGTCTGTGGCGAGCCGTGCGATGGTGGAATTCAGCGGCAGGTATAATACCGAACAATTCCTCGGAACACTCTCCATGATAGAGGCGGTAGAAAATGCAGAGAGAGCCTACATCTCTACGCAACGCCAGAGGGTCTAGCCGATCAGTAAGCTTTTTGTCATCGACAATTCGAACTGCCCTTCGTTCCAGGCGGTCAAAAGGAAGAAGTTGGTACTGTGGTGCACCGGCCCAAAGGTGAGAGCAGTATTCCATGTGCGGACGGACTTGCGCCTTGTAAAGTTGCAGGCGATGAGCCGCAGTGAAATACCGCCTCGCCCTACCGAGCACACCCAGCTTTTTGGAGGCCAACTTGGCCTTACTTTCCAGATGACCGCGGAATTGCACGTCGTTCGATATGTCGACTACCCAAGGATCCCGATACTTGGCTTGGCATTAAGGGGAGTGTCTTCGAAGCGAGGAGATGCGACAAAGGGGTTCTTTTTGGCGGTGAACGCACAAATTTGTGTCTTATTGGGGTTGAATTGCACTAAGTTCAGTTTGCCCCAGTTCGAGACTAGATGTAGAGAAGCCTCGACTTCAGACACAAGTTTGTTCCGACACTCATCGACGTTTGCCCGAGAAATATTAGCACGACCGGTGTAAAGAGCATCTCCTGTACTGTCATCCGCATAACAACGGAAGTTGCTGATATTAAGCAACATATCGTTGATATGCAGCAGGAACAGGGTAGGGGATAGGACACAGCCTTGCGGGACGCCAGCATTTACGGACTTGCAATCCGAGCATGATCCGTCGACTACGACCACGATGCTCCGATCCGTAAGAAAGCTGGCGACCCATTTGCAGAATTTCTCAGGCAGCCCGTAGGAGGGAAGCTTCGAAAGAAGCGCTTTATGCCACACCCGATCAAAGGCCTTCGCTATATCCAGGCTGACCGCTAAGGCCTCACCTTTGCTCTCGACCGCCACAGCCCAACGGTGACTCAGGTAGGCAAGAAGGTCACCGGCCGATCGACCCTGACGGAAACCGTATTGCCGGTCATTGATCAGCTGGTGGTCCTCTAAGTACCGAAGGAGCTGGCGGTTTATAATGGACTCCATTATTTTGGAGAGCAAAGGAGTGATGGCGATCGGTCTGTAGTTTCCTGGTTCGGAGCGATCTCCTTTTTTAGGGATCGGGTGTACCAAAGCAGTCCTCCAAGAGACCGGGACTACGCCGTTAGAATAAGAGAGTCGGAAAAGACGCGTCAAGGTCGGAGTCAACTCAGGAGCACATGTCTTAAGCACAATTGGGGGGATACCATCCGGCCCACTCGACTTATTGATGTCCAATGAGAGTAGCGCTCTACGCACAGACTTCTGCGTAAAACGGATCTCCGGCATGGAGTAATCACAGGGAGATATAGTCGGCGGAGTCATCTCATGGTCATCAATTCTGGAGTTGGAAGCGAAGAGAGAGCCTAGAAGATCGGCTTTCTCCTTGGCAGTCTGGGCCAAGGAGTCATCCCCCCTGCGCAGTGGTGGAAAAGATGGCCGACAGAAATTCCCTTCGACAGCTTTGGCAAGAGACCAGAACGCGCGGGAACCCGAGGGGTAACGCATAAGTCTCTTGCCAATTCTGCCGATGAACTCACTCTTTGCTCCGGCCAGGGCTCTTTTGTAGGATCTGGAGGCATGATTGTACTCCTTTTTTAGGCGGTAAGAATTAGGATCCTGAGACGCCATCGCCGCAGCCCAAGCCTGAAACGACTCCCGCTTGCGGCGTGAAACCGCCTTACAGAAGCGTTCAAACCAAGGCTTTGATTTACCACCAATGGGAACTGCAGAGGATGGGACAAAAAGTTCCATGCCCTGCAGCACCACATCAGCGATAGACTCGGCATTGTCGTCAGGATCTTCCGAGGAGAAGCAAACCTTGTCCCAAGGGTAGGATGCAAAAAAGGACTGCATCCCGTCCCAGTCTGCTGACCTAAAGTGCCAGACTTGGCGGCAGCCCGCTGAACGGGGCCGTAGTTGGCGCGACAATGGCACTTTGCTCCGGATAAGGCAATGGTCCGACGACCCAAGCGGGGCATCGACGGTTACCTGATAGCCATCCGGGTGAGAGGTCAGCAGAAGATCCAACAGGGAAGGTACATGGTCTGCTGCATCCGGGATACGCGTTGGCGAGGATACCAGCTGCGACAGACCCTAGGCCAGAGCAAAGTCGCGAACAGACCTGCCCGCATGATCGGTGGAACGCGAACCAAGCCATTCAGCGTGGTGGGCATTAAAATCGCCAAGTATCACGATCTCTGCGGACGGGATCCGTTCGAGTACGGAATCAGCGGCCATCTGCACATGCTCGATGAGTCGATCAGTCTCCGAGTTACCGCTATGGGACCTATAAATGCAAGCATAGACGCGGGGGTGGTCGACGCAATCAACGCTTAACAGGATGGTAGATAGGTCCCTACCTTCAAGATTTCCCAGACGTCTAACACAAATATCCTCCCTAACGTATACGCATACTCCAGCACGAGGCACAAAATTGTGCTCGAACTTGTACCCTGGATAATAAAGGTATGACGTATCCGCCGGGGACGATATCTGCGTTTCCGTGAGGAAGAGCAAGGCCGGCTTGGCCGCCTCAAGGTGATATTGGACGGCATTCAAGTTGGAGTGCAAACCCCTGATGTTGCAGAAGTCCACGCTAAGCACGGTAGGGGGCACCTTGGTTCTGCTCTTGCCACGGGAAGATGTCAAGTTTTCAAGCGGAATTTTGCCCACCCCAGAGTACGCAGGGCAGCCCGAGCGTAAAAGCTCAGGGAGGGATTCTCCAGCACGCAACGTGCTGGTACCCTCCTGGGGTACGTCTTTTCTAAATGCCGCTGTCATACTTAGGGGTGGGGGTGGGGAGATGGGCTCCGGCTCTCTCGCTAACCAGGCGAAGCGCGACGACAAAAGCCGCCACTCAGACGACCGGTCTTCTGCGAGAGTGTGGTACTACCCCGGTCGAGCCGGCCCATGTGTGCTGCTGATAGCAGCGAGGCTCTACCACATGAAAGTTACGGCTCATTTGGCACCACCCAGGGGTCACGTGTAAGGCATCGAGGGCTAAACCCTACGGACGCGAGCAGTGTCGACCCCCAAATTAGTATTTAAGTTAATAGATGGTACCTGTGTCTGCCTGGGCGGCGTCATGCGGAACTCTTTGCGCTTTGTCTCCGGTTTGTATGTCTCGAAGAACTTGAACCGGTCCGAGATGTCCGCGGTCTCAATCTTCACGTCCTCCTGCTTATCACCGGCGCGGACCACGTCCTTGGGTACGAACGCCTGGACGAAAAAGATAAAGTTAAAACAGTCGTTTAAAAAAAAAATAGGCGACGCTCACTTTAAGGCCTCGCGACGCTTAATATACGGCGTCGCGACGCTCTCTAAAAAGCGTCGCGACGCTCACTATAAGACGTCGCGACGCTCACTATAAAACATCGCGACGCTCACTATAAGGCATCGCGACGCCCATTATAAGGCCTCGCGACGCTTATTATACGGCGTTCGAAGCTCACTATAAGACGTCGCGACACTCATTATACGGCATCGGGACGCTCACTATACAGCATCGCGACTCTGCCCCTACAGTGAGCGTCGCGACGCCATATAATAAACGTCGATTGACAAAAAAATAGACGGACAACGTGAATCTATTTTCCTTTTGAAGTACAAAACCTTGAAAATGAATATACGAATACCTAAAATACGAATACCGAATATTTGCAAGCCTGAGAAGATCCGACAAGAAAGTCAGTGGTCTGATCATTTTTTTAAACCGCCAATACCTATTACTTATACATAGATACATATAGCTCCAGTGTGTTGCCTTTAGAGCTGCATTTAATAATAATGATAAGGGAGCACACGCTTCACATTGACAAGACGGGCAATACTTCGATTTTTGTTTTGAACCTGAGCTGTACATCAGTAAAGATGGCGGAGTATAAAGTGTAAACTGACCAGTTCCTTCCGTTTGGGCGGGTCCTGCGGCGGCGGCGAGGTGGGCGGCATGTTCTTCGCGTTCGCATCCAGCTCCAAGAATATCGAGCGAGACTTCTTACCGATACCTTTAACAACACAATTAAAACTATAGTTTTGCCGGGAGGTTCCAGGTTATATTCCCTTCCTGGGGCCTTACTAATATTTCGTTAAAGTATTTTTGTTTCAATAGTAACTGTGATTTGTTGACGGATTCCGTCAAAGACTGAAAGTAATATTAACCCCTAAAGCCCCCCCCCCCCCCTTTCGAGCCTCACGTGAATAATGGATGGCCCCTAAGGGGGCTGGTTATGTCTCACGTCAATACAGGGCAGTCAATACACGGACTTTTAATGTTTTAAATTGTATATTTTATAAGCTGAGCCCGCGACTTAATCGCTTGCTGAATGGTGAAGTCAAACATTAGGCACCAATTACCACTCGCTGAATGGTGAATGCAAACATCGTGAGGAAACCTGCACGACTTTAAAAAGGCGTGGAAAATTCACCAACTTGCACCATTGGGCCATTGTGGACTATAGCCCAAATCTTCCTCATAATAAGAGGTAATGTGCCGACATTATCTTTAATCCGACATAATATGTCGATCAAGCGAGAATTGCCCCGCAGTATAATGGCAATAGGGGGTTTTACATTGGGACCAAGATACATCAGCGAAGAGTGGGCGTACTGCAGTGTTACATCTGCCTACCCTTTCGGGGGATACAGGCGTGATTATATTATACATTATAGTCCTTTTAACGTCCCACTGCTGGGCACGGGCATCCCCTCAATGCGAGGAGTATTCGGGCCATAGTTCCACCACGCTGGCCCGGTGCGGGTTGGCAGACTTCTCAACATTTATCGACAACTAGTCAAGTTCCCTCAGACGTGCAGGTTTCCTCACGATGTTTTCCTTCACCGTTTCATAGCAAGTGATAATCTCGGATGTAAATGAGATTCGCACATAAATCTCATAGGTGCGAGCCGGGGTTTTAACCTGCACACTTCGATTCGAAGGCGTGCGTTCGGCCACTCGGCTACCACTGCTATCGGACTTCTGAAACACCCTGTATAATATTAGTAGGATGTGTCGATCCCACATTACGTGGGTGCGTACCCTCGTTGAAGAGTGTGGAGTCGTCGATGTCGCGCGCGCGCGGCGGCTGGTTCTCGTCGTTGAACACTTCACCGTTCTCGAAGCGCTGCTTGATGGCGCGCGACTTCTCCGCGCTCATCTCCAGCTCGCGGGAGATCTTATCCGCGGACGTCACACCTGCACCACAAACACGTGTTTCATTTTATACACATTTATATTATTTTGCAGAACAGTATTAAAGGAGTTTTCTTAAGGACAACAGGATCCTTCCTAATGCAGTGTTCGTTAAATTCGTTTTAATTTTTAAGATAACGAACACTTTTTCAGGAAGATTCCTATTGTCCTGAAGAATTGATAATTGAGCGTCTTGATCGTGTAGTGTAGGCAGGTACTTACCCTGTTCGCTCTGCAGTACTGACTGCTCATACATTTCCTTAATCTTGGCTTGTTTTCCCTGCAAACATAAATATGTATTCAACTATACTGTCCCATTTAACGCAAGTATACTGTCTCACAGCTGGGCAATGATCCTCCGCCATTCCTTTCCAATACATCTGTATCCCACGCCAATTATAAATACTCTCTCTCGTTTGACTCACTCACTCACTCACTCACTCACGCTCACTCACTTACACTCACTCACCCTCACTCATTCAAACTTGCTCACTCAAACTCACTCACTAACACTCACTCACTCACACTCACTCAAACTTACTCACTCACCATAAAAAGTCTGCTGCGTATGTTCTGTATCTCCTGTTTCCTCTCGCGGTGTCGCTCGGTGGCGGAGTGCTGGCCGGTCTCGAACTTGCCCACTATTTCACTCATGTTGCAGAATGAGACTGGCTGCTCCCGGCTAGCTGTGTGCTTGTACGATTTCTTCAGCACCGAGTCTTCATCTGACGGTGAAATTATACATTAGTATTATCTGCTTATCCCTTTGGGGAATGCAAGCGTGATGATATATTGATGATATACCTTCATCTTCGTCCTCCGGCTCGCTGGAGCTGGGCTCGACCGGAACACCGTTCAGGTATTCGTCAGAGACTCCGATATCCATGCCCTTCGCTTTGAACCTAAAGACAAACACCATAGAGTTGTAATTTCTTTGACAATTCCGTCGTGTACGCTCGACCCGGTGGTGCCGAGTGTCAGTAGAAATATGGTACCGACGTTGAACCCATATATCTGGGGCTATTACCACAGAAATTCAATCTTTATACATACTGACAAACAGTTCGCAGAAATATCGACGTGCGAGTTTGACGTACCAGTATGCGGCTTTAATCGATAGGTCTCGGGTTCAAGTCCCACCCTTGCCATCTATCCGCCATCTTTATCACTGTCATCATCCATTTTTATTTATGCTGTATATTTATTGAATTTGCCCTTGCTATTAATTACTTGACACTGGCTGAAATACCCGCTAAACGCAGGTGCAGCCATTCCTCGTCTTATTCCATTAAAATATCATCATTCCACTCATTTCGTAAAAAAGAAAAGAATGAAGTCCGCTGCTATGAAATCCCTTATTGATGTGAATCCACTGCTAACATATGTATATAGCTTACGTGATTTCTAGTAATGTAAACTCTTAGTGAAGTAAAAAAAAACTAACGTATTATATGACATTTTCTTCACTTTACAGGAGAGCATACTCATTCGACGCAGAAAAAATCGCTGATTCCAAATATCTACCAGTCAATATCGCCCAAAAGTGTCGGTTAAATCAAATTGCCTTTCACCGCTCGATATAATGTGACTAACTACTAATTTGTGGGTCAGTATTACTATTATAAATACCTGTGCATTATCTATTCCCAAAAATATTTTAATCAGCACTTCAAATATCATGAAAACACTTATACAAATTAAGTAACACTTAAAAAAATTAAAGAAAACACTTAAAACAACAAAAACACTCACGTTCGTCTCACATCAGATATAACACCACAGTGCGATGGCTACCATACTCTTAATAATACCCATGCTAGTAGATCGAAATCGCACAGGAAAATGAATCTTAACCCAACGAAACACGGTGGAAATCGTTTATAATGTTTACCAAATTAATTTTGGTGTCGATACAATCGAAAATCAACCTTATTTTGATAGTGTGGCGTGTGTGAATGGTAGTTATACGTTTGGATGTTATAAAAAACAGTACGGAACATGTTGGGATTATGAAAAAAAAATCTCTGGAGTACGGTTAGGTTTCGATTGCATAAATTTGTTTTCAATACACTACCTAAATGTTAAAGGCTCTGTGAAACAGGGCGCCAAATCTACTAACAAAATCGTATTATGACTGAACTATTTTTTTAAAGGCGTGATAACAACGTCTTTTATCAATGGTAGCAAGACTATGGATAGTCTACTGGCTTCGAGATAACAATGTCTAAAGTCTTGACTGGTAATTGTCTAGGTACCAATTGATACAAGATGGTGTTTTCGTGCCTTGAAAAATAAAGCCATACTCATACTACAACGATTATGTTAGTAAATTTAGGATATGCGTCAAAATGCGTATGCGCACGATCATATGCTAATACGTAACTTAACGGTATTAACTAATAGAAAAAACTCACATTATAACAAAATTTCATTGATGACTTTTGCCACAGATTTTCAATACCTATTGGATTCATCTTTATCACATTCATCACCCATTTTAATTAATTTATAATGTGTATTAATTTATTCTTGATATTAATTACTTGACATTGCTAGAATAACCGCATAAACACATGTGCAGCCATTCCTCATCTTATTCCATTAGTTTCGTAAAAGATGAAGACATTAAATCTTTATTCCTAGGCTACGGAGCAATATCATTACCCTCCTTCTGTGGCAGTCGGGTATAACAATAAGTGCTTCGAAACAGCAATGAATATAATACAATTGGATACTTCAGTTATATATAAGTAAGGAGATGTTCTCAGCGCGTTCAGAAATAGAACATCTGAAATCAACGGCTTGTGTGACGCAAGCGCATCGTATACGCAGAGTGAATCAGCTTGATACTTTGCTATTTCGAGTTTGAATATTAACAGATACAAAAATAAATATTTTGTCGTAAAATTTCTAAATTCGGAGAATTTTTTCCGTGACTTTCATTTTACCGCGACTTCGCCCTTGTGAAATTTAATAATCCTGATTATTAAAACTAACTAACTACAGCCCTTTTTTTAACGTCCTACTGCTGGGCACGGGCCTCCCCTCAATGCGAGGGGGATTCAGGCCATAGTTCACCAAGCTGGCCCGGTGCGGGTTGGCAGACTTCACACATCTATCGAGAACTAGTCAAGTTCCCTCAGACGTGCTGGTTTCCTCACGATGTTTTCCTTCACCGTTTCATAGCAAGTGGTAATCTCGGATGTAAACGAGATTCGGACATGAAACCCAGAGGTGCGAGCCGGGGTTTGAACTTGGACACTTTGATTTGCAAGGCGTGCGTTCGACCACTCGGCTACCACTGCTTCTTAAAAACACTGATTATTAAAAACTAATGTTTTTTTTATTTCCGGGGAATCCTAATTATTTTTCTTAAATAAAAGAAGCCTATGTTACTCTTTGTAACATCAGCTGTCTACCAGTGGAGGTGCCGACGAAATCGGTTCAGTCGTTTGGGAGTTTACTCCAAACAAACGAACAGAGATTTTGTTTTAATTGCGTGTTCGTTATTGGTAGCGTCGTTATAGGAAAAACTAGGAAAAAAAGATTATTTTAAACGCTCCAACTCACTATTTAGTCTGAAATCTATAAAGTTAAACTATAAACTTACATTTTTGCGATTAACACAAACCAGACAATAAATTTGACTAGCGACTGCATCTGAGCGTAATTTGGGAATCAGAATTATTTTCCTAAAATAGTACAAGCCTATGTTACTCTTTATAACAACAGTTATCCGACAGTTAAAGTCCCGTCAAAATCGGTCTAGCCGTCTAGATTACCCGGCACAAACAGACAGACAATAACTTTAAAATGTGTTATCGTTATACAGCGTACATATTTTCATATGCATTTAGTAAAAAGCTGCTATTTTGATATTACATACAGATACTTCGATTATATTACTGGTATAGATTATTGCTTCAATAAAGAAAGAAAGAAAAACATTTATTCAGCACAGACACAAAGAACACAGAGAATACAAAACTTAAAACCGGCCAAGAACGAGTCGGACTCGCGCACGAACGGTTCCGTACCATTATAAATAAAAACGGCAAAAAAATCACGTTTGTTGTATGGGAGCCCCCTTCAATATTTATGTTATTCTATTTTTAGTATTTGTTGTTATAGCGGCAACAGAAATACATCATCTGTGAAAATTGCAGCTATCTAACTATCACGGTTCATGAGATACAGCCTGGTGACAGACGGATGGACGGACGGACGGACAGCGAAGTCTTAGTAATAGGGTTCCCGTTTTACCCTTTGGGTACGGTACCCTAAAAATAGATACAAAAAAGAAATAGAGCTCAGTGTGAACTGTGCCGAAAAGGTAGTGGCTCAGCACATGCTGGATTAGACATTTTTATGCAAGTATCAAGATCAATCGATCATTGGGCGACGGAAATTAGATATTTTATGTAAAATGAAAAAAAAAACACTATTGAAAACACGTTGACGTATAGACATTAACATAACACGATGAAAATATGGACAGATATTCTACATTAGAATAAGTAATTAGTGTAAGAGTAGGTACTGTTAAAGAAAAACGTTTTCGTACCTTTACAATAAAGCCCCACGTATACTGGGGCGACAAACATCAAGTTTCACAATACCAGAACGAACTGTATAAACTCACTTACTATGCGTTTCAAATGAGAATAGGATCGACTTTGCGCCACATTGTGACGTCATAGCAAACGCGTGCTAAGAAACGGTGAAGGAAAACATCGTGAGGAAACCTGCACGTCTGAGGGAACTTGACTAGTTTTCGATAGATGTGTGAAGTCTGCCAACCCGCACTGGGCCAGCGTGGTGGACTATGGCCCAAATCCCCCTCTCATTGAGGGGAGGCCCGTGCCCAGCAGTGGGACGTTAAAAGGGCTGTAGTAGTAAGTGAAAAAATGCACTCAGTCGCACGATGACGCACACTAACACCGACAAAATGGCGAATGGCGTCCTTATTTTCTTTTCTTTAATGATTTTGGCATAGCTTCTGAGCCTTTGCGCCAAAAATGAAAATAAAATGGTTTTAAAAAACGTATTATGACTTTAAATAATTAAATATTAAGACAATTTATTATTAAGCAAATTATTTTTGGAACGTAGTTCCTAATGGGGGCTAGACGGAAAAAATTAAGACTAAAAGTGTCGACCGACACTTTTGTAAATGTGTGTGCGAGAGTAAGAGTTGTAACAACACTTTTGTAAATATGTGTGTGATTTTGATTGTGTCTATGATTTCGATTTCGGTTTCGATGTGTGTGTGTGTGTGTGTGTGTGTGTGTATGTATATGTACAATTGTTTTGCTTTTTTTATTTCAAACGGAACTTCGTTCCATCCGGGTGTCCCTTGACACCTCTCAAGTTTTTTTTTTATTATTTGGTTTGCCAATAAGTTATTTTTGCAAACCATACTTTTCAAGTGACATTTGACAGATAGAGGTTATTGACATTCCTATTCTCACTTGAAACGCATAGTACAAAAAATCAATTTTCGTACCTATCCAAAGCCCCACACATACTGGGGCGACAAACATCACGTTTGCCAATAACAAAACAAATGCATTAACACACAGAAATAGTGTATTCTTCAACGAAATGACATTGACAGCGCGAGCGAATTTGACGCGTCGGGGCGTGGCTTTTACCAAAGAAATTCAATCTTTATGCACATTGACACACAGTTCGTTTTGGTAGTGGCACAAACAGAGTGACCGGGGCTTAACTGTACAGGTATTATATTACTTGATATGGAATGGTTTGATAATCCAACAGAGTTTAAATACTTTAGCAAAGTCAAATCATTTATTCTGTATAGGCCTATGGGGGCACTTACAAATTGTCAAGTTTTTTTTTTACTATATCCTACTATACTACCACCGGATCGAAACGCGACCTCAACTGAGAAGATCCGGCAAGAAACTCAGTGGGCTGATCATTTTTTAAATCGCCAAAACTTATTACAAATACAGAGGTACATATAGCCCATCCATATATATGGAGTTTCTTGCCCATTCTTCTCCATAGGAAATGCATTCCGAATGGGTGGTAGAGCTACTATTTTTACTATTTATTGACGATTCATAAGTGCCTGTATTGGTTTATATGAATAAAAAATATTCTGATTCTGCCCCAGTGTGTTGCCTTTAGAGCTGATTTTAATAATAAAGATAAAATAATAATATGCTAGCATCAGACGAACACATTTAAACGAACTTTATGTGAAGAACATCACTTGAAAGTAGGGTTCAAAACGCCTGATAAAAATATGAAAGCAATGTCACGTATCGACAACTGATTGAGTAAGTTCAGTACCTAGCAAAACTATGTTTAGTATGAAAATCTTATCCACCTGTGGCAACCCTTATATCTAGCCGCAAACAGAAACTACAGCAGCTTAATAATAAGTTCCAATCGAATAACAATTGACATTGTAAGTCCGACATAATACTATGACGTTTGCATCAGTATTGGATATAAAACTGAATGGTATAAAAATGTGATATGTGTGAATGTGTATTGGTAGGGAGTGTGATGGGATGGGTGCGGATGTAGATTGTTGTGTATTGGTAGGGAATGTAATGGGTGCGGATGTAGATTGTTGTGTATTGGTAGGGAGTGTGATGGGATGGGTGCGGATGTAGATTGTTGTGTATTGGTAGGGAGTGTAATGGGTGCGGATGTAGACGGTTGTGTATTGTAAGGGAGTGTGATGGGTGCGGATATGTAGCATTACTTACTTGGCCAGCTTGGAGAGTAGGGCCTGGCTTTTCTCCCGTGGGGCCTTGGGTTCGGAGGGCGGCGGCTCATCGGTAGTCTTGGCTCTACGCTCAAACACCTCGAACCGAGACTTGACATCCAGCTGGGACAGCTCTTCCAGACCGAGATCCGGCTTGTCAGATGCTGTAGTGGAACAACACACGATTACATCCTGCTTGTATTCCCCGAAGGGGTGGCAGAAGAACAGTACTTTTGTGTATGTATGCATTTTATTCCCAATGTAATAGGGGGCGAGCCTATTGCCATTACACCGGGCACATTCTCCCTCAATACGAGGGAGATTTAGCTGAATCCACCACGCTGGCCCATTACGGGTTGGTGAACTTCACACGCCTTTCTATTGACGTGCAGGTTACCTAACGATGTTAGACTTAATCGTAATCATTATTTGGTTTAAATTCTGGAATTTGAACTAGCACTCCATGCGTTTAAGGCGGGCTATCTATTAGGCTACCACTGCTACCGAAATACTATGTCCATATTTATCTATGCATGAGTGTTGAGTACGTAACAAACAAAAATTGGATCCAAATTCGAACTTCAAATAAAAATAACTTACAAATTCAAAAACACTTTAAACCAGGAATCGTATGCATTCTTTTTATATAGTACCTACTAGCTACTACAGCCCTATTAACGTCCCACTGCTGGGCACGAGCCTCCCCTCAATGCGAGGGGGATTCGGGCCATAGTGCACCACGCTGGCCCAGTGCGGGTTGGCAGAATTCACACATCTATTGAAAACTAGTCAAGTTCCCTCCGACGTGCAGGTTTCCTCACGATGTTTTCCTTCACTGTTTCATAGCAAGTGATAATCTCGGATGAAAGAGATTCGCACATAAATCCCAGAGGTGCGAGCCGGGGTTTGAACCTGCACACTTCGATTGCAAGGCGTGCGTTCGACCACTCGGCTACCACTGCTTAATTAATAGTACCTACCTATCATAAATAGAGTTTATCCTATTTTATAGGCCTATGAAAGCGTATTGACAAGACCAATAGACCAAGTATTTTTTTTTTAAACGAACCTCTAACGACATCTGGCGGCAGATCTACTGGATTACTCTCGCAAATGATCATCTGATGCTTTTTTGGTGCGGCTGTAAAGGAAATGCTGATTTAATGACAATACATCATCCATCATGTTGTCAATATTAATAAATACCGCCAGACAACACATAATCAACGTATGCCCCCAAACCAAGCGAAGCTTGTACTACGGAGTACCGCAAGGTGGATCCCAGTCACACCAGGGCATCCGAAAAAGCCATTTTCGAAATTTGCTACTGGCGGGAATCGAACCCGCAGCCACCCGGTGCAGTGAGCCGAGCGGCATACGCTCAGGACCCCAATTCTCGCAAAAACGCAAAATCGACATCATCTCTAATTCGACATATGTTGACACAAAACGTCAAATTGGTTGTATTTTTTCGTTTTGTTTCGACATATGTCGAATTAAAGATGATGTCGATCATGCGAGAATCGCCCTGCAGACCACTACACCAAGCCGTTGTCAAATTTAGTTAAGTTAGCATACAACAAAAGTGGCCTCAATTTAGTTTTAATATTGCTACCGTCTGTGACGTCATCGTCGTCGACTGGTTTCGGCTCGAACAGCTGCTTGAAGTGCGGCTTACAGTATAGCGTCGTGTGATCGCTCTGGTAAGTCTCCATTCTGTAACAAATCAGACCATTAAGGTTATACATGCGTGCTTGCAACCCTACCAGCCATTACATGCGTACTTGCAACCCCGTCACAAATTACATGTGTCAAGCCTAGTCAGTTGTTACATGCGTATTAGCAACCTTGTTAGAAATTACATGCGTGTTTACAACTCTTTTCGATGTCAAATGCCTGTTGTCTACTTATTCCAAATGTTATATCACAATTGCTGTGTCCACCCCTTTAGATTCAGACGTGACATGCTTTATATGTACTTCACAGGATCAGATATTACACGAGTGTCTTCTGACTATGTTGAGTGTCATCAACACAGCCAGAAGTCAGAAGTTTACTACATTATGTATTACATGTGTTATGCTTAAAAGATCGGGTGTTACATGCTCGCTAAGTACTCTTTTATGTATTACTTGTGCGTTGTCTGTCTAACCATGTAAATGTTACATGCATTGATCCAACCCGGTCAGATATTACATGCTTTCGTTACATGCGTGTTTGTACTCACGTGAGCTGTTTATTGCACTGCACGCATCTGAAGCACTCCTTGTGCCAGACGCGACGCTCCGCCTTGACGCGCTCCATTGCGAAGACGGGCCGCGAACACTTCTCGCAGTGCGGGTTCGAATCCGGCTCAGACGACGCCTTCAACTTTTTGAACAGCTTCTCTGAACTTTTCGACTGTATATATAGAATTAAAAACCTTTTATACCACCAAGTTTTAAGCAATATTGTTCTAATATGACCTTAATTTTGTATGACTGATAAAAACTTTCCATGAATTCCACTGGTACCACAATCTCAATGACCTAAAATTATTATTAGACCTCTGTCATAAAAACCTGAGAATACAGATAAATTTGAACAACTTTAACTCAAAAACTGATGTTTAGTCCATTTAGAAAGGCGCTACAAAACACATTACTTCTAAAAAGTGCTTTAATTGGATTGGTGGTAAAACGCTATAAATTTGAGAGTTGAAGTTTAAGCTCACTAAATCTTTAGTAAGTTAGTACAACATGATTGTGTACCGAAAAATAACTTTGTTAATGGTTTGCAATTTAAATAAATCTGGGGCGAGACTCACCACGGATACAGTGCCTTCATCTTTATGCCGTCGACTGGATTTGGTCTTCTTCTTGACCTGCCTCTGTTCCGTCACCTGGACCTCCTGGTAGCTTCTCTGGACCCTCGACTCTGTCTGGATGAGGGTCTGAGAGGCCTCCATGGTGGCCGTTGCTGTTGCCAGTGCCATATTGTGCTCTGGAAGAGACGAGACGTGTTGGATCAAGTTTTTGAAGGGTACCTTAAGATGTAATAGTCTAGTTGTTAATCGTGCCGCCCTCGTAACCGTTAATGTCTGTGTTTGATCACATTAAAATATTGACGTGATTCCACTCCCAGTACAAGCATTTAGCTTAGTTTGAGAGGCTAACGGAACTACTAGTAATATGATAATCTCTCACTAGTCACAAATCTTTAAAAAAAAACTGAGACGTCGCGGGTCGCCTGGCTGATGTGAAGCATAAAACATAAACGTCGGAGCGCCAAATGAGCGAGTGAGCGGAGTCAACCGGTGGGCGGGGAAAAGAACCGAGGAGCTGTTCGAAGTTTTGGGATCATGGCATCGCGGCATCAAGAGTCGCTGTCACTCGCCAAGCGCGCCATTAGATGCTTCACATCAAAAGTAGGCTTAGGCCAAATTTTGGTCGTCGTAACAATTTAAATTAATTTATGATTATTTATAGATAATAGGAATAAATGCTATCAAACAATAATTTAAGTGAAATTTTCTTACATTTACTTTTGGCACATTTAGGTATTTGTATTAATTAAATATAATTGGTCAAAACATAAGACACAAGAACAAGCCCAAACGATAATAATAACTTTCGATTAAAACTATCAGCCATTTTTTCTAGACCACCTGAATCTCCATATTCAGTAATTACTCGCGGAAGAACGAACAGAAACGTCTCGGAAACGAATTACTACATTAGCTTCATCATGCGTGAAATCAAACAAAAACGAGCTGTATTAACTCATATTAAAAGCACATTTTTCTGCGAAATGTCATCATAGTCGCGAACGAATTTATTTGACTCGCCTTTGTTACAGGTATTCAATCTTTATGTATATTGGCACAAGGTTCATTTCAGCAGGTAATTTTTATCGCTCCAGTGTGTTTAGGGAGTAATGCGTGGCGGAAATTTCACAGCCGTGTTGTTATCACGCAACCAACCATCGACAGTTAATAAGCGTCACAAAAAACTACAAGCGCCACTTCTCGATTGGCAGTTTCTAAGGTTTGATAAACTTAAGACATATCTGGAGAAACTCTGCTAACTCTTGCTGCTATAGAATTTTATAGATGCAATCTTTCGTAACCTTGGGCAGGATAAAGACTCTCAAAGAACTCTACAGACCCTTGACACGGTATATCAGAATTGATGAAGATACTGATGAAAACCTAAGATACATAACGAATATTTTGCTACACGAGTTGAGATTGATACAGTGCGAAATCTTGGAAAGCATTTAATACGAAGCCCATTAAATAAACTCTTGTCTCTTGTGCATCTAATTCCATCAGATTGATGCAAACGCTTATCTACCCTTAAGGGAAAATGTAATATTAGGATACGTAAAGGAACTCTATAGTCCTTTGTCACTATAGCAGATTGATGGAGGCCCTGCCCCCTTACTAACTGTCTTGCAGCAATATATTTAATACTAGCGGCCCGTCCCGGCTTCACATAGGTTTCTTATATAGCTTATGTTACTCAGTGATAATATAGCTTTCTAACGGCTAAATAATTTTTGAAATCGTTCCAGTAGTTTTTGAGTTAATTCGTTACATACAAAAATACAAATCTTTCCTCTTTATATTATTAGTATATATAGTATAGATTAGTATAGATATAGATTGTATAGATTACTTTTAGTTTTTGACAGTTAATTGGGACAAAAGCTATCAAAAATTGACAGTTGCCATTGAATCAACAATACTTCAAGAGGTGGTGGTTAATGGTCAGGCCCCAGATCTTAGAGGAAGATATAATATAAGCACTCTTAAATATGTGGGGTATTGATAGGACTCGTGACATTAAAAAATGTCACAAAATATAATATCCGTAACTGCCTTTTTAGTTCGTAAGTGGGTGTAAGCAAAGATAATGCAATAGTACGAAACTCTAATGCTCGTTTTCACGAACACTAGAAGACGCCTAAAAGTGATGCAAAAATACGAAGCAGTTGACAATTGCAGAGTATCAATATTCAGGCATCACGTATTATCACTGAAAACGGCAATAATTGGTAGATTATGGGCAATTTAAAAGTTTACTGTAGACAAATTATGTTTATATCAATACGTAAGTATAATAAACTTCAAAAGCGTACAAACACGGTATTGTTTAATTAAATAATTATAATATAAAAGTATAAATTACCGAAAGTTACTGGAGCCATCGCAAATATTTGCACTTTTCTCAAAAACAAAACAGTCGAGGATCACTCAGTAAATTTAAATGAAAAATAAAACACTTTCTTGTTACCAATCCTACACTCCCGACAGTTTCTTAATGACTGAATATTATTGAGGAATATCGTTCATTTTTATATGTGAAAATATGAGTATGGTTGACTCATTAATGTTTGGGTCATCAATTTTCGAGGTACGAGTTACGATCTATCTGTCAGTACAATTGTGGGTAGATGAGGTGAGTTATGTTTGTGGGCGAAAAATGCATCAGAATATTAAAAATATTTAATACCATCATTGACGAAAAGGTGCATAATTCATGTGTGTAAAAGCTAGTACATCATCATCATCATCACGCCTGTATTCCCCGAAGGGGTAGGCAGAGGTGCACTGCAGTGCGCCCACACTTCGCCGATGTATTTTGGTCCCAATGTAATAGGGGGCGAGCCTATTGCCATTATACCGGGCACACAGGTTTCCTCACGATGTTTTCCGTCACCGTTTCTTAGCAAGTGATAATCTCAGATGAAAATGAGATTCGCACATGGAACCCAGAGGTGCGAGCCGGGGATAGAACCTGCGCACTTTGATTGCAAAGCGTGCGTTCGACCACTCGGCTACCACCACTAAAATATATTAATGTTTGTACTGTAATAATGGATCAGTATTTTAGGCTTTGGCCCACAGAGTATTATAATATATGGGGCTTTGGCTATAATCTCCTCTCGTCTTTAAACTGACTCCAAAAAGGATTTAGAGAACTACCTTCAAGTAAATTTTAATTGTCATAATAATCATAGAATACGATTTTTTTTAAATTTCTTTAGATATTTTTATTTATAAAGCCCATGCGGTTTGAATTTCGAACCTTTATCTTTTTAAATTCCGTTAAAATGGACGCAACACACAATGTCATCCATAGATTAACGAATCGCAAATTAAAAAAGTATTCGATATCATCTATGGATGATGGAAATGGGTCCACAAATTCAACTAAATATATGTATAATCTATGGCTTTAACGTAGGTGTCGCCCCAGAGATCCCTATGCGTAAACATACATTCATGTTTACTCATAGGGATCTATGGCTCTGTGCCAAGTATTCCAACGGTGTTTTAGCGTTTATTTGGATTTCTGTGCGTAATACATGATTATGCAAAATTTGTCCTCCTACGGGATAGTGTTTCATGGGTTGCATCATTGGGTTAGTGGGTGCCATTGCTGGGTCATACATACTAGGGGCGCATGAGATGTAGGAGCAGTATTCTGCAGTTCATCATTCTGTGTATACGTTAAAGATAATTCTGACAAATTATAAATTACAATGTCCGTTTTCAAATCAGGAGAGCTTCAAACAATACTCCAAGTTCGTTCAGGTATTTTCAATATAGTAAAACGTTTAAATATTTTCTTTCGAAAGTTTATTTCGTTTGGTCTATGTCATATCTGCGTGTTTCAGAGATTGCCCGCAATATAATTTTATGGTAATTATAAAAGATTCGTTACTAGATACCTGGTGTGATTATTGGTTAATTAACTATCTTCTTCTTATAATAGGTATATATAAAAAAAAAACTAACCAATCGAATTGAGAACCTCCTCCTTTTGGAAGTCGGTTAAAAACTCAATGGCTGTTTGATAGTAGTCTAACTAAGACTCAAAAACGGCTTGTCTGATTTGAATAATTAAACTTTGAAGGTGATTAAAAAAAATTAAATTAATTAATCTAGTTTTCTTATAAAATGGATAATTTTACGCCCTCGGTTGTCTGATACTTTTCAATATAAAAAAACTTGTATGAAGTTCATAAATTATATTATAAAATTGTATTAAAATGACAAAATCGTGTGCCTTGTGATTCGATTGCCTTTCAAAGTACTATTTACCTTGAAGATGTTAATTTAAGGGGCGATGGCACGGATGTTACCTACCTTGATTACTTAATGTAATTGTGTCACTGATTTCTCCTTCTAGGGTAATTGCAAGATACCTTAAAAGCAGTCCGCCGCCGGTACGCATAAACGAATGACATTAGAATTTATGTCTCGATAATCTGTACCTACACATTTCTGTGTAATTTGAGATAAGCCCCTCCGCACACTGGGGGGTCAAGACGCGAACGTCGTAATATTTGCCAATAACAAAACGAACTGTATCCACTCAAAGAAAAAGTTCATTCTTAAATGTAATAAATTGACAGCGTGAGCAAATTTTGACTCGTGGCTTTTACTACAGAAATTCAATCTTTATGTAGGTATGCACAAGGTTCGTTTTGGTATTAGCATCAATATGACGCGCGGTTTTTGGCGCCCGAGTGTGAACACTTTACACAAGGAAAACCGGTCCTTGAAGTTAAGGGTACAATTTTATAACCAAATACTTATGTGTTCAGTGCCACCATATGTTCATCTTCTTCATTACGAAATGAGTGAAATGATATTTCGATGGAATAAGATGAGGAATGCCTGCACCTGCGACATGCGGTATTTATGGAAATGTCGAGTAATTATAGCAAGGACAAATTCAATAAATACACATTATAAATAAAAATGGATGATGACAGTGATAAAGATGGCGGATGAATCCCACCATATGTTAAGAATAGTGAATCCAAAAGCATCATTCACATTTTATCCAAACATACATCATTTATAGTCTCCCTTTCGCCCGGTGAGCCGTAACAACAGTGTGGCAACACCGAAAAGTCAATTTTCTAAATATAAACACCGTCCCAATTAAAACGACAGACCAAAGACACCGTAACTTGACACTACCAAATAAAAGGAGTGAATGAAGGGTGTAGTGTAAGTCTATTGATTTAAGATAATGGTAGATTCATCCGCCATTTTTATCACTGTCATCACCTATTTTTATTAATATGTAATGTGTATTATTTGTCCTTGCTATTTTGTTGCTATTACTCGACATTGGCATTAATACCGCTAATCGCAGGTGCGGCCATTTCTCATCTTATTCCAATTTCATAATTTCGTATAAAAAGAAGAACAAAATGGTGGATTTTTTGGCGGGGACTCTGGATATAAAATTAGTTATATGAGCATATTGCACTATAAATAAATCGAGCTACATCTGTAACAACAGATGTAAAGAAATGAAATGAAGAAATGATGAGAAAAATAAATTATATTATGATAATTAGAAGACTATAAAGTAATTTATTTTGTCACGATAACTGTTAATGATGGATTTGATTTGTGATCAATGTAATTTGAATTTTTTGGTAAGTTAATCTATATTATAACTAATGAAAAGTCTATATTGTTTTCTTATATTCACGCGAATACTATACATTGAAATAAAACTATTTTAATACGCGATAAAATCCGTAAAATAGTTTTATTTTAATGAAAAGTCTATTAAAAATGATTTCCAAAATAAACAAAATATTAGCGAGCGATTATTTATACAGGGTGTATCAGAAGTCCGAAATAATACTTTGGGTACATATACGAAAGCTCATATGTGGATGCTTAGTGAATATAGTTTATACCTAACTATCATGGTTTCCGAGTTACAGACCAGTGAATATTTGTCACAAGTATCGTGTTCTTGCCTTTGGGTACATCCATGATCCTATCAAGCAGTGTAAACTAGATTCACGTAGGGCGGCTGTCAATATTCACAAAACAGATCATGAAACTTTAACATAGAACTCGAGATATTACGAGTTATAGAAATTGAAGACGAAAAAAAAACTTGAAAGAACATGGTCGAATTTCGATAAAATTTTGATACCATTCAATTGTATACCTGATACTGAAGCAAACGTCGAAGTATTATTTCGGACTTCTGAAACACCCTGTATATTACAAACTATAGGTATTCTAGATGAAGTGTCGCGAAAAACTTAAAATATTGTAACTAAAGACAAAAACTAATTTTGCGTAAGTCTATAAAGAAATATTATTAGACATTTGATTGCGGCGCCATAGCTCTTGTTATAGGACATACTAGTTAGTATGATTTTTTTACATAAAACTATCTTCACAGGTATATTTTATTTTGTCCCGTTACCTTATATAAAATCAAGTAAGCGGATCAGCGGACAATACCAATACATATAATTTAGGAAAGTGGGCATAATATTTTATTTTAGTTATTAGGAATAAAACAGGTCTAAGAAAAAAACCTTTGGGTACACAAATCCACCATTTTAACACATCAAAGGTATCAATTATCGTTACAGTTTACGTCTCGAATATAATTGTTAAACAGTAAACCCAACAAATGTGTTACTTGTAAAACCACGATCCAGTTTGTTTTTCCCAGAACTTTACGCGTCCGATCTCGTGAATAAGGTTCCGAGATGTCGGCCGAACGGTCGTTATAAAATTTAGCGTGAACCAAAACGCCACGAACAATTTGCGGGTATTTTAAATAACACTAGCTGTGCCCGCGGTTTCACCCGCGCTAATAGTTACTTTGGCGTAAAGTGATGTTATGAAGTCTATGATTATAAGTCTATAATACCCGATTCATGTTCGGAAATTTTCCCGTTTTTGCCACATTATTCGTTGCTGCTCCGCTCCTATTGGTAGTAGCATGATGATATATAGCTTATAACCTTCCTCGATAAATGAACTATTTAACACAAAAATAATTATTCAATTCAGACCAGTAGTTCCTGAGATTAGCGCGTTCAACCAAACAAACAAACAAACTCTTTAGCTTTATAATATTAAATATAGTATAGATTATCGGTTCGTTCTGTTTCGTGTTGAAAGGTTGGTGTGACAATTGTTGTTATGTTGGTGGAAGTGGAACATCAAGAATACAGGAGCAACCTGGTTGCTTAGTTGCTACACTAAACTCAATAACAAAGTTGCTATGAATACATCATTAGAAAACATTTTCCTTGTCAAGGCACCGAAAAAGATTGTAAGCTAAAAGTGAGCAAATTGTATTAATTTATTTCTATGCTTTGTCAAGCATAGGTATGGTCGGTTAGGTCGCTTGTCTGTCTGTCGCGTCTGCTGAGTTAATCTTTAGATCAAAGGGACTTCTATAGTAACAGTTGATTTCAGAGCGGTGTTGCGTCGAATTTGAAGGAAAACCAAAAAGAAAATAAAACGAAATGATAAAATATGTAAAAAAATTGGCACCCAAGACGCTGGTCACATTGCTAAATGTTATAATTTTTTTTTTAATTCGGCGGAACACATCTCTAAAATTACCAAATAAAATCGATGTCTATCTAAGTTAAAGTAGCCTATTTGAAAATGCCTTGATTACACTAATTCAGCAATGAGAAAACTACAATTTCACAATTTCTCATCGTGACAAGAAAATAATCGCTGAAAATATTTACGAAATAACAGTCTCGTCTGTAAAATCTCGACAAGTCCGCACAGACCACTAAAACAAGCATAACACATCAACGTGTTATCATAGGTATCAAAGTAGTAAAATCAATTTGAGTGTCCACCCGACCGCGAATCCGCAGCGAAAAAAAACAAGTCTTTAGAAAATTGACCATTTCAAGCGAAGCTGCCTAGACCAGAACTCATTTGCTGGCTGTTTGTGCTTCGCGACAGATTTCACTAAGATTTTTATATTTAAAAGTAATCTATAAACAGTTATAAGCGATGTTCTGGAAGGTTCAGTGCGCTTGGAGGATTCGGTAAAATTGAGAAAATGTTCATGAACAATATTGTCTACGCCTGCGATAAAGTCTAGTCTAGAAATTAAATGAATCCCACTGAATGATTGAAGCTAGCAAGAAATAACACAAGTGCTAAATTTAAAGCGCTGTGTCATTTTGAGGGAAATTATAACAAGCCATTTAAAAAGTCTGTCATTGTAAAATTTAAAATTGTTCGCTTATTTCTTAACTGCAGATGATTAATGTAATTTAATTAACCTATGAGACATAGGAAAAGTCCCGTCAAAATTGGTTCAGCAGCTCCGGAGTCCCGCAACAAACAGACAAACAAACAACAAAAACGTTTTGTAGTAAGTACCGTATATATATTTTAATATGCATTCATAAAAATGCTGTTATTTTGACCTTACAAACGGACTTAATTTTTAATTTAATTTAATTCATGTTTAATGACTTATCTGAAGACATCTCCTGTAAATATCTTCTACAATTGGCCACAATGGATATGAATGTATGTATATCTGGAATCGCAGTCAGCTTGTTCGCACCTCGTACACATCTCGAATCGTATCTCTCCCTGTTTACATGTATATTTGGCTTCTGAGTGGGTGTAATGCACTGACGTGGGGCATATCAGATTCTTGGATTCATGCTGAATTTATTGTTTGCGAGAGAAATACATTTTACTCAGGATTATACCGGCTGCTAGGAGCTTTTGTTGACAGGATAGTGAAGAATGAACAGACAATTCACAGACTAGGTACATAGTTTTTTTTACTAAAATACACCAGATAATACATACTCATTCTATGATCCTAAACTAAGCAAAGCTAGTAAAATGGGTACAATACAATGGACTGGGGGTGAAGAGACTGTTGAGATAGCTTGACATCTAGAGTTTGTTAAGTAAGTTTCATACCTATAAGGCTATACAAATATAAACTTTTGTTTTTCTCTGAACATTAAAAAGGAATAACCCATAAAATATATGTGACATCTTCATTATTTTAAAGCCGGCAAAAACCTTTGTATATTTTCCCTGTACGTTTCTCGGAACTAGGACACAATGGTGGCATTAAACTGGAATTTATAGTGTGTTCCTTGACGGTACCCTCTTAAATAATAAATGCAATTGAAATAACTGGCTCCGATTGGTGGAGACTGCAGCAGTGTCATAATTTGACATATTCATAATGAACGTTATGCGCTTTCAGAGCAAGCAATTAGACCAACTTATAATGTATTGGTCAAAAATTTAATATTTTGGCATTTTAGGTTCAAATAAAAAGTATAATCATCGATAAACGAGACGGTCGAATTCTGCTTCTCACAAAGTATGTAAGGTGTCAATTAGATGAGAAACAGAGTTACTGACCCGATGAGGAACTAGCATATTTCAAGGATATATTGCCTAAGATTGTGAAAGGTATCATTAGAACAAGTGAACAGAATGATGAAATAACCCGAACGATTGTTAATAGAAGTGTCAGAAGTAGTCTAAAGAATGAAAGCCCAAGAAAAACTTACGACTTGTATAATTATCCGTTTCAAAAAGGCAAAGGTTCATATTGTTGAAATAATAAAACAAACAATTCATAATCTTAATTTAGAAGAATCTAGAAATTTTGTAGAAGAACTGTTACTACTCGATCGACCAAGGAATAAACATGCCGGAATTCAGTAATTGATAACACATTTCGCACCTGAGAACGCTTGGCACTAAACCCAATGTGCTAGTGGCTAAAATAGACGCATACCGCAAACCCCAAGTTATAATTCAATTAAGAGTTCACTAGCCCAATTTCTTGATATAGAAATGTGAGGATGACTGCAGCTAAGCTATGTAGGTCCCACGGAAATAGTGCATGGAATATTGTATAAGTCGACTCCGGGATTTCTCAAGGAATGTCACCATAAAATATGCAACCGTTAAACCGTGCAATATACCGTTTTCGGACACACAAAGAGACCCCTTGACGTCTGACGCCTATATATAAATACTACTACAACTGCCTAATATTTGACATGACAGTTAGGCCTCTCCTAGAAATTCTCCAATTAAAAAGAATCAGAAAGCAATTGAGGCTAAAGGGAACGTTGTTTACTAACTATAAACCCTTCCTAAGTATAGACAAAATCGATAATGAAAGTCTACGATGTTACAACACTGATAGAATGTGCATAACATCCAGTTATGCAGAAAGAAACAACTTTCGATTTTTTTATTTGAAAAGTTTTAACTTTCGCGCACTTTTACTTACAAGAAAACATCCGATCATCAACACTGTTAGGTATCAACAGATATGTAGCATTTCTTAGTAAAAACGAAAGGTATTTTACTTTGTATAAGGTATAAAGGACTTAAGTCCTTCATAAATACTAAAAAATTCTTAGGATTGACGAAACTCTTTTAAGATTTAACGAAGATTTTTCTAATAGCAACACTACAAAGACGTTGCATCTCATCCGTGCGGCAACACCGAGCGCACCTGCATCGTCGCGATGCGCGGGCGCACCCGCGATCCGATTGGCTAATTTTAGCCGCACACCGAGCGGTTATGTCACAGCAGACAATGCTTCAACACTTCATCCAGTTCAGTTAAAATATAACACGATGCGTACCACACTTCCTGGTGGTACCTTGTCTTATTGAGCACATATATCTACAGCGTGTTGAGATAATTATTTCAATGTTATATCGTGATTCCTCGTTTTCTTTGGTTGATAGCTACGTGTCCGTTTGTCTACAATGTCGATATGTATCAATATTCTATATGTTTACATTATCTTGTGTCATGAGGTCCTAACCGCATGCATTGGTATTCTAAAGCTGGTAAATGTATTTTAAGGCTCGTTTAGAGAGTATTGTAAATGTACGAGTATACAGCATTTAAGAAAAAAAACATTAATTCAGTCATCAATGTACGAGTCATAATGAATTACCTATATAAAAAAATCGCTTTATAACTATTCACTGTACTACGCTCCAAGACATAAATTAGTGACGTAGGTCAATAAGCCACTAAGCTGGAATGGAACTGGGCTGTACACATCTGCCACATGTCAGAAGAACACTGGCCAAGAATTACCACAGGGTGGATCCCCAGTATTTCAAGACATCACGGCAGACCCAGAAGATGGCGGGATGTAATGGACGCCTATCAAAAAGAGTGAAAAGAAGGTAGTGGACGAAGGCGAAGGAGTCTTTACCCAACAGTAGGACATAATTTAGCGTTGGTATGTCCAACCATTATTATTATTTAGAGTTGGTATGTCCAACCATCTTACTGCCAGTTGTGCCAGTCATTAAGGACGCCACGCATCATCAATCCTTGTCTAAATTCTCAAGTCATGCTACATATAATCTGGTCTGAATTTCAGCATTCACACACATAATATATCAGAGTCCGTTGCGCAATAACTCGGTAGGGAACAGCGGTAGTTATGGAATTTTAATACCCTTTCTGCTTACGACAAATCAGAGGGCTTTGATATTTGATACTGTGTCTAATTGCATTTGAGGAAAACGGGAAACTCCGAATTAGATCGAGCGAATGATTGAAGATGATAAAAATAAATATACTTATGCAGGAGTATTAGGACCGCACAAGTATCAAGAGCGTACGTAGATTTTTTTGCGAATACCAAAACCAACTGTACTTTTATTCATAGAAAAACGCTCATACCCCAAAGAAATAATGAAATTGACAGCGCGAGCGTAGCTTTTATCAGAGAAATTGAATCTTTATGCATATTGACACAGATTCCGTTTTGGTATTGGTAAAACAATTTACGCGCGCGTCTTAACGACCCAGAGAGCCCGACGCTTAAAGGACAGACTTTGAGAGCGTTATTTCAATATCATCCTACATCCAAAACATATGGAGTGTAAAATGTAATACTTACTTCTATAGTAATTACTGATAAAGTTCATAGTCAAATGAACAGCGTACATTTAAATAACAATACCAACAGCTGTTTATACAGCTAACAAGATTCCAAGTTCAACAATGAATAAATTCACACCAAACTTGGAATACACACTCACACATACAGACTTAAGATTAAACACCTAACACAAATATAACGTTTATCTAAAATAACCACAATGACACTAGAGTGTACAGCGTTAAGGAATCGTCTACAACTTATAAAGCATCAGATATCACTCATTCAATACAGCATACTTCATCTCGTACCTCGTTATATGCACGTGGATTATATATAGGGCCACCCGACACCGTTTGCATTGTACAAAGACCACACAACAATTATAGCGTTGTAGGCAGTTCCGTTTCGTCAAGATCTGAATCATTTGATAGCTGTTCCGGCGAAGCTTCATTTGGTGATCTTGCCTTATTGGCCCTTATCTACGGTAAATGAAGAGACATCTAAAGTTTAGATGCAAGGTTGTGGCTGGAGTGCTGGAGAGTTTATATGAGAAATACAATAATGTTCCAGAAACACGATTTGAAGATTTAAGGCGTCCCTTATTTTAACGATTACATTTATTGTAATCGAAGTAGTTAAGGCATATAAGGCAGGACAACAGTACATACAACACACTCAACTTTGCAGAAGCGACTTTACAAAGCACATTAAATACATAAACCTCAAAAACAAGACTGTGAGGGTGCTAATTACTAATATAGCATCTTGTAAATCATCAGATATGGCCGAAGCACAAACAATGAAGCTAAAAAGAATGCGGACCATTATAAAAAATAACACACCACAGACATACCCGAACAAAAATTAATACACCCCATAAAACAAAACGGCTGTGTTTATCTTTAAGACGTTCGAAATGCGCCGGCTTATTTTTAATTCTTAAATGTCAAAACTCGGAGCTGCAAGTGGGTCACGTCGAGCGATCGTAAAGCATTGTGATGAAGCTTGGGCCGATGAAAGTAACGACATGTTCGACCATCGGGCTGTTAAACGCTCGTCTTCAGGTAACACGGTAGCTTTCACTAGAATGCATCCTTTGTGGTGCTGAAAGAGACCGTGATTTACGGCCCGGTTGTTCAAGATTTCATCCACATAAGTATGACACTTATGCAGATAAGTTTAGAGTTTTACTTCTCAATTTACAACCTATAACTGCTAAGTCGGAGGTAATTAATATGAACATAATGACAAAATAAGTACGATAACTATGAAATAATCCCGTTCGTTACTACGTCCGCTAACAAACACAAATTCGTCATATTTAGCTTTTACTTTTCTTGGATACAATTCAATTTTGATAAGAACTATGGCAAAGCGACTTATTATTATTTACCGTTCAAATATTTTAACTGCCTTAAGAGCATCATAAACAGTGGAACTTCAAATGATGCAATTTGGCCCGAGTTCTGAAGACAGCTGATGTGGTTCCTATTTGTAAGAAACTAAATATTCGTGAAATGTTGGCAAGATGCGTGTTAGAAGAAGTTCGGTGGACTTTGGGCAAGAGTGACACACCAACAGCTAAGAATCGCCTGCTAGTTTCGCCCTTTTGACATACACATTTACCTTGCGTTTCTAACAAAGCGATCTATTACGATATCCATTCTTTTATTCGTCGATTTATCTAGAAGACACTGAATCAGATTAAAATTTTGTCTATCTCCTTTATAATCAGCTTAAACCCAATGAAGTAAACATAATATTTTCATTGTCGATCGTGAAGCGCATTATGTATTCATTAACTTGTTGCTTGCTAACTTATAGATAGTATTGAGGTATAATGTGGACAGCAAATATGTCACGTACCATTATCGTTTCGTGTTTTGTTACGTTTTAATTGAACGTGAATCGACACGTGAATTGCGTGATTCATCCTATCACGGTGTGGTGATTTCTCCTCTACATTGTTAAAAGAGATTTGTTTGTAAAACTTTAAACTGTGGTCGAAGAGTAGCGTGCAGTTGGGTAGAAAATGGATGACACATAAAATTGCAGCCCCCTTACCACCAACCCCAATTCCACGTGGACTAAGTCGCGGGCTAAGCTAGTAAAATAAACAATTTTAAAAGTCATTAAAAGTCCGTATGCCCTACCTGTATTGATGTGAGCCATAACCAGCCAGTTTACCGCCTTGCAGCAATGTTTTAATATTACATTCAGTCTTTAACAGTTAACTCAGAACATAATGTATCAAAAATTGACGTTTGAAGAGAGAGAAAGAGGTAAGGCCCCAGTACTAAACACCTACGAAATTCTTAAACAGTACCAAATTCCCACAATAGATATCAATACCATCCAAACGACCTTTAGTTTTCATACGACGCACAGAATACCGAGCAATGACCGGCGAAAAATCATAAACCTAATTATAATCGTGTTTATACGAAAAATACTACTACCACTCCTGGATACCTACCTACGCAAAACATTATAATAGTCTACTGAACTAAATTTGACAGCGCCAAAAAATATTCCTGACTTATACATTACGACCATGAACAGAATGGCAAGTCTTAGTTCAGTGCCAACTAAATCAACACCAATAACGTAAAATAACGGAATAGTATGAGGATATAGTGGGCAAACTGATGACTGGTTTGTGGTATATAAACAATACACAAGCGGTGGACAGTAACTGGAAAAGAAGAGCCGAAGATAGGGCTCAGTGGCACATCTTGGGAGAGGCCTACGTCCAGCAGTGGACTGACACCGGCTGATGATGATGATGAAACAATACACAATAAAATGAGATTACACCCGATCCCTTAATTGAAAAATGAAATAACTACCTATTAGGTGGGACGATGTTTTGGGGTTTCCAGGTAGGTAGTACGTGGAAAATGATTAACAACATAACCACAGTATCGTTAGATTGTTTTTAACTGTAGTGTAAATACCAGTGCAAACTGTTATCACGCGATAAATTTTCACTGTCATAATCGATGAGCCGTGGCGTGGTTGCATTTATCTTTGGTTACTAATTTCATATTTCTTATGGTTGGAGTAATTTCTCCTTAAAGATAACAGGTATTCGGGCTACAGATCGGAGTCATCCGTGGCCATAAAATAACCCTCACGTTTCATAAATAAATATCGCCAGTTATAAGACCTACTCATCATAATTATAATACAAAATTAAGTAAGACTACTATGGGTACCATACAATGGATTGCGGGCGATTCCAGTTATACCATGGCAAGAATATCCATTTACGATATTTCGCGCTAAATCGAATCCGCACCTATCTAGTGCAATGAGACTTTTTATTCGAGCTGTTCTTTATCAAAACTGCCAGTCTGTTTTTTTCTAGGCCTCTGACGACGAAAAGCAACCATGGAGTTTCTTGCCCATTCTTCTCCATAGGAAATGCATTCCGAATGGGTGGTAGAGATACTAATAGTATTATTTATTGACGATTCATAAGTGCCTGTATTGGTTTATATGAATAAAAAATATTCTGATTCTGATTCTGATTCTGACGACAGGAATATCACTTGAAGACAGACAGACTTAAATCACTAGACCAATACAGTAAATTCTAACATCCAAAATTACTTAATCAAATCAGTTCAAAATATTATATTATATATGACACAACTCACAGTGCACACGGCTTCATGCGTTTATCACAATGTTTATAAAGGCAAAAGCAAACAGTATTGATTTTAATGAATGTTTGTGGACCTAATTTAATCACAGCGTCCATTCGAACCAATTGTGAGTCTTAGTGACATTACTGTACCGACTCGATCGTTTAAATGGAATTGGGTTTGTGGTGGCATAAAAACGTAATATTTTATTTCTTTACATTTCGTAATATCCATCAACATATCTGAAACCAGGTATCGTTGCAGATATGACTAGTGTCTTATCTAGCAAAGTCTTATTTGAAACGTTAGGAGTCTGTCAAACTCACAATGGTTCCTTACTCTCATTCCTCTCCATGCAGGGTATGGAAAACGTGGAAAACGAAAGCCCTTAACCACCCTTTAATAAGTATTTTCTTTTATAGATTTAGGAGGCTTAAGGCTAAGTGAACGTACAAAGCCATTCTTCTCCATAAGAACAGCATTGCGAATATGTGGTAGAATCTTATAATTTCGTGACAAGTTTGAAGATTCACAGTAAGGTAATTTATGCCTCAATTAATAAAAAAACCATTGATTTTTTAACAAATAAATGGTGAAATGTAAAGAATTAACTTGGATCTATGGTGAACGAAGTATACAATACATATTCGAATGATGGCATTATAATAATTCAATAGTTTAAGTTGGCTTATGACTTGATCTTTGAACGTGCAAAACAGGAAAACTGAACTCATGTTTTACATGTTGAGGTCATAAACTAACAATGATGACATCGTATTTTAAAGATTTATCATTATTTTCCGCATCATTTAGCACTTCCATAATTAATACTATTTATTGTATATACGTTATTAATAATAATAAAATTTATAAACATACAGGCACATTTCAAAAGGTAGGAACGATATCGATTCTGTCATCACCAAATGAAACCACACTAAACTTGTATAGCCGTCCTTCTTACTCATATAATGTATGAGTAAGACGGCAACATTTATAGTGCTGACAAATATAGTTTCGATTTGTAGTTTGATTACAGCAAAATCGATTTAAAGATTGAATTTATGTTGGAAAAGCTACCGCGACCGCGCCGCAAAATTCACTCGCGCCTACAATGACATTACGTTGAAGAATGAACTTTTTCTATGTGTCAATACAGTTAATTTTGGTTTGGTATTGGCAAACATTATTAAGGGGGCGTCTTGCCGCCTCAGTGTTCCCGGAGTTTGATTCTACGTAAATAACAGGAGTACGTCAAAGGATACCAAGTCAAATTAAAACAAGTTATGTTTATGTCATGTTTTTTTTCTTGAAATACTCCGGGTGAGCTTTTCCAAAGGATCACACAATGTATAAATGACGAGGGTTCAAGTTTTAAGTCTGACAATGAACGTGGAATGATGTCATCTGTTACTGTCCGCCATTAGTCTCGGTGCAAAGGCGCGGTAAGGAGCCGAGATAAGTACGAACGAACATGACTCTTAATCGATTTCTTTCGTACAATACCTCATTTTGTACTCTAACAAAGAATTTTATGTTAGATTTATTTTCATAAAAATCGTAATTTAACATTAAATTTAAAATACCTACTTTAAAACGAAACTTACAGATATTACCTAATTTTTATGAATGGGACAGAGTATGTAAAGTAGGGAAATCTGCAAACTAAAGTCAAGTAAACTCGCTCGCGGTATATTATTTAAAGCTTTGGCTCGAGAATAAACAAATTTGTAAAAGCTACGAAGCGTGGAATCCTGGCTATTGTATATCTTTTGGCAATGCATTCGTGTTTACATGTACACTTGCATTATTTATTTCAAAATATAATTTTAGACACAAACATCACTATTTTAGTGGCTGTACATTTGAATTCTTGGAATTAATAAACAAGTAACTACTAAGGAACAAGTTATTATATCGAAGAAGGAACTTTGCCTAAAAATTTAATTTCACACATCCAATTTGTGTGTGACTTTGACGTTTATGTAGGTTGGATTGTCTATATTCAGACGTATAAGACTAGATGACGGTGGCATCAATGTGACCAATTTCAGTCCAATTTATGATGACATTTGACCCATTCAGGTTAGGATACTTTCTAATATCAACTAGGAATAGACATATAAAAAAAATATAAGGAGTACCTCACTCAATAAGAATATTGACACAATAAAATTTAATAAACCAAATCTCAATGTCCCGTTGTAATGGCAACAGTTTGCCCCTATTACATTGGGACCATAAATACATTGGCAAAGTGTTGATGCAGTGCACCTCTGCCTACCTCTTTCGTAGAATAAATGCATGATGATGTAGGTATTACCTATTATAGTTACTGTCACTGAACACTATTTGCTCCTTAATTTATCTGACCAGTAAATAAACTGTTTGGTGTAATCTTATCATTGCCCTGCAAGTAATCCAGGGAATGCTATCCTAATGGAGTATTTGTTGTTATCTGTGAATGCTTACTTACTGTCATTTACCCTTTCACTGTGCATTACTTATCTGTTTTCAAATGGACACAGGTGCGGACTACTGGCATAATTTTATAATAGCATGAAACTTTTTAAATGGTTCCAAAAAGTTCCCATTACCTATTGAATTTGTTCTGTGGGAGGTTTTTTTTAAATTTCAAATAAAATAAATTTTATAGGTGGTTAATGAAAACAAAAACTATTTATTCAAAACTTCTGTAAAGTTTCTTAAGTGCCAGTATTTTGTTTTATTTTTGGAAATAAATTACATGGTTTTTTGTTCTCTATATAACAATATTATTATGTATTTTATAAAAGGTAATCTAATAAGAAACTAAGGGCCTTACTTAGTATATTAGGTAGATGTCCACTTAGAAAACTTAGGTTAAAGCATCAGAGCCTGATTGCAATCACCAAGTGTTTAGTCATTTAGACATCAATATAGGAGCCTAAGTCAGCAATTGTAATATTGCAAATGTGCCTACCTGAAAAAATAGGCAAACAAATGACTCATGCACTTGAAAAAAGTGTATTATTTTTAAAATATTGTGTAATTGAGCACATTCAAAGTATTTAGGCGAAGGTAAAACAAAATCTTATTTTTAGTTTACCTGACCATCACCTACTAACACATTTTCTATTCAGTCATTTACTTTGCCAATCATTTAGTCTATTTTAAGACACATAAGCCGCGTAAGTTTTTCAAATGAAATGTAATAATTCCCGCCAAATACCACCGCGAAACAGAGTTCTACGACCCCGCCCTACGTAATATCATCGGAATGCACAGATGATACAGCCCACAAAGGTTTTATTTTCACTTTTTTTTCTTTTAAAAATAAAACACCGCAACCATTTCCGGGGATGAGCCGAGTTAATCATCTCTATACAAAAAAAGGAACAGTGTAAGTACTAAATTCTTGTTAACTAAAATAAAAAATAAAATGTTTATGTCAAAAACTTACAATTTCCTTACGAACACTACATAAAAAATTATGTTTTTGTTGAAAAATTACACACACGTTCACTACGTACACTACTTCACTGCGAAATGTCAAACTATTTCTGATCCTGGGCTGCCACAGCATAAATGTATTTACCCGATTTTTTTGGTTTTTGATCACACATTCTTAATCCCTATTGTTGGATAAATTGCCAAACTGCGCAATGTAATAACTTTAAAAAAAAAAATCTGTGATGTTCTACTTATCTTTCAAAATAATAAAATACAGTAGTTCATTTCGAGAATAAAACTGTGTTGCAATGACAAAAAAAAACAATTATCCCCAGGCGACACTTCTCGTAGATTTCTCTACCAGCTGAGAGGTTCACGTTACCTTTTCCACTTATTATTAGCGGTGCCTAAAATAGGTCAAATATTTAAAAATGCCTGTTGGCACGCATTTCGCCGCTGGGAGCGATCGTAATCACTATCGCCAGAGGTTTTGTGTGTAATCAATGTTTATATTGTTCGATCTTACCCGACTGTTGTCTAATAGAAGTGTAATGTCCACTATTACTGAAATTAATTTCAGGGAGGTTCTGTTTTCGGGGTATAACAGAAGTAATGTACCTAACTTAATATTTCAATTAGGGAATAAGTACTAACATAATACCAGTATCGATTTTTATGCTGTTTCTTTCTATAGGCTTTTTGATGATTATAGGCTTTTTGATTTTATGTAGTTTATTTGTGTCAACTGAAAAATAAATTAAAGTGCTTATGTTTGTTTGGTATTCAAATGAGTTTGATGACCAGCTAATATACCGCAAGTTTGATTGATTATTATTTCCTTTCTTTAGCTACATTGAATAACTTTCGTAAAAACAATCATGAACAAAATTATCGATGATCTGAATATGTTATTACGAATATCTCGATATTTATAGATATTTATATATACCTATCTCGTGTTTATTAGTTGCCTACCTCACGCAAACAGCTAACGGCCGGCATATTTTTACGACGTGGCTCGTTCCTGGTTTTCGTTCGTGATGAAACAGGTGCTAGAAACTAGGTAGTTAAGACATTGCATGATTTGAAAGTATTTAATAAATAAACGAACAATAAATACTAGCTTTCTGAATAAAAATATACTACGATCAGATATTTTATTTAAATTAACTTTTTTTTATAGGATACAAAGAGCAGATGCTTGTAAATTGTACAATGTTGTTTCTATACCTACACATTTAACTGAACATAATATAGTAAAATTACAAGTTAATCCTTAGACAGTTGAAAATCATAAATAGATGGGATTTTTAAATAAAATAAGTACGACGCGAAGCGGCGCCTGTTAAAATTTTATGACTTAATCGTGCTCTATATAGATTGCTATAATTTGTTTACACTTGTAGCTTTCTTAAAGATCCGCCATCTTTATCACTGTCATCATCCATTTTTATTTATAATGTGTATTTATAGAATTTGTCTTAGCTATTAATTAATCGACATTGCCATAAAACTCTAATCGCAGGTGCAGGCATTCCTCATCTTATTCCATTAAAATATCATCATTTCACTCATTTCGTAAAAAATAACTTTCTTAAAATGTGAATAAAACAATAGGACAAATATTCGTGTTAATGAAACAAAAAAGAACAGTAAACATTTTTATTGTAAATATTCTTTATTGTATCCCCTTACATTCGCGATGCACTCGATGGCCCTCAAGCATTCACGAAAACTCGCAATGGCGTTTAATTCAATTGCAAGAGATCTTTGCATGTTTTCAGCCCCCTTACCACCAACTTTTTACAGCGTCGTTTAAACATTACTTAATTTTGTGACAGTATTTGTGGTACAAAAACTGTCAAAAATGTATAGTATTATTAAATAATTTAGGTGCATGTATTTTAGTGGTAAGAGTGACGGGTTTTAAAATGATTAATAGGCACGTTATTTTAGTTGTTTCGATACACACCCCATCCCGAGTTTCCTTAT
This sequence comes from Ptilodon capucinus, assembly GCA_914767695.1. Classification (NCBI taxonomy): domain Eukaryota; kingdom Metazoa; phylum Arthropoda; class Insecta; order Lepidoptera; family Notodontidae; genus Ptilodon; species Ptilodon capucinus. The sequence goes on from OU611831.1 coordinate 1,894,915, forward strand.
GGCGAAATGATACAAGCAACTACGCAGTTACATCTTCAGTCGGCTCTTATAATGCACTTAGACACACTACACAACTGACGTTTTCAATCTATTGAGCTCGTTACCCAAATTATTAATATATAAATATCAAGTAAACACAAAAACACTATTACACCGTATAACATAGTCAAATAAAAAACTTTAATAATGATAAATCATGTTTGCAACTCAGTTATGTGTGTAATTTCTCATTGACAATAAATAAACTTAATAATAATAATACATATTGAACAAAACATCAAATAGCACTTAATTATTCACCTATACAGGCGTGTTTAAGTTTATTTACTTCCATTATGTAGTATTGTGTTATAATCGAATGCAGTTATATTGCCCTCTACATATTTCCCTTACGATAATTTTAACTGTGCCAATACAGTCCTACGTGTGTTACACTTTCCTGAATAAATAAATATAAGATTAAAGTAAGTAACTAATAATATTACTTTGCATTAATAGTGATCATGTTTACATTTATATGGCTATTCATTTTGATTAAATAGGTACGTACCTACCCGAATTACTTTTAAACGCTTCTAAAGCGTATGTTAAGAATCAATTGAAATTATAAACAAATACATAATAGGAATTAAATACATAAGTATCATCTTTTTCTCAAGCCAATCCGAACAAGACAATAAGGCGTATCAGGCAATCAGCGTAGCGAGTAATTGCTACATTATAAATTTAACTTTTATCTAAGAGTTTTAAATTTGACCTAGTTCAAAAATTTGTTAGGTGTTTAGCGTAGAAGAATATTATTTTGTTAACAAATATAGCTATTAAGTAGTATCATATTTTATAAATAATTATGCACTATTATACTAATCGAGAAGTGTTACTAGATGGTCATTAGAATCTAAAGAGCGATAAAAATATAATATAGAGAATTATGTTATAGCAAATAGTGGCTAACTTTTATTAATTTAAACATGCATTCTTATAAAAAAACCTTGCCAAAAAATCGGGTACTTCTAATGTTACTGGTAACATTTATGTTAAAAAAATAAAGAAGGCGCCTTTTTTTACTTCTAGACTAATGCAATATTAGAACAATATAAGATTAAACCGTTGTTTTAAAAAATGGATTTATTAATTAGAAAAATACTGTTTCTTAGGTTTAGAAGGAATGGCATTAAACGTGACAAAAATGTGAATAAGTAGATCGATATCGTTGCATTAGGTTGGAAACGATGAGCTTGTAGGTTGGGTAGAATTATTTTTGTTGATTAAATAGACATGAAATATCGCAACTATTTTTAAATCGGATCCTCCGTTTCGCACATTCACAACCCGCCCCGTCTTCTACCGATATAATTACAATACTTTGAATGTTATTCGTAGTCAATAATTATAACAGAAATATAACTTTTGCCAAAGCGATATGTTTTTTTATTGTAGCATTTTGTGTACGTTATGCAATCATTAAAATAATTTCACAGAATCGTGTTTATCAAATACTACTCTTACTATACACACGTATTACACATTTTATTTCCTTTAAACAAACGAATCGTGAACCCTAACTGTACATAAAGCTTTTATAAAATAAAACCTAAACCTCATTTAATACTATAATCACACTAAGCTATGCTTTAACTGGCCATTTATATTAATTCCTAGCGCGCAAGACGCCATTTTGTCGTGAATATGATACAAAATGGCGAATATTATATTTTTTGAACGCAAATTAGTATTTTATATCATCATCACAGAATATTTGAGTCTTTTTGATAGTGCATCGTTCAATGATAATTTTCAAAATGTTGCCATTTGATATTGTTGTGAACAAATTTTACTTTTTTTGTATTTTCAAGTTTTAGGTGGTTATCAATATTTACGGTGCACTTACAAAAAGCTGTCTGTACTTTCATCTTGTCACAGTATAGGCAAAGTAACTTATGTTTATGACGCTATATTTGTTATTAATAGTGCGCTAAAACCAGGAGGATGCGCCACCTAGCTTCGTCGACAGTTCCCCGATACCGCGCCCGAAGATGTTGCCAACCTACAAAAAAGGTAGAATTAGCAACAGTTACATGATATTGGTCATATTGAGCTCCACTTGTATTGCACATATTTGTTTAAGAATACATAAATCAAAAGTCAATTTATAAACCCCTTATTTTTTTCAATGTCAATATATGTATGATGAGATGTGTGAAGTAAAGGGGAGGCTTTTCCCAGGAGTGGGGCATAGAAAGGCTTTAAAAAAATATATAAAAGATTTCGCCCATGTAGAAGCGTACCCAAGACGCTGACTGCATTCCCTCGCTGAATGGCTAGAGCCACTCGTTGAGCAAGGAAATGGCCTGCACTTGGATCGCCGGTTGTATCAACCAATGTTTTTGCTAAATTTTCATCGCTTACACCCCATGGGGACCTAGGGTGTCAGTATCTTCACCTTCTTTGTACCCGTATAATTTTAATTAGATTTTTTGCCAGTGCTCGTACTTACAACATCTGTCAGGGTGACTGGTAAGAAAAGATAAGTTTCTTACCTTCCCGACGACGGCAGTGACATTTCCAAGTTTAGCTTCTTCCGTGAGTGTCTCCAATTTGGACTTACCACTCCTGGAGCCCTCCTCAGAGCCGCCATCGTCGCCGCCGCTATGTAAGTATTTGAAACAGTTGAAAGAGATATCTCTTTCAACTGTCATATTTGTCAAGAAAATGACGTCACGTCAAGCTTTTTGTACTGAACATGGCTAGGTGTGACGTCATTTTCTCGGCAAACCTGACAGTTGAAAGAGTTAAAACTTATGTCTACGCGGTCATGTTAAGACTACAGAACTTAAAGAATTCGTGTGAAAAAATAAGTTAATGTTATTTATATCGGAGCAGGTCTACCACTGTCATTGATCAGGAATTTCCGGCTAATTATTAGTGACACTTAGGTACAAATTATTAAATTTAGCTAGTAAACACATAGGTACTCATAGTATGATCCCAAACTAAGCAAAATAAAAATTTAAAATTCGAAGATGACTTTCGAATTGTTTTTTTAGCGCCAATATTTAAACATCGAATTTCGAAATATCAAACTTTACCTACACCAAAGCCGAAAAACTATTCCAAAAATTAAAAGCTCCCTAATAAAACTAGAAAAATGTCAACGCTGTATTATTATTCTATTTCGTCGTAGGCAGACGAGACACGGACCAAGCGACGCGGATTTTTAACCGACTTCCAAAAAGGAGGAGGTTTCTCAATTCAACCGTATATATATTTTTTTTTCTCTGATCAATTCTATATTAAAAAGTCATTTACACTTGAGATACGACATTTCCGCTTTCTGCTGTCAATATGTACCCAAAACGTTATTTCGGACTCCTGATACACTGTGTACTTAACTCATTGGTACTTACCCGCCATCTTGCTGTGTGAGGAGTAGACTACACGTCGCCTCTTCTGTATGCATCCTGGCTGCAACGCCTTGATACGTTTTTGAGTTCAACTTGTCATCAATAACACCTTGCAGCTCAAAATCACTGTACATTTTCTGTTGAAATTAATAAATACATCATCACGCCTTTATGCCCGCCCCGAAGTTGTAGGCAGATGTGCTATTTTGGTGCCATAGTAATAAGGGCGAGCCTATTGCCATTAGACCGGGCACATTTCCCCACAAGACGAGTGAGTTTTGGGGCATAGTCCACCACGTTAGCCCAGGACGAGTTGGTGAACTTCACACGTCTTTCTGTACACGTGTTCGATCTTTCACGGTTGCCTTCACCGTTAAGCAAGTGGTAAACATTATTGAAAATGACATTCGGACAAGAAACCTGAAATTTTCAGAATCAGAATCAGAATTTTTTTATTCATATAAACCAATACAGGCACTTATGAATCGTCAATAAATACTAAAAATAGTAGCAGGTGCGAGTCCCGGATTTTGAACATTTCCTTGCGTTTAAGTCAACGAACTAGGTTACCAATGCGCCTATCTCACACTTTGTCCTGTCACAAACCAGTTGTGCTACCAGTTCTCTATGATGTTGGATACCTTCAGTATGATGGAGAGGCAGGCGACCTGCTGCGGATGAAGGGCTGGTCTCTCAGTAAGCCAGGTATTGATTAATCCCACCTGAATGCCGTACCATTGCTCAAAGAGCTGGAGGATCCATAATTCATCCGTCACCTAAGGATAAAAGGCACCTATTATAAGCGTCAGTAGTCTTGTGATTAGGGGAGATGCCCTCGAAAGTTACGGGATCGAGGGCCTGCCTTAATTTTATAACATCAGGCAATCACTATTTAAAGGGCTTAACGGAGATACTAAATGGTCTAACCTCACATTGCTATTTAACTTTAAAAAAAATTGAGAATCTATTTTCACCTTTGATCTGATTTGGTCCATGGAATTTCTCATGAAATTGACGTAGCCCTGGCCGACATCTTTCCCGGAGCTGGACACGTTAGCTATCGTCAGGATTGACCCGATCAAACTGCAGACAAATTGATTAGATGTAGCAAGTCTTCCAGACACTCTTCCCAAAAAATGCTCTCATCAGCTGTTGCGACTGGCACTGAATCTCTATGCATATTCACACATAGTTCATTTTCCAATAAAATTAAGTGGCCTTATTTACCTACCTCCATATCTTCTAAGAAGTAGATTTGTTGTTCCCAGGGTCTCAAGTCTACTAACACTGTCATTGTATAACAATCGCTTTACTTTGTAATACGTACAAGACAGTTTTCAAAAATTTTAACTAGAATATATCCAGTAGTGTAGACATTCTCACATAGAATCCATTCGACTAGTCATTTTATAGGTATCATTGATAAAAGTCATTGCTTTCATGCATTCCAAAAAGCTTTAAATTTTTAAATATCGCCAGACAAACCATACTCATTGCATGATCCCAACCTAAGCGGAGCTTGTATAATGGGTACCACATAATGGACTGGGGCGATTTCAGTTAGACACAGACCAGGACAAATTCCGAAAAGGTCATATCTGAAATTTGGCGCTTGCGAGGATCGAACCGGCAACCACACGGTGCAGTGAGGCACTAGCCACTTACGTTCAAAAGACTAGATCAAGCCATCGTCTTTTTACAAGGATAATATTGGTAGACTCGGGCCTCAGTTACGACACTCACCTTCCCTCGTCGAACCTGGCAATCTTGGCGAGGGTGGCTTCGAGCACCGCGGAGAGGCGCGTGGTCATACCGGTGGCCATCGCCTGGAGACATGCTTCGATCTGTCCGTCCATTTTCACATGGTACTGGTACTGACAATTACAAGTGTTTCATATGAAGATAAAAGGTGGTTCACAACATCGATGGCATAGAGAGATGGAGGGATGTTCTTTAGAATTATGTGAGCAATTTTCCGTATCGTATAAGCACTACAATACTATAGTATGAGCTAGGGACTACCTCTAGTGTGTAAATTTTGAGGCAGCCCAGAAGCCTTCGATTCGATATGATGCAATGACTGTAATAGCCGTCAGGCCGTCACCGTGCCTACCGAAGCACAAACAGAAGCACTAAGCTGTTAATCACCATGAGTGACACCTGGATATACGAACATTCTTCCAATGATGCACGCTTGTTACAGTGATCTGAACCCAGTACCGTTGAATCGCAAGATGGAGTCGTGCTCACTGAGCCACCAAGGCCTCAGTTTTTTTAGGGTAAGAAATTTAATTTCAAACTCATTAACTACTGTAATCAAAGCAGTAGACATAGGTGAACAGTAATGCACCCATAACTCTAACTTATATTTAGCGAAACATCTATGAATCTTTTACAACCTACGTACAGCTAAGTATGGCTAGGTACCCATCTTTCAAGACTGTCCACATCATGAGAACCATCTCATTCTATAGTAACTTTGTCTTTATAAAGTTCATTGTCTGCACATTTGGAAAACACAACTGTGAAAATGTCTCGTTTTGTTCTCTTATACGAATGGAATAGTCCTTCCATCTCTCTAATATTGCCTTGATGGATCGGGGTGTGTTCTCACAATATCGACACCTTCCACAGCACATAACTTAAGTGCTTGATTCTTCGCGTCGAGTGCCACGTTGACCATGGCGCAGGTCTCCGCCGGCAGGATGTAGTCCGTGGACATAAATGTCACACTCTTCTTTAGCCACGACTAGAAACAGCATGATGATTAAGATAGTTTTTAAAAGCAATCTCATGAAAATATTTTTTGTATGTTTACCTTAGTCCCTTAAATCCCGTATTCTATGCCACTTTTTTCATGATTCCAAACCTTTACCTGACCATTACCTGAAAGGAGGCCTCAGTCCTCTGAATACATGTCTCCATCATGTCGCTGGCCATCAGCTTGAGCCGCTGCTCGAGGTGTGATCGGAATTCGGGCTCCGGCCAGTGCAAGTCCCTGATGAAGCACTGGAGTGCGTCCAGTTTCCAGAACAGCTCTTCACTGGTCGAACAACCATTGCTAAGTGGGAATAAAGGTATTGTGAAATAAAAAGTGACAGTCAGCTTACTCTTGGCATCTCCTATTTATTTATACCCACTACTTCCAAGGGATTACTACAACTCTCTGACATTTGATAATGTCTCTGCCTGCTCGCTTATTAACTAAAGGTTAAATAACTGCGTACGGGCTACGGGTTTTAAAGGTTATCAAGGGTTTGTACTTCGACCCTTATGTTTTCTTTATTCCATTCGAATTAGTGGAGACAGTCTGACCAGTCTGGTCGCACATTAAATATTTTGCTGCAAGACTCACCCTTTGATCTCCCATCGTTCCTTTTCAAATCCTTTATGCAAGGATTGCGCTATTGAAGACTCCATCAAATCCACATAGCGGACTACCAACGGCGCAAACGTATCTCGAAGGTGTTCATGGTACCTTCCACCTTTAAGGTTTTCTGAAAACAAGTTATTTAATTATTATCTCTAATATCCTGAAAGGGCATGTAAATTTCATACTAGTCACATTGCTATAGGAGGTCAGACAATAGAATCAGAATCAGAATATTTTTATTCATATAAACCAATACATGCACTTATGAATCGTCAATAAATAGTAAAAATAGTAGCTCTACCACCCATTCGGAATGCATTTCCTATGGAGAAGAATGGGCAAGAAACTCCATGGTTGCTTTTTTCAAATAAGGATTTACATTTTTGTGTTTTTCTTAAGTAACAATTATACAATATAAAGTTTTATTAATTACTATTATCAGTATATGTTTTCCAGAGTGTGCGCTGGACTCAAAACAAATCGTTGTAAGTATTAAATGGAAAGTCTTTGGAGAATAACTAGAGATAAAACGGATATCCATAATCTATTGTGGTATGATTTGCCTTGTGTAAAATAATGAGAATTGTTTTAATTTTACTATCCGGTATCTGGCCGGATACTGAATTACTATCCGGTATCCGGCCGGCGCTCCGGCCTAGTAGCGTGCCGAATATCCGGTATCCGGCCAAACCACTATCCGTTTCATCTCTCATAATAACTCAGAGCCTAATGATTAATGAGCTGATTTTGCTAGTTGTTCGACCAGTGAAGCAGTCATTTTTAGGGTTCTGTACCCAAAGGGTATAAAACGGGAAACCGTTCGTCAGCCCGTCTGTCACCAGGCTGTATCTCATGAACCGTGATAGTTAGACAGTTGAAATTTTCACAGATTATGTATTTCTGTTTTCGCTATAACAACAAATACTAAAAAACAGAATAAAATAAACATTTAAGGGGGTTCCCATACAACAAATGTGATTTTGTTGCTCGTTACGGAACCCTTCGTGCGCAAGTTCAACTCGCACTTGGCTGGTTTTTTTTTAAATATAATGCCTAAAGACGACAACAGCCTCCACAAAAGTTTAGTGTAAAGGAAATTTCAGAAAAACCTATCATATTTTACTCTGCTCTGAGTGCTATAAGAATCGTATCCATTGCATTATACCGCACTAAATACAAAGCATTGCTCTCAGTTTCTGTCGTTTATTAGTAGAATAATTGATTTGAACCACTTATCTGGTATACTCACCATCAGTCCTCAAATAGTCATTCAGGATCTGGAACAGTGGGAACGAGTCCCAGGTGTCCGGGGGCTGTTCCGCCAACACTCTATCCATATCCACTCCAAACAACGCCCAGAAGATTTCAGCATGCTCTACGAGCAACTCCGAGAACCATGCGAACGCCTGGATAGACAATTAAACCTTCACATTAAATGAGAAACGGGGATTTCCATAGCTTCCATTTGGGTTACAATCCCCCCCCCCCCCCCCCCCCTTCCTTATCAAAAATGTAGGACTTCCGTAGATTTTGTAGTATATTTTTTTATTTAATTGGATGATTTTGTTACAAAATATAAGATCATATGAGCAATAATAAACGTGGTTACCTACTTTTTTGTCGTTTAAACTGAAACGTTACTTAGTATTAATATTTGGTTGAATATTACTTTTTATAATTGTAGCATAAAGGCCGATTTTATTTTTAACTATAAAAGTCAACACATAACCCGGAATTCTATAGTTTGGTTTTAGTACTTAATTCATATTCCCATATTTATTGGAAATTTGGAATCTACATACACTAAGTTTACTGTGTTATTAGGATAAAAGAGCTTATTCCATGGAAAGAGACCAAAACTATAAAAAACAGTCTACAGAGTATCTGTATAAATTATTAACTCAAACTCAAAAAAATATATTAACGCATGATAACAACACAATTTTAATGACACACGTCCAAATTATTGCAACAGGACAAAGTGTCATGCAGATAATAAAATCCATAAAGTTAATATACTACCGCAAAGTATATTAAATTTATGTTAAAATCAGATCTATCTTACTAAAGCTGGATTCAAAAAGTATACAATAAGAAAACTAATCGTTATGAAAGTGCGACGCTTATTTACTGAGTATCTAAATGTGTTTTGTGGTTTGGCCTTTGATAAAAATATTTTAAAAGTGTTTTCAACGTAATATTATGTATTTAATAAGTGGTCATAGAGCTTTTAAAATATTTTCTGTAGTAGCAGGATACAAGCACAAGATACAAGCAGAGAGAAGCTCCGAATAATAAAATAGTTACTACACAAGCGAAAATAAAACTGTTGTAATGTGCGTAATGTGTTGTATGTCCTAAATGTTATGTAGAAGCGTTTTTATCTGTATCTAAATGTCATGTTGAGTCTGATGTTATTGTACTTAAGACTGTTAAGAAAAATAATGTACAGAAAGTTCACTTTTCATTGCAGACAATACGTAAAAACCCTGCCAATTCGTTCTAGATTTATCTAATTAAAATTTTGATTTAAGCCCTTAATGAAAAGTTTGATCTCAGTCACGCGATCCATTTCTATTTTCATTAAACCATGCAATGCTTTCCTATATTGAAGTAACATCAAAGCATTTGCCCAAGCGAGTGTCGAACTATTCTTTGTCGAGTCTAGTTATTGTGATCAAACCATAGTGAAATGACCAAGATCAAGTGAAACGATTGACAAGTGATTTTTTCAGCCGAGCAATCAATCAAATTCATGAGTAGTTACATTTTGTTGACCGCTAGAGTCCGGTTTTGTGTTATAAACCTGCGGAGAAATAAAACATAAGACAGAAGTGGATAAAAGTTATAGTATTATACTTAGCGTACATCCAGTGTCGATAAGTGAACTTGGTTCACTTAACGGCGAAGCGACATCAAATATAATTTAGAAAAATAAAATTACTTCACTTAATAATTACTAATGATGTACACGACGAAGATGCAATATCGAATCATCAATATGGGCTCCAAGTTAGGGGAACAGTATCCTTGTGAAGTTACAATGACAATTCTTTTTAGGGATGGAAACAATGTGTTATCAATAGTAGCTATAGTATCACTATTTAATGGCATCAAAGAGACAATGTCTAATATCACACTTGACATATTTTAGCAATTATTGGCAAAATATGTAGATTACATGCCTTAAAAATTACGTCATAGCAACTCCAGAACGATATTGTAAGGGGGCTTGGAGCCCAGTTTACATGTTTCCTCGACATCGTGTACAGTTGATTGATATTGATATGTGTTCAGTATCAATCAGAATCAAATAATAAATAATGCCTTATCATTCCCCACACTAATAGCGACAGGAGAACAGGGTGCTGTCCTTCCAACATTTATACGGATGATAAAACATTTTAACCATTACCATTATAAAAATAATTATTAGATACCTACTCAGAACATGTTTAACGTTTAACGTTAGTACTTAGCTATTGTCGTCTATAAAATGTTTTACCAAAACAAAAATCACGACATTTAAGATAGACAGACAGACATTTGTGAGCTAAAATTTTAGAGCATAGTTTCACAAACATTTTAAACATAACTCCATTGGATCCTTTGCAAATCTAGGTACAATAAGATGCTCTAAAATATCACTCTCCTTGTTCTAAATACTTGTTGATGGATAAGTAACGTCACCTCTGCGTAATGTTCTTCGTTCTGTTGTAACAGATCGACGCATAGTTCAGCCAGATGGATCAGGTCTTCTAGTTTCTTTGCCGGTGTTACCATTGTTTCGCCTCTCAGATCCTCTGTAAAACAAATTATTGGGTACGGAAATTGTTATTTAAGTATACCAATGAAAAGTAAGGCCTCAGTCTTATCGTCTTCCCTTGTAAGGCTCATGAATGTGTTCAAGTATAAACATGAATTGATTGAAATATTAAAATTTATAAGCTTCGCTCACGATTTATTTTCAGCATCCCATTTCATCCCTTATTTACCTTCAATATTAGCCTTTTGACTGAGTTGTGTGTAGTTCAGTAGCGCAGCGTTTTCCAAGCTCGTCTGAATCATCGTCCGCACCTCCTCCGGCGCTACGGGAGTCACCACGTCTTTCATCAGTACCCGCTCTAGTAGCGAAAGGGTTGCCTAAAAGCAATAAAAAGAATACTATAGACCTAATGATATTTGCCTCTTTGAGCTATGTAGTCCATATCTAATTCCTATAAGACTTCTTCATGTTATCTACTGCCTTGTCGTACTGTAAAGAGTAAGTGTCAAAACGCCCCGTATTTTTAGGCCGGTCGCATGCGTCCACTTTTACAATGCCTTTGAAGCGATCTGATTAACTCTACAGATCTACAAATATACAAATCTACAGATTTTGTTTCCAACGCGAGCACTGCCATTTGCATTTCATCAAATTCGCATTTAAATAGCTGCAAATAGTCGCGTCTATTAAATATAGTTTTCCAAGTTGCAGTCCTACCTTAAGCGACCCCTCCGGCCTCCCAAACGGGAACGCATATCTGAAGTTGGTGATTTGATGTTGCAGCAACGCTTTCAGCCTGTCTTTTATTTCGGCGAATTTTTCTTTCTCTTGTACCGTGATGCTGCCCACGCCGTCCGGCCTGCCAGTCAACGTCGCAGTACTGTGAACCACTCCCATCGTAGGGCTTACTCTAGTTGGGCACAAGCGGGATATAGGGTAGGCTGTGAACTCAGCAGGAAACTGTTAATTAAAATTGGATTGAAACATTGTTTGCAATAGTATTTGATACAGTTTAAATTGCAATCTATTTTAAGGCACCTATTCCTAAGGTTCTGTTCTTGACTCGTTATCTAGTTGCTAAGCCATGTTTGCAACTTGGCTTTCATTTAGCAATAAGGCTTATTTGATTCTTAGAGGTATCATACGTAAAATACATTTTTCAAATGAAATATATGTTAGTCTCTTTATTCAAGGTTAGTCTCTTACTATTAGAAACCTTTCTCATCTCGGATAGTTCTTAATTTTCAAAACCACTTTCTAAGTATTAGACACTTTTAGTATTTTTTATTGTGTATCTCCACTAGATTTATCTTGAAAAATTAAATGAGGCTATAGGTGACTCCATCTACAACTGCTGATTCCACGGAGCCCGAAGAATTAAGTACATTAGTAAGGTGAAGCAGGCATTATATTAGTAAAGCACACACATCAGTATCATGGCAACAGACCAGGTGAGAAGGGCTAGTAGTCGTTGGAGAAGCAACATCACACTCAAGTGGGGCAATTTAGGGACGTGATGCTATATTTTGAAGCTGCGTTTGATATAAATAGGTTCTACAAGCAATAACACGTTGCTTAACTAGTTCAGCTATATGTTGGCTGTTATCAATAAACAAAACAAGGTTGATCTTTTCATGAAGATATAATATTAAGTCATCTAAATTTTATCCAAACATTATTTTATTGCGTTTTGCAGTTACTAACTTGCAAATTTAGTTCGTTATACTCACCTATAACACCAAATACAGCTTCATTTTAATTCATTAGATCTAAATTACATACACAGAATACAATTGTGGACCTACAATAGTTCTTTGTGAGACATCAAATCTAAACAACAAAACTAATTACCAAGTGTTGCACATCAAGTTGATACCTACAGAAACTAAGGATTGTTTACCCCAAATTATGGACTCAAGACTACGTCGCGATTATTTTCAATAGGTAACATGAATACCAGTTTATAATTAGCAAAGGCTTATCTACGTGTATTATTGTATTCATATCGCCGACCCTGATAGTGTGGGTCGGTACAAATTCTTATAACTAGTGTCTATTGAACAATTTATTCACTTTGGGTCCTATACAACCTTTGGGTATTGTTGTCTTATAAAATAATACAAAGGACAAGTAAACTTCTGATTTATAGCAATTGTAAAAACCACCAACAATGGAATTTTTCAATTCAAAAGTGTTCTAAATTGCTACTTTAAATATATACTTTCGGGAAATTTGGGGTAAATTATACGATTCGTGGCCAAGACTTAGCTCTATTTTTTTCAACTTCCCCAGAAGGTGAGCTATGTTATAATATCAAAGACTTTACCCACCTGTTACCGTGGACGTGGCTGGCACAGAAAGCGAAGGAGTAATGCATGAGCGTCGGGTCGACGGTCTGCTGGCCGCTCTCGGCGACGTCCAGGAGATCGGAAAGGTAGCACAAGTGACGGAAACAACCTCTTACTCCGTATCTAGCGCAGTATTCGTCTAGAACGAACACTTGACCGGGGGAGAACCAACCCTGGGACAAAATTTATTTAGTGACTTGGTGGACTTTATAAAACGATAAATTCCCAATAAATATACCTAGCACCAATTTTGGGTATTTATGTCATAATGAAGCATGAAATGTTGGAAAGAATTAAATCACGTAATATATCAATGTTCAGCCATGCCCCCCTATGAAATAAGACAGTGAGCGACTCAATGCAACACGATCTGTAACCATATATAGCCTTGAAATCATTGCTAGTCCTGCTGGTGACTCAAATTTTCTCAGATCTTGAGTGTGAAACCGTTAATTACCTATCAAAATGTACAAGTTGATGTCAATGTAAGCGTAAATGAAAAGTGAGTAACCCTGGAAATTCCTGCGAATCCTGATTGATATTCTAGATGCTATAAAAAGTAATAGCGAAGGTAATTGCTCACCAAAGAACAATAAGGATCCTGCAACCGATACTTGAGAGTGAGTGATTGGAGCGTGCAGAACAGCTGGTGGTGGTCGAACTGGCACGGGTCAGCTTGGATGTAGTCTTCCATACCGTGCTTACGAGCCTTATCCGCATCTAGAAGGCACAATTAATCATAATAAAACTGAAACGAAGATAAATAGACAATGAGATCAAGTTTTTTAGTGAGATTATTTTTATGGTGCTTTTATAATATAATACATCATCACGCCTGTATTCTCCGAAGGGGTAGGCAGAGGTGCACTGCAGTGCGCCCACACTTCGCCGATGTATTTTGGTCCCAATGTAATAGGGGGCGAGCCTATTGCCATTAAACCGGGCACACAGGTTTCCTCACGATGTTTTCCGTCACCGTTTCTTAGCAAGTGATAATTTCAGATGACAATGAGATATGGAACCCAGAGGTGCGAGCCGGGGATAGAACCTGCGCACTTTGATTGCAAAGCGTGCGTTCGACCACTCGGCTACCACTGCTTTTATAGTAGTATGTAGCAATAACCTGTTCTAACTTTCAAATCAAATTTGACCAAGTTTTGATTATTCAATATCGTTATAAATTATAGCCTATACATTATTCTGATGTATAAACAATAATACTGTAAAGTTTCATCAGAATGAAAATTCATCAAAAACAAACATCCATCTATCCTCACAGACTTTCACAAATCTTTCACATTCATAACATTAGCACGAAGTTTTACTGGATTGAGCAAATTTGAAAAATCCTCTATATAAATAATGAAACCAATTGCATACTCACCTCCCATGATTTTATGGTGCGTATCAGACGTAGTCGGCGGTGTCGGCTTATGGCTCTGTCCGGTAGCTCTGTACAACGCCATAACCCATAGATGACATTCGTTCTCATCGGTAACTCCCATGAGGACTGATTCTCCATCTCTTACTGCGTTCATGAAGTATTTCGCTCCCTCCAGTTCTGCAACAAGTAATAATTCTTATGAAGTTTCAATTTTATTAGTCCATATTGATGATTGAAAAAATAATGTGCATGCACTATGGAAATTTCAAATTTTCGGATTAAGAAAGTGACTAATAATTATTATGATCAATTTTAAGCGTCGCGTATATTAATTGTTTCTTCGCAACAGGATCCATAGACCAAGCTATCGATCAATATATTACGTAAAAGATGAATTTGAAGATCAAACAGAAGAGGTGGTAACTATTGGGTAAAATTCTTCCTCTAAGGTGCCATGAGTTTACCCCCAAATTTATAGACATTTAAATCCATCTACAAATCGTCTACAATGATGCTAAATGCCAATGTTAATGGTACATTACTTTCTATAAATTTGGAAGCATTATGTGAGTCCAAAAATTTAAAATCTTTAAAGCAAAGATAAGTTTAAAAGCTTTAATAATTAAATGATATATATGCAGGTGTTTCAGAAACCCGAAATAATACTTAAACGTACCCATGCATCTGATTGGGATAAATACTTTACCAACATTTGAAAATAACTGTTCAATGTTTTTCGCCGGCAGTTTTAAAAACTTGTAATAATTTTTATCTTATCCAAGATTATCAAATTCAGTTTCGTGAATATTGGTAAGTACCCCATATGTAGTTTATAATGAACAGGGTTATGTGTGTAACCTAAGGCCAATACATAATATATATGACATATACTCAACCCTTCTGGGTATATATATACGTATATATATACGTTACAGACCGGGTTTCTACCCGGTCAGTAACTTTGAAACTATCATAGTTAGGTATTATGCCTTCACCGAGCATTTACATATATGTTACCTTTAATATTATTTCAGATTTCTGATGCACTGTACTATATAAAGATAAATCATAAGATAGGGTACTTAAATACATAAAAGTTGAAGAGTAATTTCATCTAATTATTTTAGAAATAGAAGTATGGTATCTACGAGCTACGATCTCAGATGGAAGGTCTAACAGTTTCTACCAAATTGATAATAATTAAAAAATGTAATTACCTTGTGTACTTTTATTTTTGTACTTACCTTGACCGACAATCAGCTGAGCTGTAAAACAATCAATATGTTTTAGAAAATCAACCTAGGACCACTTATAATATGGTAGATTTGATCAATACAACAACAGTATTATATACTCAGCAGACCAGCCAGTTTTTACTAACAACAAGGAGGGGAGCAGTTCATTAAGTGGTGTCTAATTTTAGGCGACGCCTAAGCATCAAGTTCCGTTTTAGCATTAGTTTTTCACTAGACGATTATTATTGATAGATTTAATTTATTCAGTTGACGTATGGAGGGTAGAATGGAAGGAGTGACATCTAGTTATTGAAAAAGTGTCCGTCGAAATACAATAATTACTAGTTCAAGAAACTTTTCCCATAGGAGATTGCACTCCTTCCATTCTACCCTCCATAAGTTGAAGATTAGCGTTTTTGTCGTTACATAATTATTAATATTTTCTCGTCGCCCGGCAACGCAGATGACTGTTGAAAATGTCAACATTAAGAGTTGCCTAACATATGCCTAACCTTAGGCTTCATCGAATCGTTGTCTTAACCTCCTAGAGCTTGTGAAAACGGGCAGTATTTAAAAGATCAGAACGCCTGTAATTACGGTAAAGGTAGTGCTACATAGTAAATAGATATACTTTTCAAGTCCTCATTGTTTGGATAAAAGGCTAAAACCATACGAGTTGTGTACCAAACTGTCACAGATAGGTGATCTCGTGTGTGCAAACGGCGCAGGTAATATAATTTGGTAACATCTAAACGCTAAAAATGCTACACTTCTGAATGAAAGCTGTGTATGCTTTGCGAGCATGAAGTAATAAGGTTTTGGCGGAAAAAGGAAGATCAGGGGCTTTACCACTACCTCTTAAAAGTATTGATATTTCAACTGTCTATTTTTGACAGATTTTGTACTGAATAAAAATAATATTAAAAACATTTCTGCAAGATAGGTGTGGGTAAGGGAGCAGCTAGCCAGGCGGATGGTGTGCCTGACAGGGCCCGCTAATTACCAACGTTTAATAACAGGATCATATATAGTTAAGATGGTCGATAACTCTATCGCGATTCAAGATTTCATACGAAATCTTTGTTTTGTATGCAGTGTATGTTATGCGCCATCTATTATCGTAATGTAGAAGTTTTTTGCAGAGAGATATAAAGGTCGCTTTATGATGATACACCCAAGATACTTCGTTTATTTGAGGTTATCGCTATAAAATTGAGTAAAGAAATCTAAGAAGAAGAGCAGTATCAAAATGTGAGACATATACTTTACCACTGGCCAGTTCGATGTAGTCCACAGTGAATCCATCCAGTTGCATCATCTCAGCCGGCTCCGACTTCTTGTCCTTGTACGAGCAGAGAGCGAAGGTGTACTGGCTCACTTGAACAAGTACCATGTACCGACGTTTCCACTTCCGCCATACGTTCTTCCCAATCACGTGGAGGTAACTGGAAAGACGATAATAATAGTGCCAATGTCGAAACGAACTGTATAGAATCATAGATCAACGGAATGTCATTGACGGCACAAGTGAATTTTACAGCGTTGTCGCGTGGCCTTTACCACAGAAATTTAAACTTTATGTATAATGATAAAGAGTTCGTTTTATTATGAATTAAGTTGAACATTTTATGTAATAAGATGACTAATTAAGTTATATTCCAATGCTTACCCACAATGCTTCATGTTGAGAGGCTTGTCCATACGACAAGCAATTTTGATCCTTAGATCTTGGTCGGCTAAATTTTTGGCTACTGTCATCCGATGCCATTCTGGGACCTGGAAAGGCACCATGTTAGTTAATTTAAGCTCTTGGCGTCAGCGTGATAGTCCAAATCCCTTTAAGTTCTATTACTGGAAGCTTCTCACCTGATCAATAATGAAAATATAGTCTATGGTGATTGAATGCCAAATCCCTAATCATACCTATCTTTCATTAAACTATCTACAATCGTATCAGCTTTATACGTAGAGATGACAGGCTTCTAAACAGTCCTGAATAGAGAAGTAAGGTTCTCATTTATTTATCCTGTGTTAATACCTTTGATCTTTCTATTACCTTGCTGGACAGCGGTGTGGGTCGAAGCACCACCTTGCCAAGCTCCTTGTCTTCTAAGGCCAAGACTCCGGGGTTCTCTGTGTATAGCTTCACCTTCACAGCGGGCAACGGTTGTGTTGTACTGAAGTCACCTTGGGTGTCCCACCTGTTTATATAGAAGAATGGTCAAGAAAGTCGATGGTTACTCTTTTCAAAAAGGATTATAATTAATTAAGCTCTTAAGAGCAAGTATAGAAAAAATAATAGAGATATCATAAATATATAGAGATAAGATAAGTGGTCGTAGCTGAATGGTCGAACGCACGCTTTGCAATCAAAGTGTACAGGTTAAAACCCCGGCTCGCACCTCTGGGTTATATGTGCGAATCTTATTTTCATCCGAGATTTGGATGAAGATCACTTTGTTAAGAAACGGTGAAGGAAAACATCGTGAGGCAATCTGCACGCCTGCGGGAACGTGAACGCGGGTTGGCAGACTTCACATATCTA
This sequence comes from Ptilodon capucinus, assembly GCA_914767695.1. Taxonomy (NCBI): domain Eukaryota; kingdom Metazoa; phylum Arthropoda; class Insecta; order Lepidoptera; family Notodontidae; genus Ptilodon; species Ptilodon capucinus. Next base: position 1,912,970 of record OU611831.1, read on the forward strand.
TTGAGAACATAGATATGTGAAGTCTGCCAACCCGCACTGGGCCAGCTTGGTGGACTATGGCCTGACTCCCCCTCGCATTATAGGGAGGCCCGTGCCCAGCAGTGGGACGTTAAAAGGGATCTTAAAGGGTTATTTAAAGGGATCTATATCTATATATCTTTATGCTAATAGAGATAACAAAATGAAACTTACATTGGTTTAGAGGCTTCAGCTTGGTCCGTCTGAAGTTTGTCACCACCCTCAACCTCCATAGTACAATAAACTATTCTATTTGGAGCTAAAGACTTCAGACCCTTCACTTCCATCACAACCACCTAGAACATAGCATCCATTACCTAAAACCTTGATAAATAAGAAAAGATTGAATCTCCAACGTTCATAAGCTCATCTCAATCTTAAATATAGACACGTCTTAATTCTCAATTAACCTTCCCACAAGGTCTTATGCTAAAATGTCAGATATACATTTAATAACCAGAAACCATCACCAGAAATTCAACCAAAAAAGGACTTATTGATGCCGCGGCCGCTTAGCTTCAAAGATAATGTGTCTGGTCGTCAAAGCCACTCACACATCTGTCCTAAAATAAGTCTACGTCTAGAACTATCAAATTAATATGAAAAGGTCGATCTGTGGATATACGGTACTCGTAGTTAAAAACATTACCTCAATTTGAAACGTAAGCACTACGTCCATTTTGGTCAGCTGTGTGTCAACGTCACCGCTGTCTCCCTCCCCTGTTAGCTTGTTCGCTAGAGATCCTTGCGATCTGAAACACAGCTGCTTACTCAACCTTGGACTCGGATCTGGTCCAGCGTTCGATCTATTGACCATTAACCAACCATTTCAAATTACCACCACCAAAGAATTACAATCGAAGATAGACAATCCCACCATTTTTAGACAGGTTACCGTAGAAATTATAACATTTTATGTTATTGGTAAATAACATGAGTTGGAAGTTCGGGATGATGCATAAGAAGTAGATTATGAGTTACGTTCACAAGGAGAGGATGGTGGTATACACATAATTCCATCACCGATACCAAGAATGATTAAGCATACAATAAGGGTTACATTACAAATTGGAACATCACAGATATGTTTACAACTAAGGTTGGAATTAGAATGGTGAATAAATTGTTTGCAAGAAACGTTGAAAAAATGTTTCCTGTGAGACTCCGTTTTAAGTATATAAATCAAGCTGGAACTATATAGGCTGTTGCTTACAATATAATAGGAGCCTCACATAAAGTGATATTATAATGGAAAATGTATATAGGTAGGTAATAAAGCGAAGCCCTTTCGAAGCCTAAAGCTCAAAATAATAATTTTGATTAAGAACTAAATAAACAATATCGTGTAAAGCGATGTACTCGAAAGCTTATTCTTTTAAAGGTTTTATCTACAACGAATGCTACGCTAAGCTGCTGCTTAGGTGTTACTGTAGCTATATTATTTATAAAAGTATCTGTCTACATTTTAAGCTTATTTAAATTATCTGGCAGTGTCATGGAAGCCTTGTCATATTTGTTGTCATTTGTTTTTTAATTATGTCGACCACGGATTGTATTGTCTAATTCATTATTAGCGGTAAGCACTACTCTATTTTACATTTAGTCATCTACAGTGGTCTAAATGACAACATTAGGGTCGTAGTTTGTGTCATTCGGGTCGGGATTGTGTAGGGGTCCATCTACACAAGTCACGTGCTTATAATTATCAATTCTGTACTCATTACTTGTACTTCCTTTACCGTTACCGTCCGGTTTCGTGCCAGGAACAGAGAAAAACCAAATAAAACAATGAACAAGTTGAAACGGTGAGTGCTCGGATGAGGGTAGAAGAGTTAGATATTATTTAGTTGTTTTAGAAACGACCGCGCCTACACCGGCGCGTCAATTTTGCTATACCAATGAAGCTGTATTGACTCATAGAAAAATTTCATTCTTTATCTTAATGACACTGTCAAAATTCGCTCGTGACTTTTACCACAGAAATTCAATCGTTATGCATGTTGACATAGAGTTAAGGATACATACTTCATCTTGGTATTGGCAAACAAGTTGACGTGCACCTTGACGCCCCAGTGTGCGCAGGGCTCGAGGAAACTTTCAGTCCGCTTACCACCGCCTCCCAAGCAGTCTTGTTTTATATCAATATCAAGACTGTTATTTTTATACAAAATCATTTCGAATAAATCTAAATGGTATTAAATCAATACTGCTATATAGTGGTGGTAAGGCCGTAGACCCATATCTTGAAATGACGTTTTAGTACATACTTATTGTATAGGAAATGGATGTTGTGTATTCTTAAGCGTAACATCAAATATATACTTATAAAAATCAAGGTAGAGCTTATTATTTATTTAGGTAATACCTACAAAGAAAGAAGAAAATTAATTATTCTCAGTAAATTAGGTACCATAGGTTTACTCATGACAGGAATAAAAACTTTTTCTTGTATATACCTACTACAAATTATAATATTTACAATCAATATTTTTTTTATGTTTATTTAAAGATTTCAGTAACAATTAGCATCACACCAGCATTTTTCTTACACCACTGAAAATCGATCAATCGTAAATTCAGGATTCCTACCCCCAACAGCAGTATAATTTTAATATTAAATGTAATTTTTTGGTCCGATTTTCTACTAAGTTAAAAGTCAAATTATCTAAGTACCGAATGATATTAGAAAGTATATATACCAAAATGTGTCCACATATGTCAAGAAATATTGGACCTAAATTGGTCTCTTTTTATGTTCACGACCGTCTAGTCTTATACATCTTGACATAGACAAGCTGACATACGTCATACACAAAATTAGATTATGAAGGTGACAAATGTTAGGGTAAAGCCATGGAGATATTATTACGGAGATGGCACATCGAACCCGCGCTGCGGTATTTTTTTCTGGTTTATCTGACCCCGCCATTGTGGTTTTCCCATATAGTTGCCGTATACTACAGGTACACATGACAACAATGGCGGAATAATTACCGCATAGCCATAGTAAGAGTAGACTCGTTATGGGCACTCTAGTTACTCTATGACAAGACTAGATGGCCATGGCATCAATAAGACCATGTATTTTACGTACATTTAGGCATCTATACTTTTTAATATCATTGTACTAACGTTAATACTGCTAACGAATTTATCAAGGGGTCTGCTGTTGGAAATTATTTCAATTGGATTTATGACTGATCAATCATAAGCAAACATTGACCACACAAATAACAGCGACGAACAACATCGCAACATACCTATGCCCTGTAACCGTGGGGGGGAGTGATGACCTTTTTTGAAAATGTACTCTGTGTTAAAGTGGTAAAGATTGAATTTCGTTTAGCAAAAGCCACGCGACCATACCCCAAAATTCTCACGCGTAATCGATTAAATATGATAAATGTACTTATTGTGTAAGTTAATACAGTTCAATCTCGTATTGGCAAAGAATTGTTGTTTAAAATCGAGCACATTTTTACGCAACTTCGGGAATATCTATCTGAGTTCCTCAAACAAAATTCAATCTTCACGATTTAAGACTACAGTCTCAATTCCATCAGCACTGACCTGTGATTATACCGCTTGATTTTATGGAGGCCGTACTTAGAGTCAGCACCGCCTTTGGACACCGGCAGCGACTCTAGATTCGCCATCAGCAAGTTGATGGACGACTTCAACTCCTCAATGTAGAGAGACTCCATCTCTTTCAGCACAAACTTGGGCATCAATTTGCGGTTCTAGAAAATAAATAATACATCATCATCACGACTGCACTCCACAAAGAAGTACGCAAACTCAAAGGTGCACTGCAGAGCACCCGCATTTCACCGACGCATTTTGGTCGAGTCTATTGTGATTATACCCCCTCACGACGGAGATTTTGGCCATAGTCCATCAGGAGTCACCCATTATGCTGACCCAGTGCAGGTTGGTGAACTTCACACGCCTTTTTATAGACGTACAGGTTTTCTCACGATGTTTGCCTTCACCGTTCAGCAAGTGGTAATCAATATTGAAAGTGACATTCGCACAATGTGAAAATTTTAGGATTTGAACTTGCATCTCTTACGTTCAAGACGAGAGTCAAGACATCATTGTTGGTTAAAAGGCGATAGCCACAGAGTACCTAATGGGACAGGCAATCTTTTCTTCTTTTTTTACTTTTCATAATAATAATTCTAGATTAATTACATAATAATAATGATCTTGCTCACGAGGTTGTCGACATGTGGGACATTGATGCGGCAATCATTGTACCGATAGTCGTTTCCGCCCATGGCTTATTAGCCAAGAGCCTCGACAAACACCTAAAGAGGCTCGCGTTAGGCAGCTGGATCAAGGGACAGATTCAGAAGGCAGTTCTTCTGAAGACGGCAGGCATTGTGAGGAAGTTCCTCTCTCTGGAGCCCTAACCACTGGTAACTAGGACCCTGTTGCAGATGCCGGTGGGGAACTGTTTTTTATATTTTTAAATGTATTCTTTATATTTATATTTAAAAATGTATTAAATAAGAAAAATGGAAAATAAACGAATACTAGATTAAAAACGCAAAGAGATGAAACTATTCTAACCTTTTCCATCTCATTGACTTTCTGCATTCTACCATCGAGTTCTCTTCTTATTGCCGCCGCTTGTTCATCAGCCGAATCCAACTGAAATGTAATATCAATTATTCGCATATCATGCATATTCTCATCACTAACTTAGGGTACAAGATACATTTTTCTAGCAAGCACAACGAGATTAGTCTCGTTGTGCTTGCTAGAAAAAGTTTAGAAGGAAAGAGAGGATCTTTAACTCATTCGAGGTGTATGACTGGCGAGGACCTCTACGCCCTATAAAAGTAAATGTCGGAACCTTGTTTATATAGTTTAGTTGGTCGAGAACTTATATCGCGATTCAGGATTTATATCGACAATTAAAATGAATTGACTCAAGCGCCATTTAGGTAACTTTGCACGACACCCAGACGGAAAGACGGAGAATAATTCTCAGATTCCAACCATATATACAGGTTGTTTCAGAAGTCCGAAATAATACTTGACAAACGGTCTGTGAGTATCGGTGAGTATCGGATATAAGCGAACGGTACAAAATTATTGTGGAAATTCGATCATGTTTTTTCAACTTATTTTTCGTCGTCCATTTCTATAACTTGTAATATCTCGAGTTCTATGTAAATTTCTCAAGATATGTTTCGTGAATATTGGTAGCCACCCTTGGTAAATTTAGTTTACACTGCTTGATAAGATCATGGATGTACCCATAGGCCAGAACACGATACCTGTGACAATGACCTAAAACGCGGAAACTATGTTAGTTAGGTACAATCTGTCTTCACTAAGCATCCACATATGAGCTACCGTATATATGCCTAAAATATTATTACGGACTTCTGATACACCCTGTATAATTCAATATCGCCCAACATGGCGTTTGAGTCACTTCACCCTTTACCCGTTGGTATAGATCGTGGTTCATGTATGCATTGTACTTATTAAGCGCCAGCTATTAGCGTATTGTAGTAACTGTGAACGCTTCCATACAAACAAGAGGGTATCTACAAAGCCTTTTAGTTTACTAGTCAGAATACTCCATTAAAAATTCCACGTAATCAACCCCCGGATATAAATATAATGAAATTAATTATTCACACTCCGGTCATATTCAAAATGGCGTGTCTGAATTAATAACTGGGTAATATATTTGCGGTTTGATATTAAACTTAATTAACTCCGTCGATCACAAAGGTTAATTAATTAAACCTTTGAAGTGGATTACTGGTGGCTGAAAGAATACAAATTCCACTGAAAAAGGTGTAAAGTATGTCGAGGGTTAACCTTTGATCGTTTCTACTGAAAATTGTGTCGGTTTCAAGGGCACTGAGCTTTTTTGGCATATTTTTTGTTAAACTTTCAAAGCTGTTACCTCTTGTACCATAGAAGTGTTTTTTACGAATCTTTGTGTGGTTTGTACCTCGTGTTTTTGTTAGGAGGCTTTGGAAAGGCTTTGACGTCTGATATAATTAAGCCCAGTGCACACTGGGGCGTCAAAAGCGTTAGAATATTCGCCAATACCAAAACGACTCTGTGTCAAATTGCATAAGGATTGAATTTCTGTGGAAAAGCCAAGCCCCCATGCGTCAAAATTCACTCGCGCTGTCAGTGTCATTTAGTTGGAGAGTGAACTTTTTCAATGAGACAATTCAGTTTCTTTTAGTATGGCAAAAAAATAGACGCGCGAGGGTCAACGCCCCAGTGTGTGGAAGGCTGGAATGGAGTATTTTGTGCCTTTCGCAATTGTTATTGTTGGCTTCCCAACAACGGTTATTTACATAAATAGTATTGTTCATCATTCACGTTTAATAAGATTGTAAGTTAAATTGGATAGGTAGGCACTTATAAAGGTTATTAACAAGAGTGAGTCTCCTAAAATTGTTGTTTTAACTTTGTAACCACAAAACAAAGTTTGTACACTTCGTATTTATTCAAGACTTTGCCGTAAACACATTTTCGGTAGCAGAGTTAAACGAAACGTTACGTACTCATAAATTGGGTTTTTCAAGTCTTTGAGAATTAGTTCCATTCTTTTTCTGAAAAAGTACTCTGTGCTTATGTACATAAAGATTGAATGTCTGTGGCAAAAGCTACGTGACCGAGCGTCTTAATTCGCTCGTCATTGATGAAATTTTATTGAAAAATGCACTGCCTTCTTGAGTTAATAAAGTTCCTTTTGGTATTGGCACAAAAATCCTCGCATTTTGCAGCTATTTGTGCGAGGGCTTAACTGTTATAACCGAGGATTTACGAGACAAGACAAGAAACTAGTAAGAAACAAAAGTACTTACAAGTAAAGCATTGAAAAGTAATTGATGCTCAAATTTCTTGACTCCAAGTATCTGCTGGAACATATCGTAGAGCTGCTCCTTGCTGAGGATGCACTCGGCGTTGAGGCTTTGCTGCTGAGCGCGCGAGGGTCTCTTGGACTCGTCATCCCCAGGAATACCTGAAGAAATCACGACCATGAGGATATTGAAGATACATTCCATGTTAGGTCTCGTAAAGATGTAGAGTTTGGAGCAGAAGGACTTGGAGGCAAGACCGTAGATACCGCTACAGAATTCAACATTAACTTGGCTGGCTGTTACCGCCACCCTTTTATAAATATTACTTTGAATTTTTTGTCAGTTTTCGCATTAAGACTGTCATAAAATTTAAGTAAAAGTTGATACTGTTATTTTTTTGTATTGTTTTATTACATCGAAAGCTGATATCGGTGATGTTATACGACATACCATGCAGTGCGCTTATTTGTATCCTTACCTTCACATCCAATAAGCTTAAAAATAGTTAAACTTAATGTTATCATAGTTAACAGTGGTCATTACTTTAGTAATTAAAAAGTGAATTTGCAGTAATTGGTGATAGTGGGTAGACTGATAATAATATTAATTTGTTTATTGACTATAATCTATTTTTTTTGTAATAAAACAATAAAGTACGTAAATAGTTAGTTAATATAAATAGAATAAATTGTGGTTATGATAGTAAATGGAATGAATGGGCAAGAATGGAATATTATGTACCTAAATAACTAGCTAACAGTAATTTATAAAAAAATCCAATGCTTCTACAAAACATTTACATCGGCATTTTTAACATAAGGAGCCCTTTGTAAATATCTGTGTAGAGGATTGAAAACTTCTATAAAGTAAGGGGCGAGCCTAAAAAACAGAAACAAGAAAAGGAATTAAGGTTTAAATGATATAGAAAGCAAATATTCCACTTATTTTAATATTATGATTAAATGTAACGTAAAAAATGATTTCATTTATGTTTTAGATACCAATGTTATCGAAGCAACGGCACACGACGAAAGCGATAATATAGAAACAGAGGAAGGAGTAAATGAAAATACATGTCGAGTGATACCTGTTATTCCTGTTCAGGATGTGTGAGAGAGACATGTCGTGAGAGAGAGGGGAAACACAGACAGTGAGACAAACACAGGCGCACACATTTTTAGGTACATACAGACAGATGGAACTCATGTTTTACAAACTCGAACATTGTGAATTGGTTAGACATCATTTAAAGTTGATTTACTAAAGAATTTAAAGATTATATGACTCGTTTAAATTGTGTCTTAACAGGGGGGCAATTTTTGCAAGGTCGACATCATCTTTGATTCGACATGTCGAAACAAAACGAAAATATACGACCTATTTGACGTTTTGTTTCGACATATGTCGAAGTAGATATGATGTCCAATTTGCAAGAATTGGCTCCCTGGGGCATTGCCGCCGCCTCTTCAAGAATGATTTTTGCAATAATAACTGTAAATTTTTGACAGATTTATTGGGTAAACTGTCAGAAACTGTAAGTAATATTATAAGCACTGCTGCAAGACGGATTTTGGTAATGTGGCTGTTTGTAATTAGTTTTATTGTCATTGGTTCAATTCAATATTGTTTCGAGCGTATAAAAACGGTTGTAGTAGCAAACATTATGACATTTATATACTACAATATCTATACAAGAACAACAAAATACAACGAAGTTTGATGATGATGTTAAGACAGTTATGAAATTCTCAACAGAGAAATATAATACAATTTTGCACGATAATTTTGACACTTAGTTTACTTCGTCTAGGTAAATAGCAGTGGTAGCCGGATGGTCGAACGCACGATTTGCAATCAAAGTGTGTAGGTTTAAACCCCGGCACGCACCTCTCAGTTTCATGTGCGAATCTCGAATCCAAAATTATTATTTGCTAAATAACTGTGAAGGAAAACATCGTGAGGAGACCTGCACGTTCCAGGAAACTTAACCGGTTCTCAAAAGCCATCTGAAATACGTCCAAATTGTTTAATTGAATATTTGAAAATCAAATTTAAGTGACCTCTCTGGCTTCTTCAGTTGAAATGCATGTATATACGAGTTTGTTTTTAAGATCACTTTAAAATATATAGGTAAGTAAGTATTCTTATCATATATACTACCAGTCACAGTCCTGTGTCTATGGAGTCGATTTCACTGTCTACAAGTTTTCTGGTTCCTAGAGATAAACCAGGCAACACATTGTATTGAAAGATCGCTTGAAAGACGACCGTCAAGTAAGCTTTCGTTTAAACTGGGGTCTTACCACCACCCATTAAAGTATTGTTGTTTCAATAGTAACTGGCAATCAGCGTTGCCAGTTTTTTTCCCAGAGATTTTGGGTAATTTGGGATTCAAACGGGTATTGGTAGGGTAATGATGACTGCCGGGTAATTTCGGGTAATTTTTGACATGATCTAATAGAAGAAAGTCAGGGGCTGACATGATTGGTAGGGTGCTGTGCCCCGTGTGCCGACACAGCGCCGTTTTAAAAGAAGCCTGAATAAGGCTGCTGTTGCCTCGGGGCCGTGGAAGATTGCGTTATCGCGTTCCCATAGCCCCGACTCCTTGTGACTCGTGGAGGTGCAACGTTGGTTTTTAGTGGGTATGCGGTCTCGTGCTGTGAGTCCCACATACTTCCTACTGTCCCCCCGAGGATAGAAGGGAGATGCATAAAGCATTATCCAACGATAAAAAAAGGGAATGACATGATCAACTAGGTCGTAAATCATGTGCAGGCGCATTATAATGAACTTATTTGTTTGATTATGTTGCTGCTGGTTATTTCGGGTAATTTCTGACTCCGTATCGGACTATTTCTTGTTGGACCGCTGGAAACAGGCGGTGGTAAGAGGATGTCTCCAAAACATGCTTTTCTTCTGTTTGATAAGACTCGCATAGACTCAGGGTGTAGCATAGACAAACATTCATGGCACATCGCAAACTCAAGCATTTTGCGTTGACACACACAGCAACATGCTTCGAATCATTTCCTGCGATCTTAAAACTATTTTAAAAACTGTTGACGTAAAGAGATTCTTTAAAAAAAATCATACTCTACTGCTAGCAGTGTTTTAAAAAGGATTTTGGAATTGTTAAAAATTCATCGAAATAAGAATAAAATGAATCTCTATTCCTCATCAGTTTTATTAAGGAGAAAAGCAAAATTGTTAATTATACTCATTTGTGTAACCAAAATATTTAGTTAGTATTTACAAATCCATAAAAGTTCGTTAGAAACATTTTTGCTACCCTCAGATAAGTTTTTTTTGTGTAAGTAGTATTATAAGATTTTCACATTATTAGTAGTCTCATCAGCTCCACCAACTAAGCTAACTGCTTGTCCTAGGAGTGGGCTCAGGTGAATAGCTAAATTACCACTTTGGGGATGAAACCGAAACCTCTTTTGAACAAGATTCCGTCTAACCACAAAACTATTAACACTTCAAGTAATTAGATTAGGTAGTAACTTTATTTCGCAATGACTCACCAGTTCCTTTCATTATACAATCGAATTTGGCTAGCCACGATGATAGCACAGTTTCTTTACTCAGTCCATCAATCTCTGGCAAAGACCTGTAAGACATTCAGTTAAAAGGTACTTAAATAAAATTATCATCTAATTTGATTGTTAGTTTTGGTGCGACCAGCTCTACCAACACCTCATAAGTAGTATTTGCTTTTAATATTACTATTAGTTTCGTCTTAACAAAATGAACGGTTAAAAATATTGAAATAGTACCTGTTATAACAATGTTGTAATAACACCTTACCCAAGATGACTATCTATCTGAAAGAGTTTCTCATAAGTCACATAAGATTAGATGTTATGTCAACTTATGTATTTTCATACACTAGAGTAAAGTGCGTGCATCTTGTCTACAAGAGTGATGGTAGTGCGGCCTTCAATTCCCGGATATTTTAAAACAAAACATTCAAACTAACACCATTGATATGCTGGAAAAGTTTATACATATTCATTTATCGGCATCCAAACCTGACTCTCTTCTCTATATTGTTTCTGAATACTTCACGGAAGTCGTGATGAGAACACGCTCCGGATTTCACCATCTGCTCAACTCTTTCGGATTTAAGGAACACATCGTGGTATGATTGGACTGCGTTCTGAAAGGCTTCGTCGGCTAGGATCTGGGTCTCGCCTTTCAGGAATGCCTAATTAGAAATACAATATTATATATGGTAATATATTTTTTAAACCTGCATCTAATTTCACCGTATATAATAAGGGTCAAATTGCTTACATAATAATCTTGAAGTGATACTCAGTACGAATGGATATCATAAGATCAATGCACAAATAAATGGATGAAAATTTTAGAAACCTTAGTAAGACATTTATTCACGTATTAGTAAAGACGTCTTGTCTGTTTTTTACCTGAAATCGTGCTTGTATGGTCTCCAGTTGGTGAGGAGTGAGCTTCGTGTGTCGTCTCGTCATATCAGTTGGCTGTTTCGCGTTGAACGGATGCGCGATACATCGCGATACGAACACGTAAAGTTGGAGGCGTCTCTTTTTGTCCTCTTCGAGCTTTTCGATCTTTTCCTGGGAAAGAGACAAGGTCGATATAATGGTGGACTAATTAATGATGTCCCTGATCAAAATTACTATTTCAATTTATGCCAGTAAAACTAATTTTAAGATAGTATTAATCATTGACCTCGTATTTTTTTATTCCAATATAATGAGACTTGGCTAACTTAAGTATACAATGATCAGTAGCTGTAGAATGTGCGCCAAGACTTAAGTCACGAAATAAGTTGATTTTGTCTCTTTCTCTCGTATGAAATAAGACAGAGAGCAGGCGAGCGAATCCGTGACAGAGGACTTAAAATTGTCTTGACATGCATGGTAAACCCACCGGTTATCTTATTAGATCTGTACAACTAGCTGCAGGGACAGCTTATATGTCATTTTTGCGGTCAAGGGTTCAGGAGTATTAACATTTACGTTTGTACCAAAGGGAGTTAGGCTTCCATCAATTTATAATTTTTACCATCAACATACCTGAGGGTCTTGGTCTTTATCAGAATGGCTGGCACCAGATGGGCTTGGCGATGGAGTCGGGGCCTCCCCGGAGCTCGCGCTTCCAGTAGAAGTCCTGCGTAAGAATGATCTAACACGATCTATAGAATTAAGTCGTCAATGTAAATGAAACGGATTTTTGCACACTCACTTTGAGTTTTATATTAGCCATAATTTTAGCATTGATACGGTTAACATTCCAAATGAACGTAACCAGTTAGTAAGTGTACAGAAACAAATGGTTGTGCTTGATACTACATACTAATTAAGCTTGCAAATATATGTGGCAAAACCCATACGCGGAGTCTTGTAAAATAAGTTTACATTTTTATTTTAAGCATTTTGATAAGTCTATCAAATAGTCATTAGGCCTATTCATTCAAATACTAATCTCTTATTTATTTTAATATGGAATAGGGTAAAGGATTTAGGTAGCTGTAATAATATTATTGAGCAACGACATCTAAATTAGCATCAAACTTTCTAGTATCTTCTAAAAATGTATCGTGTATGGGAATGGACGTGAATACTAATAAGTTGAGTATGATTTAAGTAGGTACTTACGCGTGTGGTGGTGGAGCGAGAGCAGCGGCTTCTCTTTGTCTAGTAGCTGGATGCAAGGGCGCCGCTAAGGGTGCAGTTGTCAATGGACTGGGACCTTTATTAAAATCAATTGTATTAATGTTTTTCAATGTTATATAATTGTTGATTATAATACAATAATGTTGGTATCAACCATCACCAATTTAACAATCGTTACGTCTCTTTGCATATGGAGCATTTAAATTCAAGAACATCTGTCGGTAATTCGCGAAAAATCTTTGAAGATTGATTGCATATCTGCACCATAATCAATAGCCTCATTAACACTAAACTATTTCACCGTAGAACGGGACGTGCTGTAAGCTTAGTAGAAAACGAGGCTCACCTTTTGAGTAATAGTTATCTAACTTTTTGGTGACAAATATTGCTCTCTACTGCCGCGGCCGATGAAAACATAAATGATGTAGGTACCTGGAAGACCGGCAGTTGAGCCTCGGGGTAGTTCAGGCTTTCCTCGCACCGATGGCCTTCCTCCAGCCAAGGAACCAGGCGGTACCACTGACAATAAGGTTGTAATAAATACATGTATTATGTATACGCTTCACGGCATAACCTAGTTATACCTAGCTAGTACCTGGTAGTTTAGAGGGCTGCTTCTTGTGTTCATCGTCACTATCCTCCTCAGATGAGCTTGGATCAATCATGGTGCTGCTTCTGTAACAATTATAATTAGTAGTCGAAACAAATTACTCAAGAGTATCAACTTTTTATGATGATCAGAAAGTATTGTTAAGCTCGTTCTTCCAGCTCCCCTTACCACCACCTGACTTGCAGCATAATATTGCTTTCAGTTTTTGACAGTTAACTCGATACAAAATCTGACAACAAATTACAGTTACTATATAAATACATCATCACGACTGTATTCCCCGAAGGGGTAGGCAGAAGTGCACTGTAGTATACCGGGCACATTCCCCCTCAATACGAGGGAGATTTGGGCCATAGTACACCACGCTGGCCCAGTGCGGGTTGGTGAACTTCACACGCCTTTCTATAGACGTGCAGGTTTCCTCACGACGATTACTATAGAACCAACAATACTTTAATAGTTGGTGGTAATGCCCCTGTATCCACTGAATGCTACCTATATCCGGGTAAAACTACATTTGTTTATTCGTGGCATCACTTAGTAACCACAAAACCTAGGTTACATTACAGTATTGATCAAATAGTGTTTACTTCATCTATCTATCAAGGGAATGTTCTAGGGCTTCAATAATGAGCACAATACGTAGAATTCCAACCCACGCAAGTGGACTCTTGTTGTTTTTTCATCGTTTCTTGTAAGAACATACTTAAGCGCTTGTATACTCTTTATTTATATTATTTACCTACATGAATATTGGAATGCTTTACATTTTCTGATTCCACCATAAAATTCAAAAGGATGGTCCATAAAACATGATCGCAATATACAATTTATAACGCAAAGTGTATGAAACATAAAATCTAGTATGGCGGGCATATGCGGTTAAGTTCATACATTATTCACGTATTCATGAGGTTGCACTCAGTAGGCCATTACGTCTGGCTATGCTAGAATTACTTCCATTCATAACTAACTTTACCTACACTTTATACTCTCCTTTTTATACCCCTAACAAAATTTAGCGTGAAAAAGCATTTATTTCTATAGCCATCTGTGTTGTACTGTTAATTGCTTCCTAATCGTGATACCAAGATTTAACTATCGTTGTAACTATGTAATCCTGGCTGAACTGGGATGGCTAGCGTGACCAGCCACCACCCTCCGTCACACAAAACAGGCGCAACGGACGTCGATTTGTGGAAAAAGCCCGCTAGAAGAAAAAGAAGAACTATGTAATATTAGACTATTTCAGCATAATTATTTTCTAGTGCTGAAGCAAAGATACTGCCTACTCATATGGCATTGGTATTGGCTGAACTTTGTATTCAAAGTTACAACTTCTTCTTCCTGGGCAGAACAGTCGTGGTCATGAGCAATCCAGGATAAATTTGATGGTCGTCCTCCAATGTTCTCGAACCTATGTCTGGCAGACGCCACCATTAAGAGGGGTCTTAGTCAGCGCGTTAATGTAATCAGTCCAGCGCATGGGGCTACGTTCTCGAGATCTGTTACTATTGACCCCGCCCTGGACAACGAGTCTCTACATGGCATCTGCTGGTCGCCGTGAAACATGGCCAAAGTATCGGAGGATCCTGAACTGTACTGTGGAAGGTAACATGTTTGGAAGGTACAACACAAAACGAATTATGTGTCAATATGCAGCCAGCGTTCTAGCCACCATCCCACGCGGACAAAACCATTTTTTTAATTAGTAGCTATTATTTTTATATTAAGTTTCTAAATATTGATTGATACATTATTGTAAATAGTTTCTTTAAATAAATACTTGTATCTTCCAGGGTTGTTACGGATGCAAAAATTTAGACATCCACGGATGCAGATGCGGATGCCGATTATTGGGAGTTCACATCCGCGGATGCTAATTCGATGCGGATGCGATGCGGATGCGGATGCGATGCGGATGCGGATTTTGGGATTTTAAAAGGATAATTATTTACTCACTGTAACTATAATTTATTGACCTGTAGAAACAAAACCTGTAGGATCTTGTTACCAATGTGCGTCTTCCTATTTGTCAGTTACCGAATGAAGTTAGCAATTACCAAAACAAAGGCGTAGCACGTGCCACTCTGGCTCCGCCCACTTTCTTTACATGTAGTTACTTGTTGATGTGAATCCGCATCCGTAAAAACTCCGCATTGATTGATGCGGATGTGAATGCGGATGCAGATGTCTGAATTAATGCTAATATTCCGCATTTGCGGATGCGGATGCGAATATTCGTAACACCCCTGGTATCTTCATTAAACAAAAACCTCTATATTCATAAAGATTAAATTTCTGTCGTAAAAGCCGTATACGTAACCTTTTCAGGCCGTGTCCTCGACTCGACCAACTCACAAACTTCAATACTTTGCGGCGTGGGGAAGGGTTCGCTACGGGACATTGTGTAACAACACCGTAAAGTATAAAGACGTGTTATCGCACGTTTGTGATAAAGTTAAATTTACTTTTGTTGAGTCAAACATTAACATTAAAGTGAATGACTCACCATTGTTACCTAACAAAAAGTAATGTTTTTTTATGTAGAATCATAAATAACTCACCCTTGTTCTTATAATGAGTCACGAATATTATTCAGAATGGCTTTAATAGAAATACTTAACGTATTTAAGTACGTTCGTTAGTTATGAAAAAGATTCATGGAACTTTGGGTTTTTGCACCTTTTGGAGTTCAATTGTTTAATAGAAATGCGTACTTGACATACCGGAGGGCTGGTTTATATCTCGCACAGAGATCGCCATTGCCATCCAACGTGGCAATGCTGCCAGCCTTCTGGGAACATTGCCAGGTGCCAGCAGCAGCTTGGCACAAGTTAATTTCTTGTAAATATGCATGTTCTTGTTTTCAATTTTCATTCGTTTCATCTTCTTTTTAACCGACGAAAAAATGAAGGAGGTTTCTCAATTCACCGTATTTTTTTTTAATGTTTGTTCGCGGATAACTTCGTCGTTTATGAACCGATTTTAATGATTATTTTTTTGTTGGAAAGGAGATATACCAAGGGTGGTAACATGATAAGGAAACCAGGATCTGATGATGGCATCTCAGAGAAATCGAGGGGAACCTTCGAAAATCGTATACATCGATAGCTGCAAATATTAAATTTTTTAGGGGTTATGAGGTGATAATACTTGCATATTTTCAACGTTCATTGACAATCGTGAAAAAAAAATAACAAAAAAAACCGACTTCAAAAACCTAGGTGGTTTTTTTTGTTAAAAATTATTTTTACTTTTACTATCTACTACATAAATAAATAAAACTTCGAAGTTAGCCGTGGTCTGGGTGTAACTGGGATCGCCCCCAGTACATTGTACTTACCCATAGTACGAGTTTGGTTTAGTTTGGGGGTCATACGATGAGTATGTGTTGTCTGGAGATATTTATCTAGCTTATGTAGGTATACAGTTACTAGTAGTGTCCAGAAATTCTTCTGTTAAATTAGGCCTACGAGAAATAAACGTGGAAATCTCTGCGCTACCTCACGCGTCCAAATTTTTGTCAATACCAAATAAAACTCTGTGTCAATGTACATAAAGATTGAACTTCTGCGGTACAAGCCAGGACTCCGCGCGTCAAAATTCGCTCGCGCTGTCCGTGTAATTTAGATAGATAGATAGATAGAGTACTCTTTATTGCACACACCAAACAAATAAAATAATACAACATTCTTAGTTCTAAATACAGTAGCTATGTACAATTGGGCGGTCTTATCGCTAAAAGCAATTTCTGCCAGACAACCAGTTAAGACGAGAAAACTATACTTAATTATTAATGGGCAGCTGTTGGTGGTGTACTCTAATAATAAATCAATATATATAATAGCATTTAGATATATAATATAATAGATTTAAAACTTTTTATGTCGAACGCACGCTTTGCAATCAAAGTGCGCAGTTTCTATCCCCGGCTCGCACCTCTGGGTTCCATGTGCGAATCTCATTTTCATCTGAGATTATCACTTGCTAGGAAACGGTGACGGAAAACATCGTGAGGAAACCTGTGTGCCCGGTATAATGGCAATAGGCTCGCCCCCTATTACATTGGGACCAAAATACATCGGCGAAGTGTGGGCGCACTGCAGTGCACCTCTGCCTACCCCTTCGGGGAATACAGGCGTGATGATGTATTATTTTTATTATATGAGTCAATACAGTTTGTTTTGGTTTGGCAAAAGATATGACGCTTGTATAGCTTCCAAATGATTCTGTCGAGGGAAATTAATAAAATTAATACCTACGCGATAACCAATCAGAGGCTTTTCCCCCATTATTTTCCCCAAATGATTCGAGTTAAGCCGCATTAGCATTCAGTACATGGTTTCAATCTCGAGGGAGCATTAAGCTATATCAATTCCACTAGCATAATAGCACACTTGGCTTAAGCACAGTTAAACAAAGCAGACAAAAAACTTGGCTCTCGTCTCTGGATACGTTCAGAATCTCTTTTTATTCAAATAAACCCATACAGGCACGTCTTCTTTTCGAGTCAATGGTCTACACCTCATTTTGTAGAAATTTTGCCACAGCAATCACGTTGGTAGTGGCCGCATACAGGTCCTCCCTCGTGCAGGTGGTCGGGCACAGGGGACAAGATAGCAAGTGTTGCATAGACTGTACGGGATCACCGCAGTCGCACTGCATTAGGGTAGGATCCCTGAAGCCCCACTTGCACATGCTCAGTCTGCAGCGACCACATCCAGTGCGAAGGCACTTACGAATCGTCAATATGTATACAAAAGGTAACAGAAGTATATCTACCACCCATTCGGAATGCATTCCCTACGTAACTTTACAATTATTGAACGTAGCTTCTACATCAGTAGCCTAGTTGGCAGAACGTCCACCTTGAACGTAAGGGATGCAGGTTTAAATCCCGGGCTTGCACATCATGGTCTGAACACAGACTCAAATACCCAATTACCGCTTATGGAGCCATTCCTATTTTTTTCCATTTTATTTCATAACTTCGTAAAAAAAGAAGAATCTTATTAACGGTTGATGAAACATGGCGGCTAGTATTGGTGAAAACAACACGTTATTTCGGACTTCTGTTACCCCTTTGTAATTGTAAGGCCGATCGCGCGGAATATTTTATGCCAAAATGAACTGTATTGTCTCATAGAAAAAGTTCATTCTTCAAAGAAATGTCATCAACAGCGCGAGAGAATTTTGCAGCGTGGTCGTGTGGCTTTTGCCACAGAAATTCAATCTTTATATATATTGACATAGAATTCGTTTTGGTATTGGATAGAGAATTGACTCGTTCGTCTTGTGACGGAGGCTTTACGGTATGAACAGCGAGTTTGAGACCTTGATACTCTGACCCGTAGGTTCATTATGCTTTATTTGAATGCGACCTTCGAAAACAGCGTTGAGTATAAATAAATTCGGTAGTAGCGAGATGATATCGCAAGATGGAAGGAGGATAGCATTACAAGGCGAAGCGGGGCGCGACGAAATGGAATGGGCTTTGGGAAGCTATGCATTGGGTTATATAACAAACAAAGTAGAAATTATATTTTTCAATTCCCCAAACGAACTCTGTGTCAATAGGTATACATAAAGTTTGAATTTCTGTGGTAAAAGGCGATTAACTTTTCCAAGGAGTTCGTTCTATTCGTTTTGGTATTAGCAAAAAAGTCCACGCGATTGGTTAAATTATTCATTATCACGTATACATACAAAAAAAATGAAGTATCTGTTTGTAATATCAACATACAGCTTGGCACTAGGTAAATGCATCATATTATGAACTTAGACTAACAAAAAAACTAACTACAGCCTTTTTAACGTCCCACTGCTGAGCACGGGCCTCCCCTCAATGCGAGGGGGATTCAGGCCATAGTCCACCACGCTGGCCCAGTGCGGGTTGGCAGACTTCACACATCGAGAACTAGACAAGTTCCCTCAAACGTGCAGGTTTCCTCACGATGTTTTCCTTCACCGTTTAATAGCAAGTGGTAATCCCGGATTTAAATGAGATTCGCACATGAAACCCAGAGGTGCGAGCCCGGGTTTGAACCTGCACACTTTGATTTGCAAGGCGTGCTTTCGACCACTCGGCTACCACTGCTTTCAATACTTATACGCTACGTCTAAAACGTAACGCTCTGTCTGCTTGTTTGAGGTAAACACCCAAACGGCTGGACCCTTTTTAGACGAGACTTTCTCTGGCAGATAGTTGATGTCACAAGGAGGAGAAGGAGTAATATAGGCTACATTTATTTCCTAATTTCCTCGCGAATCCACGGCACAGCTAGTCTACATTAATATTATAACAAAAAACAAAAACCGACTTCAAAAACCTATGTGCTAAAAGCTACAAATAACCTCACAATCAATTACATTTGGAGTCGGTGCCAATTAATGTGTGTATTTGCCTAGTCTGACGTAGATTGGCACCTACTCTAAATGTAATTAATTGTAAGGTTATTTGTAGCTTTTTATTGCACTTAGGTTTTTAAAGTCGGTTTTAGTTTTTTAAATATTTTTTTTATGATTTTTAGTTTTGTTGAAAATTTATAAATATTATCACCTTATATCAGCCCTAAAATAGGTAAAAAATTACAGCTAAAAATTAACTTAAAAACTACTGAACCGATTACAAAAAATATTTTACCGTTAGAAAGCTATATTATCACTGAGTAACATAGGCTATATTAGAAACCCGTGCGAAGCCCCGATAGTAGTTAATAAAGAGGTAAGTAGGTACAGTTACGTACGCAGCATGGCGTGTTTGGAATGAATTAATTTAGTAGACCCATGTCGGGTCGCATGACTCACGTAACAATTACCGAGTGCACGTGTACTCATTAACGAGGTAACGATTGGGATGTAGTACGTATGTTGAGTAGTTCCGGGGAAATATATATGAAGTAGGCGAACTATTGATCGAGCTGTGAAACAAGAACTAAGCTCAAAGTTATAAACACAACTCTAATTTACAGTTAAGTAGTTTATTCTAACGCGCCATAGTATAGTAGCTACTTAAGGTACTAAAAGCAATTGAAAACGTCTCAAAACGGTGAAGACATACATCGTGGGGTAACCTGCGCATCTTTAAAAAGGCGTGTGAAGTTCAGTAACCCGCACTAGGCCTGCCTGGTGGAATAGGGGCCAAATATCTCTCATGTTGGAAGGAATGTATCCGGTATAATGGCAATAGGCTCGCCCCCTGTTACATTAGGACCAAAATATATTGGCGAACTCTGTCTACTACTTCGAGGAATATAGGTGTGTTGATATACTTTTTTTTCTCTTGAAATTGCTTAAAATTACATACGTATCGTCACGTCTATATTCTCGCTAGGAATAGGCAGAAACCCACATTATATACCTACGTAAACCTTCACTATTAGTCTTCAATAGAAAACTAATTCTGATACTGCGTAAATTGGTCCACTCCAAGCGTTCCTGGTACGCCAATTTTGGCCTTAATTGTATGCCATTAAGTGCCATCATGCTAGTAAGGGTAGCAATTTGCTCTAATGAATAAATGCCCATGGGAAATCATGATAGAATACAGTTAAAATGTTCACTACTAATTGGGTTGTTAAGCCTTTTTTTATAATGTTTGATACCCTCATAGTGCTAGTAAAATAAAATACATATTGAAGTCTCTTTAATTATCAAACAAGGACCTTTTTATTTTTCTATTAACTGAGCCCGTGACTTCGTACGTAATTTAGCAACCCTTATTATTTTCCCAACATCTAAATTATCCAAAGATACTCTTTTATCAGCTGAAAGTCTTGTCAACACCGCTCCAACATATAGTGTATTATCTATGGCTCCAACCGTTTAGAAGTTAACCGAAAAAATAGACAGACAAACATTTTTGTAGTAACGGAACGTTACTTGTCAGAAGGATTGTGACGTTTGACAGTGACATTGATGATAGATTGTACTCATGGAGATGTTAAAACGGAGATGGCATTTTGAGCCCGCGCTGCAATATTTTTTTCTGGTTTATCTGACTCCGCCATTGTTGTTTTCCCATATACTTGCCGTATACTACAGGTACATGAGATAACAACAATGGCGGAAAAATCTCCGCTGAGCTATACGAAGAGTGGAGTCGTTATGGGTACTCTAGATACTCTATGATTGTACTAGAGATTCATCCGCCATCTTAATCATCTGTCATCATGCATTTTTATTTTTAATGTGTATTTATTGCATTTGTCCCTGATAATTATTACTCAACATTGCCATAAATACCGCTAATCGCAGGTGCAGGCATTCCTCATCTTATTCCATTAAAATATCATCCTTTCACTCATTTCGTAAAAAAGAAGAAGTTGATTATACTAATGATAGAAGAAAGTGTAATAAAATTAAATAGGTATATGAAGAGACTTGTAAAATAATTAAGAATAAACAAAGTTAATAGGTACCATACTACTTGTTTTTGTTATTATTAAAAGTAGCGTATATACGTTGATATGAAAATATGAATTTCCAAAAAAAACTGTTATTTTTACATTACTTACAGACACTTTAATTGTATAGATCAACCCATATTTCCAGACCTGGGCATAACCTTTAAACGGGTGGATCTAAAAATACGTCTAGACTAGTCTATGCAGTTTTGTGGAGACGACTGGGAGGGGACGAGTATTTTTAGAATGTAATGTCACGTCAGAGAATTTAAAATAGATTCAAATTAATTTACGACAGTTTGGTGAAGACTCTAGAGTGTGTAGAGGTTCGAGCATAGGTCGCTTAGCTTGCATCGGGTTGCGGGTTCTATTCCCGTTAGCGGAAAATATCCAAAATAGCCTTTTCAGAATGGTCGTAACATTACTGGGATCGCCCTATATCCATTCTATACCCATCCATAAGTACAAGGGGTACCTATACGATGAGTTTGTGTTGTCTAGCGTTTCCTTTATAATAGATAAAAATATGAGTATCTATATAACGGCAATTTCTAAGTGCCCCCGTAGGACTTTACAAAATAAATGATCTGACTTCGACTGTTTTAATGTTAATTTATTCAACGGCGACTTACTTCTATCTATCTATCTACCAGCCAGGGACGTCCACTGCTGGACATAGGCCTACCACATAGATTGCCACAAATTACGGTCCTGGGCTTTATGCGCCCACCGACTCCCGGCGACCCTGATGAAGTCGTCTTATTACTTACTTGCCAGCTGATATTTATTTGTTGAAGAATACTAAAAATAATGCATCAATTTACTTCAAACATTTTGTTTATCTGAAAAATATAGCCACGACCGTTTTTAAATACGATTATTTTAAGGGTCATACTTTGATTAAATGCCAAGCGAAAATAACCCTTTAAAAGATGAGGAGGCTTCATAAACCCAGCATAAATCGTCGCTAGATTAAAACGGGCCAAGTGCGAGTCGGACTCGCGCACGAAGGGTTCCGTACCATTATCTATAAAAACGCCAAAAACTCACGTTTGTTGTATGGGAGGCCCCTTAATTATTTATTATATTCTGTATTTGTTGTTATAGCGGCAACAGACATACATTATCTGTGAAAATTTCAACTCTCTAACTATCACGGTTCATGAGATACAGCCTGGTGACAGACGGACGGACGAACAGCGAAGACTCAGTAATAGGGTTCCCGTTTTACCCTTTGGATACGGAACCCTAAAAACTGTCACTACCATGCTTACACTAAGTTAATTCAAGCGTCGCGAACCTATTTTCAGGTCTTTTTATTAACTAGACAGCCACTGAAAATTTCTTATAGCAGACATCTTTGCGGCGTTTCTTATTTGGGCTGGGTGCCAATTTCTTGGAAATTTAAAGAAAACTGCTTATAAAGGTATATAATATAGTGTACCACTTACTTTACCAAAAAAAAAATGTTTTTAACAAAGACCAAGGTCTATTTTATGTTTTAATTTTTTAAGAGTCTTGACCAATATTATTCCAATACCAAAACGAAATAGATTCTTCTTCTTCTTTTTTAGGAAATGATGATATTTTAATGGAATAAGATGAGGAATGGCTCCACCTGCATTTAGCGGGTATTTCAGCCAGTTTCAAGTAATTAATAGGAAGGGCAAATTCAATAAATACACATTATAAATAAAAATGGATGATGACAGTGATAAAGATGGCGGATGAATCAACGAAATAAATTCATTTGAAGAAAACAAAACCAATTTTATTATTATACCGAAAATAAACTCATAAGACTGTTTTCACTTACACTAGTAGAGCCCTTAATGTCATCATCACGCCTGTATTCCCGTAGGGATAGGCAGAGGTGCACTGCAGTAAACCAACTCTTCGCCAATGTATTTTTGTCCCAATGTAAGTAGGGGGCGAGCCTATTGCCATTATACCGGGCACATTCCCCCTCAATACGAGGAAGATTTGGGTCATGAACTTCACACGCCTTCCTATAGTGCAGGTTTCCTCACGATGTTTGCCTTCACCATTCAGTAAGTGGTAGATATTCATTGTTAAAAATTAAATTCAAAATTCACCGAGATGCGGGCAGGGGATTTGAACCTGCCTCCCCTTTCAAGGCGTACGTTCTATCAACTACGCTACCAGTGTTTCACGTGATGTTTAAATATATACACTGAAACTGGCAACTGCTTTATATTTAGGTATCACATTAGGCGACTCCTAGTGAAAGCGTGCATTAGTATAGGTAGGTAAGTACCTAAGGACCAATTTCGGACCTACTTGCTTTAAGCACGCACGACCGTAAATGTACTGGTTAGTTTTCATAACCATAGTTTAGCCAATAATTATTATAACCTTCTTTTATTTCAATAGAGACAGTGTACAACCTTCTTGGTTTAATGAAATAAAACTGGCTGTCTACTCATAAATTTCATACATCCTAAATTAAAACAATGCTTTAAATACTTATGTAGGTTAGTATCTCTAAAACAAGTAACTCGTGCAAGTACGCAAGTTACGCATAAACAAAAACTCGGTCAAATTAATTAAGTCTCTATCAAGTGTTATAATGTGTTGCAAGGTATCCGCATTTCCTATATACCTACATAAGTATAGAAAATAACTCAGTGATTACATAAAGGGAAAGAAATAGCACCGATATAATGCTATTAGACCTATTTATAGCAACGTATACTTACCTACGTCCTGAGAATAGTTAAATCCAATTTGCTGGACACAATAATTCGATTTAAAAATAGAATTAAATTTCCAAAAAGCACTTACCTTCAGCCAATCCTTGCGAGAAGAATAAAAAAACTACGATTGTCTACGCACACACTGACATGTCAAATTTGAATTTGATTCCAATTTCAAAATATCACTCGAAGTAATTATTCTATTTACAATATTATTTACAGTAAGTATTATCCGTAATATTCGACGCGGTACTGGGGTTTTGGATTGAAACGTCAGTAGTTGTCGCATTGTTTCGCGCAGGCGTGAAAATGGCTGACGGGAAGCCGGGTCGATAGCTCGTGATAAGGTATCTGAAGGCTGCGCCATCATGCTGGGTGACATTGTGGCAACGGGGTAAAACATAAAAACGAGGTCACCGATTCGTATTAGCCCGCGCTTCCGCGGTGCAGGGATGCCAGCGTAGACACAGTAATACCAGCTATAATAATGTTATTAACTGTCAGAATTTTTAAGTTACATAAGTAGATACGTCACATATCCGACTTATCCACCATCTTTATCACTTTCATCACCCATTTTTATTTATAATGTGAATATAATAAATTTGCCCTTGCTATTTTAAGATAATTGGATACGTGGCATGTAATTGATAATCATTGAGAACTCCTGCAAGACTCCTGCAAAAGACCGAGCTTGGCACTACAAATTACGTGTTCTGTTCTCTAACATATCTTGCACCGTGAGGTACATACATGAAAAAAAAGAAATAAAAAAAATAACATTTTATTCATCATCATCAACATCAGAGTTCAAATATCTGACTTCGGATTCGCCGCGCACGCGCCCGCGGAGATGAGCCAACACAGCGAAACTCCTAGAACCTCTTGCAGCGTAGCCGACCCAGACCAATCCGCAGAACAAAACTATCACGACTATCACTATAGCCACTACTTTCGCACCATTAACACCTGTAGAATAAAACACAATCAATAGAAGCCATCCTATTTAAAAAAGGAACGGTTGTAGCCGAAACTGGCCGAATGCATAGAGTAAAAGGAGAAGCCCTATCGACTCCGCCCTGCGGCAAATTTTTTGACGTTTATCTGACATCCGCCATTGTAGTTGCTGGATCAAGTAAGTCAAACAATGTACCTACAGGAGCTGCGTATTTAATAAAGATTAAGAGTAAAAATGGTATTTAAACGCTATAAAACGTATGTACTTTAATAAATACTCAGCTTGTTTCTATTGTTTGTCACCTTAGGTAGATACTTACTTGATCCGCCAACTATAATGGCGGATGTCGGATAAACGTCAAAAAAATTGCCGCAGTGCCATGCGCAGGGCGGAGTCAATAAGGCTTCTCTGTTTACTCTATGGAATAGTGACACGTAAAAAAAGTTTTGAGTCATTTAAAAAAAAAAGTTGCATTTCTCCTTTCAGCTACCTACCAGCCAGTACCCATCTACGGAAAGATGATTGTAAAGGAAACGAATATACTTATTGTTTGTTTTCGCAACTTATAAGTTTGAACTACATCATTATATCTCTAAGATATCGGGATATACACAATGTATTGCCACTGAACATAGTTACCACCGGTGGTCACCGGTGGTACAGTAGGGCCACCTGGCCCTACTGTCTATCAGCCAGCTTTACCGTGTGAATTGATCCTAAGCCAAATAATGAAATATTATAATAATTACCTTCCGAAGACCTCAGAGTTGATATTTGATTTGGAATAGGTCTTCTTGATTTTGATTCCGTTCCTGAAATTCTACCATTTTTAGTAGTAGAAGTCGGTTTCAATGTCCGTCCCGTAGTATTCCTATTAACTCGTCCACTAATTGTAGTCTTATAAACTTTAGGAGTAGTTTTAATAGTAGGAGAAGTTTTAGTAATAATAGTTGTTGGGGTAACTACACTAGTGTTGTTATGAGTTGTTGTATTGTTAAATTTAGTAGTTGTGGGTTCAGTGGTTGCTCTTACAAAATAACGAATGGTCGTGGTTGTAGGTTTAGTGCTTGCGAGTTTAGTAGTTGCGAGTTTGATAGTTGTTCGTTTAGGGATTGTGAGTGTAGTGGTTATTGGTCGTGGTGTGGTCGTCGTGATTGGTTTTATAGTTGTGGTTGTGGTAATTGGTGTGGTTGCCGGTGATGTTTTCGTGGCAATCAGCTTTTGTGTTTGTGGCAATTCCACCGTGTCGTTATACCAATCGGGAACATCAGTATCTGTAAATGTAAAATGATATCTGAAAATGTACTCTATGATAATATTTTTAAAGATTGAATTTCTGTGGTAAGAACTACGAGACCGCGTCGATGATATTTCATGTTGTACACCCGTAACTTCATTTAACAACTTAAATTATATCGACGGGGTGTAAGGCTATTTGGCTTAGGCGACAATTTTGGGCGATATTGACTTAAATACAATGAGTCAAATGAGTATGCTCTCCTGTAGGTAAAGTTAAAAAAATGCCGCTTATGTCAAAGGCGATATTAATATTCACAAAACAAAATCTGAAAATTTCACATAGGACCTCGAGATATACCAAAAACCATATTTGAATGTTGATGAAAAAATTGTACCATTCCCCCCAAATTAATTCTAATTTCCCCTAATTCCCCCTCGCATCGAAGGGAGGCCCTATCAGAGGTAGTATAAAAGTGGCGCCCATAACAGAAAAAGTAAGAAGTAGGAGATTATAATGGTTTGGACATGTGATGAGAAGAGATGAGAATCATGTGACTGAAAGAGTGATGAGTATATATGTGGACGGATACAGAGCGAGAAGAAGGCCCAAGAAAAGATGGATGGACTGTATTAAGGGTGATATGAATGAGATCGGAGTGGATGTCTGTATGACGGAAAAGCGAGATGAATGGAAGAAAAAGACATACTGCGCCGACCCCAAATAATAGGACAAGGTAAGGCAAATGATGATGAGGATTGAAGGGAGGCCCTTGCCCAGCAGTGGGACGTTAAAAGGGCTATGGTAGTAGTTACTAATACAGTTACTAGTACTAGTGTTAATGTATTATTTCGGACTTCTAATACACCCTGCTTATATCGATTTTTACTTTTAAGTGTTGGGTAATACTTACTGTTGCCATATTCACAGACGGCCAGATAATCGGGGCAGCAATTTCTGTATAATGTACATATTATGTCACATCCGCAGTTGTGAACCGAATCATTAGTAGTATAGCAACGGCCTTCGCACGAGTCCACTGGTGAATAAAAACGACACATTAAAAGCGCCTTCACACTAGCGTTATATCTTGCGCGTACGCGTGAAGCTGAAAACAAACTATCGGACGCGGCTGACAGCCGCGACTTATATGGTATCTAGATAGTGTATGGACACTGGGGTGTGACAACTATTGGACGTAAGTCGTGGACGTAACCTTAAGCGTTCGGACGTCCGACAGAAATCTGGCGCGCTGGATGTTTTCGTCTGTGCACACTTCTCAGTCGCGGCTGTCAGCCGCGTCCGTCAGTCGCGTCCTATCCTAGTTTGTTTCCAGCTTTAGTCTCCCGCGTACTGGGACCTCGACGCACGCGCCAATACCAAAACAAACTCTGTGTCAATATAAATAAAGATTGAATTTCTGTGGCAAAAGCTACGCCGAAAGCCACATCGATGAATGAACTTTTTGTATGAGTTAATAGAGTTTGTATTAGTATGGCAAAAAACTTGTGCGGTGAGGTTTATTTCATCGTACACGCTCGACCCGGTGGTGGCGAGTGTCAGTAGCAATATGGATTCCGACGAAGAAACAATTGAAACATCGACGAGCGTATAAGCGCGTCCACGCTTGTACGAGTTGCGCATGCGGCTAAAAGAACGCACTTCCAAAATGGAGCTTAAACGCTCGTATTAAAGTCTAGTTTGAAAAGCTCTAAGGAAAAAGCTACCACAGCGAAAAATTCAAAATTGAATTATCGTATCAAAGGTTTTTCAAACATTTGATAGTTTTACACGGTCATGTCAGTACGCATAATATCAAGACTAGACCTCTGTCACGAATTTGCTAGCTCGCTCTCTGTCTTATTTCATACGAGAGAAAGAGACTTAATCAACATATTCTGTGATATTGAGTCTTGGCGCACATGCTACAGCATCAGTTTTAGAGAGACTGACGAATAGCTCTAGATTTTGATATACATAGATAAATACCAGTAGTGGGTGATGGGGTGGAAGCCTCCTTGGAGGATATCGAGCAGTTCTCCCCCTGCAAGATGGCGACATCGTCAATGGCGAGGTCGCTGGCGTAACTCTTCCCTCGTATACCCTCGATCACAATCTAAAGACACAGAGCCTTCGATAAGAAAACGTTTAAGGTTTCATCTTATCACCACCTCATAAAGTATTACTTTACTTTTTTACGAAATGAGTGAAATGATGAAATTTAATGGAATAAGATGAGGAATGGCTTCACCTGCGCCATCTTTATCACTGTCATCATTCATTTTT
The DNA here is from genome assembly GCA_914767695.1 of Ptilodon capucinus. Lineage (NCBI taxonomy): Eukaryota > Metazoa > Arthropoda > Insecta > Lepidoptera > Notodontidae > Ptilodon > Ptilodon capucinus. Next base: position 1,941,715 of record OU611831.1, read on the forward strand.
ATTTATTACGTGTATTTATTGAATTTGTCCTTGCTATTAATTACTTGACATTGGCTAAATACCCGCGCTAGTCGCAGGTGAAGCCATTCCTCATCTTATTCCATTAAATATCATCATTTCGCTCATTTCGTAAAAATAAAAAATAACATTGCTGCAAGGCGGGTGGTGGAAAGGGGCAGGCATTTGTTGCCTGTTGTGACCTACTTTCTGTGCTCGCGACATTGTCTGTGTGGAATTAACAAAGATTAAAAAATTAACTAAAGTTTCGCCTTATAACGTCAGCTACCTGCCAGTGAAAGTCCCATCAAAATTGGTTCAGCCGTTTGGAAGTTTATCCGGACAACAGACAGACAGACAATTTTTTTATAAAATGCAGTTTCGTTATATGTATCTTAAATACTTTCTTGCATTTTGGTAAAAATATGTTATTTTGTTATTACACACACACAATACAATTTTATATGTTTTTTTAAATACCTGAAAGTCCTCAGAGTAATCGTTCAATGGATTGACACTGTCGTACCACTGGTCCCCTTGCTCCCCCCACTTTTCGAACAACAGATACTTTGTTCTAGCTCTGTCTGATCGAATGGTATCAAGACTCACGCTGTCCGGCTTCTGGTAGACTCTGAGACCGCCGATGTCCCTGGAAAAGATAGATATCATATCAAGATAAGTTTGACCGAAGGTGACCGCAGACCGAAGCTTCGGTGTTGTGTCCGACCCCCAGATGATATGGACTCACCTGCCATACATATGGTAATAGAAGACGAAGCAGCCATTCCTGGCCAGTTCAGCGTCGTACACGGGGGACAGGAGGCGGGCTGAGTCGTTCGGCAGCTGAGAGGTGCCTTCAATGTACATGTAATACCCTGAAACATTTTAAATAACGTTGCAGTTCACCACTAGGATATATTTTTCTGCAATTTGCATAGTCGCGTTTACATACATCACGCCTATATTTCCCGAAGGGGTAGGCAGAGGCGCAATACTGTGCATCCACACTTCGTCGATGTACTTTTGGTCCCAATGCAATAGGGGGCGAGCCTATTGTATTGTATTGTCTATTGTCTATTGAGAGTAAATCAATAGTTTGATTGTAAATTATTGTAAAATGTAATAGTCTAGGAGCTAGCGTATCTGATCGTATCGTAAAGATCAATAGGGACGGCTCAATGTCAAAGCCGGATTTACAAATTAGCCGTCAGTATAGACTATAAAGCCCCCCGCACACAGGGGCGTCCTCGCTCGCGCTTCAAAACGAACTCAGAATCAGAATATTTTTTATTCATATAAACCAATACAGGCACTTATGAATCGCCAATAAATAGTAAAAATAGTAGCTCTACCACCCATTCGGAATGCATTTCCTATGGAGAAGAATGGGCAAGAAACTGTATTCACAACTGGCACTATCTCTGAATTTTGACCCGAGAGGGAGTGGCTTTTACGACAGAAATTCGAGTTCGCTTTGCTATTGGCAAAAAAATTAACGTGCCAGTGTTGATCCTTTTTTTATCTTTTTTGAAAGGACTACGCTGTTGGCCGTTAGGTGGCCTTTACAGCTTTACCGGAGGAGTGGCGAGCGCAGCAGTGTTGATACCCCAGTGTGGGGGCTTTGTAGTCTACAGGCGGGTAATAAGTAAATCCGCCACTGCTGAAAGGTGATAGTGACCTGTTCCATTTTTCCCAAAGGTATGGTCATTTGCAGGTCCAGTTTGGAAGTAGGAGCTAGGGGTCCGAAGGTTGTATCGTAGCCAGTCAAAGTCGTGAAGAAGGTCCTGGCTCCAGCCACAGGTGCTCTCATCTTCGAAGTCACACGACGTCGCAGGATTCATTTGATTGGAATCTGAAATAAATTTGGTATAAGTTAGTCTATTAATAAAGTCCTAATGGCACCGGAAAACCAGATGCAGAAAGAAATAAATATCAGAATAAGTAAAGCTTGGAAAAGGTTCTGGTCCCTAAAAGAGGTAATGAAAAACCCTCACATACCCCTGAAAGATAATACTACAATATACAACTCATGCATACTACCATGTCTAACCTATGGGGCGGAAACCTGGGCCCTTACTAATAAACAGAGTAGAGCACTTAGAGTGTGTCAAAACAAAATGGAGAGAAGCATCTTAAACATTAAACTAAGGGACAAAATCAAACTCACAAACATAAGAAACATGACTAAAGTTGCAGATGTCACATTCACAGTGAGAAAACTCAAATGGAACTGGGCAGGCCATATGATCAGAAACAGGAAGAAAAAATGGACGAAAGATGTTACGGAATGGTGCCCTCGAGATGGGATCAGAAAGAAAGGGCGTCAAAAAACTAGACGGGAAGACGATGTCAAGAAAGTAGCTGGAGCAACATGGCAAAGACACGCCAGAAACAGAAAATCTTGGAAAGCCCTAGGGCAGGCCTATGCCAAAGGGCAAGCGGATAAGGTTACCGTTGTCGAGGAATAGAACTATTATTAATAATAATATTATTTATAATTAACTTAGAGAATCAAGAATTATTGTAACTAATCGATTTAAATATAATGCATGTAAATTTAATGTCAATAATATTGAAGAATTATGTATCTGAAATCATTGTAATGAAATTAATTTACCGAAATAAAGGCTATTTGAATTTGAATGATATTTGATGACGGCTTAGCCTAGTTCAGTGATAGGCAAAGTACGGCCCGCGGGCCATCTCCGGCCCGCAAAAGCATTTCATCCGGCCCGCCGTCGGTACTTCTACAAGAATAGTATATGGCCCGCGATTTTGCCGGTCCAGAAGGACTCATGGACCATGGCAAGGCCTTCGAATAAAAGTTAAATTGTAATTTTTTAAAATGTGTGCAAGTGTACACACTTGCACACATGTTATGGTAATGCTGTAATGTTTATAAATTATGAAAAGTTTCATCACAAAATGCATTTAGCTATAATTCTGACCCTCCTCTGAATTTCTCAAACTTTCTGCCATTTTTTGTGCGACCTAACTAAACTAAAAACTTGTATTAACTCAATCTAGTTAAAATCTTATTTGATATCGTCATGTTTATAAACACTTTAGCTTACGATATAAGGCGATCAAAGGAGTCGACAAAATGGACAACCTATGATTTAGTTTGCGGCGGGGTCATATTCGATTCTCATTCTAATTTTGGTGAGACGATGAAACCCCGGGCAGACTGCAGCGTCTGGACGCGCGCTGCACATATTTTGCCAATAGCCCAATACCAAAAAGAACTCCCGCCCGGTGACAAAATTAGGAACGTTCTCAAAGGACAGGGTGTATAAAACCTACGCTAAGAAAATTCAATTCTCCTCTGATATGAAATGAATAGCCATGTTATAACTATTACCCCGATTTCAGGGAAAACGATGCGATATCAGAGAAAATAGAAAAGTTTTCATATTTCGTGCTTTTTCATTGTACCTAAACAAAGTAAATTAATATAACAATAAATTTAAGTAGCAGTTATAATATTATTCATACGAAATATTACGTCGTTTAATATAAATATTTTTTTCATAATTATGGTTCCGTACCCAAAGGGTAAAACGGGAACCCATTACTAAGACTTCTCTGTCCGTCCGTCCGTCTGTCACCAGGCTTTATCTCATGAACCGTGATAGTTAGAGAGTTGAAATTTTTACAGATGATGTATTCTGGTGCCGCTATAACAACAAATACTAAAAAACAGAATAAAATAAATATTAAAGGGGGCTCCCATACAACAAACGTGATTATTTTGCCATTTTTATAAATAATGGTACGGAACCCTTCGTGCGTGAGTCCGACTCGCACTTGTATCTTATTACCAACACATTCTGGAACTGAAGCATTCCAATTTATTCCATCACAATACAAGATCGGCGATCCCACAAGCTTGTATCCAGGCAGGCAGTAGAAATTTACCCAGGCGCCATTATTGTTGGTTATGTGTATAGAATTCTTCACTTCATCAAGGTCACTGCAGCCAGCTCCTAAAAATTTCAACTAAACGTAAGAAATGTGAAACATTCACATTGTGATCAGATTTCCGAACTGATAGAAGATTTGTGCATTATCGGTCGGCATGATATATTTTTTTTTATAATTCAACTATCTATAATAATATCATGAGCAATAACATAGTAATTAGTAAGTAAAACATAGAAACTTATTATATTAATAATGTAATATAATAAGTTCAAATCCCGGGCCCGCACGCCCGAAATGCCATTTTCAACAATGATTACCATGCTGAATGGTGAAGGAACACATCGTGAGGAAATCTGCACGTCTAAAAAAACGCGTGTGAAGTTCACCAACCTGCACTGGGCCAGGGTGGTGGACTATGGCCCAAATTTCCCTCGATTGAAGGGGAATATGCCCGGAATACAGGCGTGATGATGTATTATTATCACAAATAGTTACTTACTAACACAAACTGGTCTAGGCACGTCCCACTCGCCCTTCCTGCAAGTGGCGTATTTGTTGCCGACTAGGGTGTAACGCATATAGCATAAGTGTTCGGCTAATTTCCCTCGTTGCCGTAAACGAATTCTGCCGTGTAGCAAAGTCCTTGTGGGACATGGATTGCGATTAAATGAGAATTCTGAAAAATAAAATAAAAATTACATATATCTCGACTACAACTTGTAAAATTGAATTATACCTATGTGTGTTTCAGATTATCTGAGATATTATTCATATTATGAGTATGATTTTTGAGTGTATACATAAATTAAATTAGATGTATTTTGTTGTCCCGAAAAAATCACAAGTACGCGATTAGTTTATTACCTTGTGAATCAAATTAGAGAAACATTTTATTGTGTTCCTGTTAATTGCGAGAAACTAAAAATCTGGATTATTATAATATATTTTTGGTTACACTTTTTAAAAAACCTAGAAGTGAGATAAGCAAATACATAAGTGCAATGCAGTTTGTCGTGATTGCGAAAGCTTAATTACAGTTTATTAATACCATTTCAATATTAACTAGTCTTTTGTTAAATTGATGAAGTGAAGTAGTAACTCGGATTCAAAATTGATCTCATCTATTTTTCGGCGTAACACTTGTCCACCCACACTGCAGTTCCCATCTAGAGCAGGAAGCCTGGTGAGGCATACCGTCAGGGGCGTGCGTCCGGCTGATAGTGGCAAATTATATTTTTAACGTTGATAAAATGTCGTTTTGTCTATTTATACAATTGTTAACACAAGCAAGATCTTTTAGTCAATTTTATCTGTCGATATAATTATACCACAGTGAAAACCACTGAGCTCATGAAGTTATTGCATGTACTCAAATTGCACGCTCAATTATTTACCAATTTTATAATAACACCTATTGTAATTTAGTACATTATATATAATATTAACCAGTTACGAGTAAATTTAAACTAATATTTAACCTCAGATTTATATCTAAATGATATTGCACCTACCCAGCTGAATAGACCTAAAATAGAGCATAATCAAACCAAAACACATTCTTCACATTGTACGTTTTTAATATAATATTATAATACTAAGCACCTACTTCATATATTTTTTTAATATTATCAATATTATTTGACTTCATTAATATTTAAGAATATCCACATTACATCTCTTAGGCTACATATTTATTGTGCGAACACAAAAAAGTATTTTAGTGAAGCGGTCGCTACTGATGCTAAGGTCCTGGGTTCGCTTCCCAGTTTCTGTAAATTGACTTTCAGTTGATACCTAATATCATCATTGGCGAAAATATTGATCTAACACAGTGCCTGTGCACTACCACATGGCCTTCTTTATCCACTTCTAGTAGAGCCAATGCCCAACCTACCCTTATTAGTTATAGGAGTCTGGTGGTAGGTAATCATTTTGGCAGGTTTAAATTTGAAATGTTCTTGTGACTTTGAATAAATATTTGAAAAAATACAAAACTAATACTCACGTGCATCGATAGGATTCAAAAAAAATAACAAAATTAAACACTTTAAATACATTTTTTCTTCCCACTTGTTGCGTAGATAGATTCTTAAAATTTGTCAAGATAATTTTACACTGTATTTTAATGTTTAATACTTATATTAATGAAATAAATAACATAAGTACATAATTGGTTCCAGACTAGACTGATTACTGTTACAGGCACATTTTAAATGCCGTTTATGATACATAGGACATAATATTATCGGACAATGGTTCATAGAATAAGCTACTTGCGATAAGTAGACAGTCATTTTATGAATATTCTGATTTTTTGCCTATATATTTTGACTTCATGGAGTAATGCTCATTATACCCTTTTTTGAACAAAAGTGTTCTACAATGCCATTGTAAATTAATCATAACTTAAAGATTTTTATGACGGATTATTAACTACTTATAAAAATGTAGGTACTTATCCACTTACGTGTAAAATAATAATGTTAGCGACAGACAACTAATATTTAATCACCCTGAGTTAGCGTAACCAGTATTCACGCATATTTTAATATACATTTTTTTTTAGATTTTAAAATGGTAGTTGGTAGGTTCTAAAACTTAAATATCTGTACTATGCTTTATCATCTTTGCCCAGTGGACGGGATATGTGTACGCTATCATCAAAGGAAGCGGAATTCCCACCGATATACTATTGAATATTATCAACCCACCATGGTATTTTGTTTCAATAGATTAGTAAACAGTGGCTAATTTGTTATCTTAACTACAAATCAGGTCCCAAATTTCGGAAATGGACTGTTCATTGTGAGTCATATTTTGTAGTAACGTTTTTATGACTCACAATTAAGTGATGACGAGTTTCTTCAAAGAGATCATTTTAAATTTTAAAGAATTCCAGGCATTTTCATAATGATACAGTCAGTTAGCCAGGAGTGAAGCGACGAATTCGGTTATCATACAGATCTTAATTCTTAGTAGGTACGATTCAAATTTTTATGCATCTTTTGCACATGTTTCAATTTGCCAAACAATTAAAAGCCCATTGCGAAGAATATTATTTTCCTTGTGTCTATAACGACGGGTAATATGCTTTCAGGCATGGCAACACTAACAGACTGTCACTGTCACTTAGTGGCATTCCAGATCCATAAGCTCATTAAATGTTTGCATAGGTATCTAGTTCTTCTTCGCTAAACATTGGAAAACAGAAAGAGATGCCTTACACAAATTTGACAGAAACAAGCAGTTTCAAGGCGGCAAGCGAGCTTTCGTTCCAGATATACAAAATAGCAAAAGCGTCTGAAATTAAACTTTCGAGGCTTTCACTGGTCTTACCAAAATAAACAAAAACATTATTGTAGCAAAATGAATGATATCTGTCGGCTATGTCTGTCTGTACTCGACCATAAACCGTATAAATTGTCAGGAGAATGCAATATTATTACAAAAATACGTACATGTTTATCAGTACAAGTAAGTTCCAATTCATCATTGTTTTTTTTAACTTTTCCAGGATTATCTTGATAATTTAGCCTTAATTATAAACTAACTCACAAGTTTTTTTAGCAAACTTCCACGAGTATCTTATAATCAATAAAAACATTTATCAGTGTGGTGAGTTACTTATATAGGTACTTAAATTTATTTATCTTCACTGTTATTTTACTCAAAATTCTCGAAGTTATTCATTTGCATCACTTCTTCCTCTGATTATTTACATCCGTAGTGCATTAATACATCTAAGATGCTGCTCCTACAAAAATAAGAAATATAATCTCATTATAAGTAATTTTTTTTCTTTCAGATAAGCCTGAAGAAATCATTCCCAAAATGTGTGTGTAATAATTGTATTGAAAAAATCGAAGAAATGTATGATTTCCACAAAAAAGTTGTTTATAATCAGGAAAAATTACAACAATACTTGAACTGTGGTCTCGGCATTCTAAAAGAATTTTATTCAAACTTAAAAAAAAATATCCAATTAAAAAACGAGCCAGTTATGAAAATGGAAATTACGAATTTTGTTAAGATAGAATGCTCCAATGATTGTGTAACAAATGATAATAATTTAAAATCTCCTTTGAATATGAAAAAAGAAGAGCATAGCACATTTATCGAGAATATTAATGAAATTAATGTTGACTCTGGTTCAAATGACAGTATATCATTTTCATCATTAAAAAAAAACCAACAGAACAATAGTACCAACATGGAAATTGAAAATGAGAACTGCCAACCTACAAAAAACAATGTTCCAAATTCAAATTTGTCTAAGGACACTATTTTGTCAAATCCATTTACTTGTCTCACATGCTTTGAGCCTTTGGAATCACAGGATATGCTAATAAAACATTATTTTAAATGCCATAGAAGTTATGGTGAGGTGATTGGACCTAAATATGTGGTTGATGACAATATTGAAATGAAATATAAGTGTACTCTTTGCACTGAAATGTATGAGAAAAAGACTGACATTTTAAAGCATATGAATATTCACTTAAAACCTTTTATTTGTAAAATATGTGGTAAGTTATTTTTTAATAGGCTGCTATAAATGTTACATTTTCACATTACCACTAGTTCCTTTAGCTCCTCCAACTACATTTTAGCTTAGTTGGCTAAGCTAAAATTTTTGTGCTATGAGTGCACTCAGGTCAATAGCTTAGTGGCCGGGGTGGGGTCAAACTTGAAACCTCTTGGTCACAAGTGTGGTCCATCTAACTCCTAAGCCATTGCTGCTTCAAAGAAATTTTAGGGGTAGGCAGAGACTACCGTTTGCCACACGCTACAATCCTGACATACCTCTTTCGCTTCATCCACAGTCATACATCTTTTCATGCACTTCCATCGGTTAAGGGTGCTACGGACTTGACCTTTCTGGAAGAGACCGTTAATCTGGTCGTGAAAGGTCCTTCTCGGGCGCCCTCTTCCTACATTTCCACTCACGTTTGCCTGGTATATTTCTTTAGTCAGTCTACCTTCATTCATCCTCTCTACATGGCCAAACCACCTCAACATACTTTTCACAATCTTAGTCACCACATCATCTTTCAGCTTACATTCATCTCGTATCTTGCTATTCCTCAACCGGTCAGCAATGGTGACACCACACATACTCCCTAAGGAACGCATTTCCACCGCATTCACCCTACTCTGATGCGTCTTTGGCCAAACCCAACATTCACTACCATACATAAGAGTAGGTACCAAAACACCATTGTGAATCGCCAGACGAGCCTTTTTTGAGACAGCCTGGCTACTCACAATGGCATGCAAAGCACCATTTACTCTATTCCCAGCAGTCACTCTACTCTCAATATCACTATCACATTTACCATCCCTTGTAATCATTCTTCCCAAATATACAAACTCTTGCAATTTCAAATCTAAGATTAATTATATTAATATGTACCACACCCACATAGTGCATATAGGCATATAGTTTTAATAAAAACCGGCCAAGTGCGAGTCGGAATCGCGCGCGAACGGTTCCGTATCATTATCTATAAAAACAGCAAAAATAATCACATCTGTAAGAGAGAAATTTGGAAATGTCTTTTCGGAATTTACTCTGGTCTGAGTATAACTGGGAACGCCGTCATTCCGATTTAACCATAGTATTAAGTTTGCCTAGTTTGGTATCATATCCTATTTCCAGGTTTTATTATTAATTTTATTTCCAGGTAGAACATACAAAACAATACCTGAGATAGTCCGGCACAGTCGAGCCCACAATGGAATCAAGCTTCTGTGCTCATACCATTGTGGATTCACAACAGCGTACAAGGGAGCTCTGAAGGAGCATGAGAAACGGCACCTGGAGACACCTGATTATAAGGTGAAATAGCTTCTGACGTTAATGGTTTTATCCAAGTGGTAGGATTACCTTAGAGCAAAGAGTTTGCCACTATTAAAGAGCTTTATTATCTCTTAGGAGAAGTTCATTTTTCAACGAAAAGCCATCGACGACGCTAGTGCTTTAAATCTTTGTGGGCTATGGAGTTTGAAAGATTCTCATTTTTTTTTGTTTTTTTTTTAACATACCTAAATTTGTTTTTTTTTTCTTCTCTATAGTCAGTCTAAGGTTGGCTGGTAGAAAATGCCCACGGCATTAAGCTTACCTTTGTACATGTTTTTTACTTATGTAGAATTGTGCAAATAAATAAATAAAATAAATAAATTTAAAAAATTCAAATGAATGAATACACCATGACACCTGTATTCCCCGAAGAGGTAGGCGCGCCCACGCTTCGGCGTTGTATTTTGGTTCCAATGTCATAGGGGGCGAGCCTATTACCATTATACTGGGCAGATTCCCCCTCAATACGAGGGAGATTTTTGGGCTATATAGTCCACCATGCTGGCCCAGTGCGAGTTGGCGAACTTCAAACGCTTTTCTATAGACGTGCAGGTATCCTCACGATGTTGTCCTTCACCATTCAGGAAGAGTGGTAATCATAATTAAAAATTACATTCGCACATGAAAATTATCTCAGAGGTGCGGGCCCGGGATTTGAACTTGCGCCCCTAACGTTCAAGTCGGGCGTACTTGCTAACACTGCTTATATAAATTTATCTAAATAAAAGGTTTTTCTTCAGGGAACATTTCACTTTTGATCAATGGTTTAATTCAATTCATGTTCGATGTTATTACATATTGACCTGTAAATTGCTTTTTAGTATAAATGCTCTGAATGCGGTAAGGGTTTCTTCGTGAGGACCTGGTTCGAGCAGCACCAGAATATCCACACAGGTCTCAAGCCATTCGTTTGCGAATTATGCGGCATGGCGTTTCATATACAGAGGTAGGTAACATAAATACAATATTCAAGATTTTTCAGCAGTCCGAAGTAATAGTAAAATATATCGCCACATACTCTTCGAAAAGTCGCTAGAGGTGCAGTGCAGTGCACCCATATTACGTTGATTTTGGGGGAGATTATGAATATTAGTACATATTAAGTTTTCATATGTCAATGAATAGATATTCGATTGGATTCTAGAATATGAATTCAGGGTATTGTTTTCTTATATTTACGCGAATACTACACATTGAAATGAAACTATTTTACTGATTCTATCGCGTTTATTTACTTTTTTATATTCCCGACGTTTCGGCTGCTTTACAGCAACCATGGTCACGGGGGGACAGAGGTGTTAGACGTCCTGATGTCATAGTTAATAACTGGGTACCCTCATATTTAGTTGTTGTTTGCGGTTCGATGCAGAACATAAAAAAGTAATAAACGCGATAGAATCCGTAAAATAGATAGATAGAGTACTCTTTATTGCACACACCAAACAAAGAAAATAATACAACATTCTTAGTTCTAAATACAGTAGCGATGTACAATTGGGCGGTCTTATCGCTAAAAGCAATTTCTGCCAGACAACCAGTTTGGACGAGAAAACTATACTTAATTAATTATGGGCAGCTGTTGGTGGTGTACTCAAATAATAATTTTATTTCAATGAATTCAGGGTCTTTACTGGGGGGTTCAAGGGGTGCAGTGAACCCGGGCGCCTAGTCCCAGGGGGCGCAAGCCTACCGCCATACATTACATAGGTACCTACTACACTGTGAATCCGCGAGGTATTGTTTTAGTATTAGTACAAGGTTTGCTTAGTTTGATGAGTATGTGTTGACTGGCGATATTTAAGTATTGGTACCCTTCATAGGTATCTAACAGCTCACAAGAGCACCGTCCATCAACAGACGTCTGATATAAAACGCTACGTGTGTGTCCACTGCCTGCACCCCTGCGACACCGCCAAGAGCCTCGCCGAGCATTTAAAGGTAACATTGAACCTACTTACAATAGCATTACGAATCGTTTTTCAGTACAATTATACATCATCATCACGCTCGTATCCCCCGACGGGGTAGACAGAGGCGTTAAAATGCACCCACACTCCGCCCATGCATTTTGGTCCCAATGTAATAGAGGGCGAGCTTATTGCCATTATACCGGGCACATTCCCCCTCAATACGAGGGAGATTTGGGCCATAGTCCACCATCCTGGCTCAGTGCGGGTTGGTGAACTTCACACGCCTTTCTACAGACGTGCAGGTTTCCTCACGATGTTTTCCTTCACCGTTTCATAGCAAGTGGTAGTCTCAGATGAAAATGAGATTCGCACATAAGCCCAGAGGTGCAAGCCGGGGTTTGAACCTGCACACTTCGATTGCAAGGCGTGCTTTCTTGCCAATATCAAAATGAACTTTATTAAGCAGCACGTTTTTCAATATTGACAAAAATTGACTCGTTGTAGAATGAACTTTGTGTATGTGTAAATACAGTTTGTTTAGACGCCTAGCGTAGACGCCTCAGTGTGCTCGTGGCTTTATCGTAAAAAGTATTTTTTAATTTGCGTTCTAAGGAGCACGGAATAAAAACGGAGTTTCTCTGCGACGAGTGCGGCAAGGTGTTCATGAACGCGGACAAACTGCGGAACCACAAGTACACGCATTTGCAAATCAAACCATTCACTTGCAGGTAAGCCCTTGTAACATACCATTACTGGGAACGGACCTCCCCTCTAAGCGAGGGGGATTCAGGCCATAGTCCACCACGCTGGCCCAGTCCAGGTTGGCAGAATACAGGGTGTTTCATAAGTCCGAAATAATACTTTGACGTTTACATCAGTATCTGGTATACGACAGAATGGTATGAATATCGAAATTCAACCATGTTTTCCCAACTTTTGAAGTTATAACTTCGTATGAGAAGGTAAACCGCTTCGTCTAGCTTCCCTTTCTCTCACGCTTAAGCTGTCCATTAATCACGTGATGTTTTTAAGCATTTTTTAATTCCCCCTCCCCCTTGCCTTAGTGATACGTGGTGAGGTTGAAGACTAACCCAAAGACTTCACAATTGGACCCGGTAGGTGGCGCTGCTTTCGTATGTAATTCTAAGGCGGTACGAAGTTCGCCGGGATAGCTAGTATTGTTTATATTTTCTCTTGCAGTATATGCAATAAATCATTCGCGAAGAAGTTTTCGCTGAAGCTCCATGAGAGCGCTCACACGGGCGACCGCCGGCATGCGTGTGCGCACTGCGACAAGAAATACGTGCAGAAAGCAACGCTGCGCAGACACTGCCGAAGGTCAGTAATCACAAGTGAAGGTAGCTCTTATTCCAAAAAAAAAATTGGACTGCAATTGGCCTCATTGTTACCACAGCTCTCCTGTCTTATACGTTTGACATAGGTAATCCTAATGTACGCAGACGTCAAAGTCACACACAAAATTGGACGTGTTGAAATGTCAAATGTTTTGAAAAGCTACTCTAGCTCTTTCCCATAATAACTCTTTGGTCGTATCGTTTGCTTTTTTTTGTTAAAGCTTACAAACTCATATATTATACATTTTACTTATAAGCTTAAATTCTGGGCACAACGGAGCGTCAGAACGAGCGCGATAATTTTTTTGTCCTTAACAAAACGAACTGTATTGACTAAAGTGAATTTCACCAATCATGGGTACGGTGACACATGTCAAATAAACTCTATAGTGAGGTGACCATGCATAATTAATTTATGTGATTCGATTATTGCGTACAGTTGCGGTTAACCTTTAATCGATTATAAAAAAATAAATATATTCAATTATTCGCTATCTGTCTGAACAGGAAGACTCATTCGATTCCGATCCTACATGTAAAGCTTCTTGACACTGTATTACGCCCAATATCAAGTGCCTGTGCAACTCGATCCACTAACAGGCAGATAATAATTGACAGATAATAATGGACCGCCATTTTCTCGCTCCCGCCCAAAGTATTCCCGCAAGCGGACAACCAACTCCTGGGCTTGACTGTTTAAAACGGTCTTTTTTGTTCTTTTCGACATTTATTTTTGCCGATTATTACACGATTATTTGTTTTTGCCGATTACTACGTGTCAATCCCTATCATTAAACGTTTCGTTTCATGCCTCTAATTTTAGGATAATATATTTTCTGTACCTTTTTTAATTTGTTTAAAATGATAAAACGCATATTTAAATACAATTTCAATCTGATTAAGCATTATTGTTTGCTTTGGAAATTAATTGGTGATTTTTAAAAATGTATATTTATCAGATATTTTGAAAATAGTGAGAGTGTATTGAAACGTTTCAAATGTCATGGTACCCATGCTACATGAAATTCACTATAGTAGATAAAGCTCATTCCACAACGAGATGACATTGACACCGCGTTACAGAAACGTCGCGTCGCGTCTTTCAGAAATTCAATCTTTATTTATATTGCTACACAGTACATTTTTCAACGAAACGACATGAGCTGATTTATGCGCGTCGCCTCGTAGCTTCTCCTACACAGAAATTTAATCTTTAGGTATATTCTTATAGAGTATTTTTTCAAATAAATAGTCTTGAGTTGTTACTACGTTTCACATTATATTGATTGTTCTCAATATCCTGTTTTGTTTTTCTTTACAGGCATCACAATACAGGTAATCAATGCGTATAGAAAATGAGGATACATCAATATCTCCAGACAACACATATTAATCTTATGATTCCAAAATAAACAAAGCTTGTACTTATTTTTTTTAATGGACTACGCTGTTGGCCTTTACAGCTTTACCGGAGGAGTCAAAGCTTGTACTATGGGTACCATACAATGGACTGGAGGTGATCCCAATTACGCCCAGACCAGGGGCCCGAGATAAATCTCGATTCGAGATCATCTCTATTAAAAATGTCACCATAATGTCCATTTTTATCCAAAAAAGCTATTTTCGATCACAATACAGATTTTATCTTCGACTTTTTTGTAAACATGTAAATGACGATCCGTTTTTTTCATGATTAGACTTGAAAAGTATCGACTAGGCGTTAAGAATGTTTTAAAATATTGTTAAGGTGTATAAATAAGAATAGAGCCGTATTAGTAATAAATCCAATATATTTAGGCCAAGCAAAAAGCTCTATAACTACATTTCTTAAGGTCAATATCAAATATTTAGCCTCAAACAGACACCGACCTCGCCGGCGAGTTCGAGGAACCCTCTTCTGCTCGTAGGTGCATCTTTGCACCTAGGAGCGTAGTCATTACTTCTCCCCTCACGGCAACTGCCCAAGCCGAGGTCGTGCCCCATGTGGTGCCCTTGAGCTAGTTGCCCTCCTCTTCCGCCCTTAAGGCTTTGACTGGAGTCGCACTCTGCACTCGCCACTCCTCCAGTGAAGCTGTAAAGGCCAACTCCCGGCCAACAGCGCAGTCCATTAAAAAAAAATTCTAATATTTAGTAAAGGAATGGAACGTTTTAAATTATGTTCGCACTTCGCACGTCAAAATGATTTGACGTATCCGATCAAATCATAGAGTAACGTTCGACATTGCGTGTCGATCACAAATTGCGTGTCGAAGGCTATATCTGTATCGTGACATTTTGAAAATACGAAAATTCTCTTTCATTCGACATATTTTGTTATGTTTCGAGATATCTCTGATAGAGATGAATGTCGATCGCACGAAAATAGGGCCCCAGGGCAAAATATGAAAAAATATTTTTTTTAATTTTCCGCTAGCGGGAATCGAACCCGCAACCAGTGAGCCAAGCAGCCTACGCTTAAACTACTACACAAAGCTATTGTTTAATCATTTCAATATAATATAAATGTACAATAATAAAATCTCAACAAAATATAGAATATTTTGATTTCCTTAAAAAAATACACCCATTTAATACATCTTTATTACCGGAAAGTCTATGTGGTGGACCCACATGTCTATATACATGCAAATTTAATTACTGTCCCAAAAGCGGCAAAATTTGCTCGCGCTGTCAATGACGTTTTTATATATACTGGTAAGGAACCCTTCGTGCGCAAGTCCGACTCGCACTTGGTTGGTTTTTGTATTTTTAAGTACCTAGATAACATTTGAAGTAGCATTTATAATTACTGATTTTAAAACCAAATGGTAATTTAGGAATAAAGTCAAAAGTTCAAAATCTAATCCATCCGAAACTTGCGGATGATAATCTGAATCATCTGCCCCTTCCAATACTAATACTTAACGATCACGACCGCTCTGTCAAGAGCGTACCGGATAAGAAGAAGATCTAAAAACTGGCTGATTTTCATTTGATAGACATCAATATCCCTTTATGAGATATGTCTACACAAACCGTCAAATTGATCGTATTTTTTTCGACTTAACTCGAATAGAGATGAAGTCTATCAAATGAAAATCGGGTCCCTGCTGACTTGATGTGGTTTTGATCCTTTTTGGTTAACTCCGTCGCATTAGTGTTACTAATTCTTCTTCATTCCGACCTTGGCCTCTTCTCAATTCGAAAACACTTAAAAATAGCGTCCGAACGCTATTTTAAAAAAGCCGCGTCACATTTAAATCCTCTAATTGTCGCCGCCGGCAATTACGAGCCAGACCCCGCGCAGACATCATCAACTCGTCGCCGCCGTCCGCGGCACGTGTTGATTGATCCTCCCGACACGATCACCGCCCTCCTCGACCCGGGCGTTGAGAGGGCCACCAACACACCTACACCAGCCTCAAACAGACACCGATCTCGCCGGCGAGGTCGAGGAACCCCCTCTTCCGCTCGTAGGTGTATCTTTGCACCTAGGAGCGCAGTCACTACCTCTCCCCTCACGGTAACTGCCCAAGCCGAGATCGTGCCCTCTGTGGCGCCTTTGAGCTAGTTGCCACCCCTTTCCGCCCTTAAGGCCTTAGTTGGAGTGCACTCTGCGCTCGCCACTCCTCCGGTAAAGCTGTAAAGGCCACCTCACGGCCAACAGTGTAAGTCCTTCAAAAAAAATAAAAAAATGTTACTAATTCTGCGCGAACAGAGTCTAGAGGCAAAGGTAGTTTATAAAATGGGTCAGTAATCATATTAGATTGTAGGTAGTTACGCTTTGGGGCTTTCAAATAATATGTTCAGGATTTTTTTTTTAATGGAGTACTCTGTTGGCCGTGAGTTGGCCTTTACAGCTTCACCGGAGGAGACTATGTTCAGGACTACCATAGTTGGTTACTTATCTTATCGGCGTTCCAACATTGTTTCCTGGGTTCCTATTACATTGAAATATTAACTTCGTTATTATTTATTTTAATGAATCCTATTTAGTTTACGATAAACTTCGTTACTCAGCGAACTGGTATTTGAATATTAAATTAAATTAATATAAATAAACTTACAATGTATGTGCGCAGTGAAACATACCAAATAATACTTCATACGACATTATTTTTAATGTGTGTCATACCATTGTTATACAAAACCAAAAATTATTCGACTAAAGTGAATGTTATCCCGCTGAGCGCTCATCCAGAATTTAAACACAAGACTGACGTTAATATATCCTGTTTGTATGGACCTTACAACACAACTCAGGTACCAGTCGAAGATACATTAAATCAACTTATTGATTTAAAGCACTTTTCCTTTTTATCTAATCCTATGGTGTGTCAAAGTTACCCAGCCGGCTTGCTTCTAATGGTAATTGTGTCATCAAACCCCAAACACTTTACTAATCGCGAAGTCATAAGAAAAACGTGGGGTGAGAATGTCGATTCAATGCGTCTAGTATTTCTAATGGGTGAAACCGAAAACGTTACTCTAGCGAAGGAAATGAAGAATGAAATAGACAAATTCGGAGACATAGTCCAAGGGACATTCATAGATGCGTATAGGAATATGACGTACAAGCATGTTATGGGTCTAAAGTGGGTAGCCCATAACTGTCCGACGGCGAAGTACATTTTGAAGACGGACGACGATGTGCTGGTTTTCTCAAAGGAGTTGAGAAGGTATTTGGTGAAGGAAATGTCGCCGTGGGGCGCACGAGACTTGATAGCTGGACAGATTATAAGAAGAGGTGTAGTTCTGCGAAAGACTTCGAAATGGAAGGTGACCGTGGAAGAATATTCTGGAAAATATTATCCAACTTACTTGTCAGGTTCGTAAAAGCGTAATTTCGACCTTTTTGTACTGGACATGGCTCGGTGTGACGTCATTTTCTCGACAAATATGACAGTTGAAAGAGATAAAACTTAAGTCTACACGGTCATGCTAAGCCTACTGGCTTGTTCAGTTAATTCGCTTGTACCCGCTTTAATCTTTAGATCAAATTGAGTTATAAAAGTATCAGCTTACCTATTTCATAGCTGTGTTACGCCTAATAGACCAGTGCAGATGCCTTTGAAAATGGTAAAAATAAAATAATAGTAGTTGACAAAGGCAGCGAATAAAACAAAAAAAAATTGAAAAAATAATTTACGGACGATCTGAGGTCGGGAAGTGGATGGGTGTGCGGTTTTAAGGGTAAAAAACGGTTTATCTCGATTTCCGGCAAAACTACAAGTCCTATGGAAAAAAAATGAATGACAAAGTTGTAGTTAATAGAAATATCTACAACTTTTTATTTACACTTTTTTCACATAACCTCAAAATTTGTGTGAAAAATTCAAATAACCAAGTTTTTGTTTTTTTTATTTTCATCTTATACAAAAATTATTATTTTTTCACGATATTTGGTGAAAACTTACCTTTTTATGTCCCAAACACACTGTAATATTAATTTTTTCACCTTATTTTGATTATAATATCGAAAAAGCACCCTAATTTTCAACCGAATATTCTCACGCCAAAATATCAGCTTTTTTAATAACTCGGTGGGCTTTTTGTTCGTTGAAACCTATTATTTTTGGTGATGTAAAAAAAATATACATTAATATGATAAATGTTCAACGGGTTTCATCCTACTATTATTTTATTTTGTTTCAAAAATTATCTACACTGGTCGTTAAAGGAAAAAGGTTAAGGAAACTTAACAGGAAATCCATTTATAACGATATTATTTAAAATAGTTCTGCCATCATTTATTCGTTTAGGTTAAAGATAACTTAGTGTTTTATTCTTGTTCGGTGTCAACAGCAAATGTACCAAAAGCACGACTCACGAGTCTACCAACACCTTTGTCCTCTCGCCAGACAACATATTCTCATCCTATCATCCCAAACTAAACAAAGCTGTGCTATTGTTTTCTTATATTTACGCGAATACTACACATTGAAATAAAACTATTTTACGGATTTTATTAATTAAATCCGAAACCAAGCGAACCATTGCAAGTCCTCGAGACACTGTAAGTTATTACACTTTACTGAATTTAGTCGTCTTAATTCAGTCGTTACTGAATTAAGACGACTAAAGTCTGTGGAGTGTAATAACCACTTTTTTGCGTGGATCGGACCGCAAACAACAACCAAATATGAGGGTACCCAGTTATTAACTATGACATCAGTGGTGTCAGCACGCATGCCAAGACAAGACCTCTGTCACGGATTGGCTCGGTCGCTCTCTGTCTATTTTCATACTAGGGAAAGAGACAACATGAAGATATTTCGTGACATACGTCTAATCTTGGCACTCATACTACAAGTGCTGGACGTCTAACACCTCAGACCCCTGTGACCATGGTTGCTGTAAAGCAGCCGAAACGTCAGGAACATAAAAAAATAAATAAACGCGATAAAATCCGTAAAATAGTTTAATTTCAAAGCTATGAGTGCCATTATAATGGTCTGGGGGCGATCCCAGTTACATCCGAAAAGGGTATTAACGACGTTGTCTCTGGAGGGAATCGAACCAGCAAACTCCAGTAGTTTCAGTGATCCGAGCGGTCTACTCTCAATCCACTAGACATTACTTACTTTAAAATACACAAAAAGGATTTATTGGAATAGAGTAACCATAGAGCTTTTTACAATTCTTCTCCATAGGAAATGTACGCTTGGCAGGCAATCCTTAAAAAGGGACAAAAATTCTTAAAATGAGTTAAATATACCATTCAAACGGTTAGATTTTTCTGCGTCTTTTCGTTTAAATACCTCATTTTACGATTTTATGTCGCTTAGTAAGGATTGCCTTTGAGGCGTCGATATGCATTCCGAATGGGTGGTACCTACATTTTTTTTTGTTTAAGGACGTTTCTGTGACTGTATTCGTTTTTTTATGCATAAAAAACGCATTATTTCCAGGTTGGGCTATTCTATACTCGCAAGACGTAGTCCGTCGCTTGCTGAAAGTGGCTCAAGGCGAACGTTACTTCTGGGTCGATGATGTCTTCGTGTCAGGCGTAGTCGCCGAGAAAATTAGCGTAGTCCACACATCCCTAACAAAATACGTGTTAAGCAAAGCCAAGATAAAGAAATTGAAAGCCGGTTTAGCCTCCGTGAACGGCGACCCAATGTTGTTTGGATATCCTAATATTGGTACTGATAAAATACAAGAGTTGTGGACGCTCGTTTATAATGGAACGGATACTGATTAAAATAATAACTACATCTTTATTGTTTAAGGTAGTAAATATAAGGTGTCTGATCAGATCCCAGTACCTATTAGGTATTGCTTGAATTTTTAACAGTATTTATTGTAAAAAAGAGTTTAAAGCAATAATTGTAAGTATAGTTATCAACTTACAGTACAGCTTGAGGGTGGTAAAGTGGTAATTCCCCTATTAAGTGCATGACGTAACCATAGTTTCTGAATTGTTTTTTTTGCAAATTTCCTGTTTTATTTTTAAACAATACAAGGAATTTGATCCCGCTCGATGCGCTATTTAAATAAAGTTGTGTAAATCGCGCAAATTATTTTTATAGTTCCATATATACAGTGTGTTTCAGAAGTCCGAAATAATACTTTGACATATGCATCAGTATCGGGTATACAACTGAATGGTATAAAAAATTGATCGAAATTCGACCGTGTTTTTTCAACTATTTTTTCGTCGTCAATTTCTATAACTTGCAATATGTCGAGTCCTATGTCAAATTTGCATGTTCTGTTTTGTAAATATTGGTAGCCACCCCTCATGAGTGTAGTTTACACTGCTGGCTAGGGTTATGGATGTACCCAAAGGTCAGAACACAATACCTGTGACAAATATTCAAAGGTCTATAACTCAGAAACTATGATGGTTAGGTATAATCTGTCTTTACTAAGCATCTACACATGGGCTACCGTATATGTACCCAAAATATTATTTCGGACTTCTGATAGATATTGAGCGTGGACTAATCAGATTCGGTTTGTAATAGATTTATTACTTAATTAGTAAGTATATATTATAATTATTCTTCTTATTACTTTCTTAAGTAATTAGAAGTGAGGTAGGTATAGGTACTCCGTACCTATAAATTATAAGCTGTAATTATGGAGCCAGTGTTTCCGGATTGATAAATTGAAATTACTGTGAAAAGTAGAAAAAATTACAGTAATAATAATACATCATCACGCCTGTACTCCCCGAAGGGGTAGGCAGAGGTGCACTGTAGTGCACCCACACTTCGCCGATGTGATGTGATGTGATTTTTGGTCCCAATGTAATAGGGGGCGAGCCTATTGCCATTATACCGGGCACATTCCCCCTCAATACGAGGGAGATTTGGGCCATAGTTCACCACGCTGGCCCAGTGCGGGTTGGTGAACTTCACCCGCCTTTCTACAGACGTGCAGGTTCCCTCACGATGTCTTTCCTTCACCGTTCAGCAAGTGGTAATCATTGTTGAAAATGACATTCGAACATGAAAATTATCTCAGAGGTATGTGCCTGGGATTTGAACTTGCACCCCTTACGTTCAAGGCGGGCGTTCTTGCCCGCGAGGCTACCACTGCTCCATCAAAATTACAGTATTTTTACTATAATTACAGTGTTTGGTTATCATAAATTACAGTAGAATTACAGTAAATCAAAATATCATTTTTATTAGTCAATGTCACTTTCATTTATTTTTAGTCCACAGGCAGGCTCAGTCTCATAAATTTTTGAATTAAAATCCTTCATATTATTATCGTTAGGCTTGAAATTGGCACAATAATTTGCATGACGTGTTATGGCCTGCTGTGCTAAAACATCCCCTTTTATTGTATTTATAATTAGGCGATTCCTTTTATTTGTCATTATATCATTATAATAATACTAATACATCATCACGTCTGTATTCCCCGAAGGGGTTGGCAGAGGTGCACTGTAGTGCGCCCACACTTCGCCGATGTATTTTTGGTCCCAATGTAATACGGGGCGAGCCTATTGCCATTATACCGGGCACATTCTCCCTCAATACGAGGGAGATTTTTGGGCTATAGTCCACCACGCTGGCCCAGTGCGGGTTGGTGAACTTCACACGCCTTTCTATAGACGTGTAGGTTTCCTCACGATGTTTTCCTTCACCGTTTCATAGCAAGTGGTAATCTCGGATGAAAATGAGATTCGCACATAAACCCAGAGGTGCGAGCCGGGGTTTGAACCTGCACACTTTGATTTGCAAGGCGTGCGTTCGACCACTCGGCTACCACTGCTGTTATATCATTAATCTCACAAAATTTAGAATTAAACTGACACAAACAAAACTTAAGTGACCTAAGTGCAAACTGCAACGAAATAATAGACCTATCATGCTAAATATAAAAGCCTCAAATTAAAACCCTCACGGAAACTACAGTCTAACAATTATGACTACTTACTCATTAACTCTAAATATTAAAGTTGGTTAAAAGGGTATTCCCCATTGCCGAATCATAGAGTAACTAAACTATTCCAACCGTAGACAAAGTGTCACAGAGTATTTTTATTATTCTTTATCTATGATACGAAAATAAAACGTCGTTTCGCTGTAAAATCATAAACGCGTTGCGTTTTTTCAAAATATTACAATGATTTCCAAGAAACAAAAATTACAGTGCTTCTCTAACACTGTATTAAGAGAAATGCAGTGTACAGTAGATGGAGTGAAATTACAGTAAATCTACTGTAATTACAGTGCACCTGGAGACACTGTATGGAGCTATCATCCATAGCTGTCATATAAATTCTACCTACTTTTCACCAGATGATACTGGCAACACTGTTCAGTGTGACCACCTTTGCTGATTTCCTACTTTTTTAGTATTTTTTTGTATTCCTCCTCAGCAGCTTAATTCTTACAATTATCATTTTTCAAAATAATTTTCTTATCTTAAATCAATAGTACCCTTACAACTAGATGTGCGTCGTTACGTTATTTTCAAGAAACGCAACGTTACCAGTTACTTGGTCGGCGTCACCTGTTTCAAAACTAGTGATTTTTGTAACTAGTTATTTTTACAGAAGAGGGCCATTAGGGCCATCTATACTTTAGGTAGTCGCGACTCCCTAAGAGAACTCTTCAAAGATATCAACATAATGACGGTCCCATGCCAATATATCTACGAGAATATCATGTACGTAAGGAAAAATTTACATCTGTTTCGAAAAGTAGGTGATGGCCATCGTTTTAACACTAGAAATAAAGATAAACTAGACCAACCACACTTTCGACTGGCGAAAATTCACACGTATTTCATGGGGTACTGTGTCAAATTTTATAATAAAATTCCCCCTCACGTCATTAACCTAAATGAAACTAAATTTAAAACTTGCATTAGACATACACTATGCAGGCGCGCATACTACACAATAGGTGATTATTTAGAGGATAAACACGCTTGGTCAGGCGCTGGTCCGGCTCCACAGGAACTAGTTTAAGGGATTTTAGCTATTTGTCCCGTTTTCCTCCTCCTTCCTACCTTTAAATCTTGTCCAACATGTAGATTGTTTAGTGATTTAATTGTGTTTTGAGAATGTATAGCCTCATTAACTTTATATTGTATAATTGTTAATTAAGAAAAACGCAAAAATGTAAATCCTTATTTGAAAAAAGCAACCATGGAGTTTCTTGCCCATTCTTCTCCATAGGAAATGCATTCCGAATGGGTGGTAGAGATACTACTATTATTATTTATTGACGATTCATAAGTGCCTGTATTGGTTTATATGAATAAAAAATATTCTGATTCTGATTCTGATTCTATTTAGCTCCTGTGATTGCTTGCATAAATAACTCCACCAATTATAAAGTTACACACAAACGAAACTAATTAAATCACTATCGAAGTGTTTTTTGTTTTACAGTTTCACCGTTCCACTGTTTCGCGGTTTCGTTTTTTGTTGTATACCAGTACCACGGAACGTGTGCGTTCGGATTACTTCGGTTTTATTCGTGTCACCCGTTCTCGCTCACTCAGCCGGCCGGTAGGTGCGAGCGATGCGAAAGAAACGCAACGCGCTCCACCGACCTACTGACGTCTCCCGCTCACAGTTACTGTTAACAGAAATAAATAACGCAGTTACAAAAATCTCTACTTGTAATTTCACTTGAAACAAGTGATTCGGTTACATGCCGCGTAGCTAGTTATTGTAACAAGTGACGTGAATTAACGCCCACGTCTACTTACAACCACTTTATGAAAATATTTATATATTAAGTTATTCATAAATTCTAACTATATAGTAATTTAGAGCGGAGTTAAAGAAATTTAAATATGCATAAGCATAACTAGCATTGTATTGTAAAAATAATCGCTGTAGGAATGTTTTAAAAATATATAATATTACAAAGCTTGCTAAGTGGAACACATTTTTATTTTGCTCGACAGATTTGGTAGTTTCACGGTAAATAAGTGGCCACCCACAAGAGTTAGAAGAAAAAAAAACCGAGATATCAACAAAACAAAGTGCTTTTCAAACGCCTTACGCGGACTTACGCCATAGTCTTATTTAAGGTGATAAACGTTTAATCTACCTATCTATTGTTTATTTGGAACTAGTCTGACAGTATTTTTCCGGTAATTATTCTGTACATTTTCTATACCCACTGATGGTCGGTAGGTCACTCAGAAATTAATCAATAGTGAGTGAAATACTAAGCTGTGTTAAGTTTAATACGGTGTTAGATTGATAATTCGTGATGAACATCAATTTCAAATTAACCCGACCTAGTGTTAATGCTTCGACAAGCGAGCGCAGTGAGAAATATCAGATGATAACACTTCACAAGGTATTAATTACTATTTGTGCATTCCTATTGGTTTATAAGTACTGCAGTTTCGGGCCTAAAGTCGTGACGACGATCCCTCACCCGCAGTTCAGCTTACTCGGCCCATATAACACGACCCAAATAACAGTAGAAGATACATATGGCCAATTGATTGATATCAAAGACTTTTCGTTCATCGTGAATCCACCGGTATGTGAAGATTATCCAGCCGGCTTGCTGATGATTGTCATCGTATCCTCAAACCCAGTCAACACAGCCAACCGTATGGTAATACGAAATACGTGGGGTGAAAACGTTGATACAATGAGAGTCGTCTTCCTTGTCGGTGAAACTGAAAACTCCACGCTAGCAAACCAAATAAGCAGTGAAATTGACCAGTTTGGTGATATAGTGCAAGGAACATTCATTGATGCCTACAGGAATATGACGTACAAACATGTGATGGGTTTAAAATGGGTTGCCCATCATTGTCCGATGGCTAAATACATTTTGAAGACAGACGATGATGTGCTTGTGTATTCGAGGGAGTTGAGGAGGTTTATAGTTAAGGATTTGTCACCATGGGGTGCTCGAGACCTGATAGCATGTCAGGTGATTCAAAAGGCAGTTGTTCAAAGATGGAACACATCCAAATGGTGCGTGTCGAAAGATGAATATCCTGGGAGATATTATCCAACTTACTGTTCAGGTTTGTCCATTTTCAGATTTTCAATTGTTGTTACATGCTTGTTGGCTATCAAAATTTTCTTTAATTCTGATATGAAAACTAATTTCTCACCAATACAAAAACTACCTGTAATTATTTCAGCGAAATGTCTTCGATGAAATGTCTCATGCGGTTATTATCAAAGAATTTCAACCTTTATGTACATTGATACAGAGTATATTTTAAATAAAAAGTCTAGTTAATTTGATAGCTTGGTGGATACAGAGTGTTAAAGGTAACCCAGCGGGATAAAATATATTTCCACATATTGTATAGCACCTGTCTATACATACATAAGCAGGTCCGTTTAATATTAATATAACTTATTCATGACAGTAATACATGGGTGAAGTATGAGTGCAGTGCATCTATGCCTACCCCTTCAGGGAATACAGGCGTGATTATGATGTGGTTTATGTTCTTTTTCAGGTTGGGCTGTTCTTTACTCAATAGACGTTGTTGCACGTTTGTTACAAGCTGCCCAGTCCACACCGTACTACTGGATCGATGATGTCCACATCACCGGCACCCTGGCGGAGAAGATAGAGGTGACCCACACTTCCTTCTCCAGTTTTGTACTGAACGAGATGAAGGATAGAATAATAAAAATGATAGGGTCTACTTATGATGTCCCAGTTATGTTTGGACCGCCTGACCTGAGTATTGATAGAATACTGGAGTTATGGGAATCGATTCCTGACTTTTTTACATTGAATGGCTAAATAATAATATTACAAAAGATCTCTCTTATTTAATTACATGTACCTACACATTTTGGTGTTGCTATTTTTAAAGCTTGAATTACACATATTGAGGGGTAAAAGGCTATTTGCGTAAAGCGACACTTTTGGCCGACACATATTTGCAATCAGCGAATTTTTCTGCGTCGGTTATGCTCTTCTGTAAAGTTAATAAAAGTGTCGCTGAAGATAAATTGCCTTTCACCCCTTGATAGAGTCTTGATATAGTCTATAGTTGGCCAGAGCCAACGAAAGCTGACCATTAAAAAAGGCGGCAATTTTAAAAATCTGTAGGTGTCAACACTGGCTATACTCTGCATAAATCGATTTGATACTAGTACTAAGTTATAATTTTAAAAAAAACACGTTAATATTGATTAATAGGATTCAAGTGAAATAAAAAACTGTGCTTCTTTGCTTTACTATATTTCTGTACGAAAAGTATATCGCAATTTAAAAAAAAACTTCTCAAGCTCACTTTCAAAAATAAGGTCCTTTGATTTTCCACATGATCAACGTATTTCATCAGCGTATAGGACAGTTTTGACAATCAGGAATAGTTGCCATGCTGAATTTTTAAAAGAATCGTGCACAGCTTTCGTTGGCCAAACTACCTATATATTTTGTATCTACTTATTCACTCAAAATTTAGTTAATATCTATATTACACCTGTCAGCCTAACATTTAAGTGCACCTGTTTAGCACGCAAATTTTTAACGCATTTTGATGCAAATTTATATAAATATAGAGAGTTATAACTTTATATATATTTACATACTGTGAAAAGCCATCTTGAATGCAACTCTTTAATTTGGTCTTCGCATGAAATCAAATACAAACTAATGATAGAAAGGATTCAGAACAAATTTGTTAGATTTTTGTATTTAAAGCAGTATGGCATTTATCCGGGATATCCACTATTATATCCAACTTTATTTATTCTGGGTATGGTTGGTTATGACAAGCTGGAGGTAAGAAGGGAAGTAGCCTTAGCTACTTACTTATTCAAAGTTATGCGTGATTTAGTTCATAACCCCCCCGTACTGAGGGAGATTAAGCTTTGTGTTCCGGACGGCTACATGGGCCGGCGGCGGCGGCCGCCATTGCTGGAGGTGCCGCGCGCGCGCACTAACCTGCTGCAGCATACGCCTATGACGCGGGCGCTGCGTGTGCTCAACGAGGTCCATAAACGTATAGACATCTTTTCGTGCTCGATGAACCAATTCACAGAGGCTACCTATTTTATTATAAGTAGAATAAGTGTTTAGTTATTAAAGATATTTATGTTATGTTGTGATACACTATTGAATTAGGTTTACCTTGTAAAAATAGTTGTATGTGTTATAATAATAAATAAATAAATAAATAAACATTGTTAATTACCTACTTTTGTACTTACTGATATGTCTGTGTAAGAGGTTTGTAAACGGATTGCAATTTCTATGTCTAATGCCCAGTAGACGTAAGCCAGACGGCGTGGACATAAGTTTTATCTCTTTCAACTGTAAGATTCGTCGAGAAAATGTCGTCACACCGAGCCAGGTCTAGTACATAAAGCTCGATGTGACGTCATTTTCTCGACGAATCTGACAGTTGAATGAGGTAAAACTTATGTCTACGCGGTAATGCTAAGCGTAATGGGTCAACAGGAACGTCAAGATGCACGCGGAAATTTTATTGCGTACTCTGTATCTATGATTGAATGATTGAGTATCTGTGGTAAAAACGCGACCACGCGTGATCGATGGAATTTCGTTGTTTTTTTTTTTCTTTGGTATGATCAAAAAATTGGTCGCGTGGCCTAAGTCCGCTGGTCCGGCTTTATGCCAGTAATTCTGTAGGTAGTAATTCAGCTGTTACCGGCAACAGCATATTGTATTGCGTTTATTTGTGTATTAAAGTTATTTTTAAAAATATTTTAAGACTGGCTCTTCGTCTATAAATAGACCAGGAGTCAATGTTTGTTTTTCAAACTTTTAATCAGTATTTCATCTTTGCCACTTTAAATATGATTATTATTCCAAAGATTTCGACTGATTTTAAACTATAATGTGTTTCTTTCATAAGAAAGAGTCACAACCTGTTTTATATTTTTTAATATTAAGACATCACATTATAAAATTTATTTAGTTAGTAAGTGTCCCTGCGTTCACGATATTTTTTGCCAGCTGTCGATTCTCTTGTCACAAAACCTAGCGTGTTGGCGTCCTTCTTACGAGTGTGGTGTATGAGAAAGATGGCGATATTTTTGGCTAAATTGACATTATTGCTTCTGTGGGACTAGCGCGCATGACAAGACCAGACTTCTTTCACAGATTCGCTCATTGTGTCTCATTTCATATGAAAGAATGAGATAAAATCAATATATTCCGTGACATAAGTATAGTCTTGGTGCACATACTATAACTTGTGACGACAGAGTCTAAGGAATTCACTAATTCTTGGTTAGATTATGTGCTTATAATAAAACGTGATAATTCATTGAGAGTTACAAATCTCCTTTTTTTTACTGAAAAGTATGTACCACATCACAAATGGTTTTTAGATGGATTTAAAATTCTGTAAATCTGTAAGTAAAAGTTTATATTAAATCTATGTGATATGCTTATTCACTATGTTATTTGTTCTGTAAAAATATGTTATGGTTATCATGAGCGATTTAAAACTAGCGTTTTTTTGCGCATATACAGTTATTTTCGGCATACGCGCTAACACGGGCTTATTCCATCGTACACGCTCGACCCGGTGGTGGCGAATGTCAGTAGCAATATGGATTCCGACGAAGAAACAATTGAATTATCGCGACTCGCGCGACACACGAGCTTATAAGCGCGTCAACGCTTGTACGGCGCTCAGTTGCGCGTGCGGCTAAAGGAGCGCATATACGCACCAACACGCACTTCTCAAAACAAGCTTACTAATACTATGCGATCCAAATAAGAATAGGAATGTCAATAAGCTCTATCTGTCAAATGTCACATGAAAAGAATGGTTTGCAAATAACTTGTTTGCATATCAATAATAATAGTACGTACATCAAATATTAATACAAAGGTTAAATTAGTAGTAAATAGTCTTAGTAGAATATTTAAAGTCATAATTCGTTATAGCACGTCACAATATGGCGCAAAGTCGATCTAATTCTCATTTGAATATAATATTCACGCTCGTATAAAACTCTAGTTTTAAAAGGCTCTTATTTAAAATAAGTAAGTGCTTAGTTTAATAATAGGAAGAAACTTAAATTTCTGTTTAAGAATGACACGACATGTTATTTTTATTGTTGAATGGGCAGCTCCCTTACCGTAAGAAGAGATGTTGATCTGTTTAGCATGTATTGTTTTTATATAATTGATTTATTTTTTTACTTTACTTTACTTTTAAATTAACAAATAATGAAAACCGGCTTCAAAACCAACAAGCATCAACTTACATTTGGAGTAGGTGCCAATCTACGTCAGACTAGGCAAATACACACATGAATTGGCACATTGCCTCTCCTCCTTTTTGAACTCGGTTAAAAATTTTCGTCGAATTTGATGATTTTGCCAGTGACAAACTTTGAGAAAATACTTGGTTTGACGATGAGTCTACTACTTCCTTGAGTTGTACTCCTTAAACCTGAACGTAACCTTCAGCCAACATTTTTGTTTGATTACCATCTTTGTCACTGGTGACTGATGCAGTACAATAAGTAAATCCAAAGTAATATTTAAACAATATTGTTATAAGGAATGTATGTAAGGATGATATCGAATTAAAATCACAAATATACATAAAATTATGAAATCATTTAATTTTTGTACAAATATCGTGTTATGTATAGCTAATTAAGTGAATGTATTTCTTGTTTACGTTAAATTTTTAATTTTAATAAATGGATGACTTAATCTCACTATTTATTACTTACGTCATTGCCAATCGTTAAGTACTCAACGTCAGTGGGTTTGCATTAAACACTCAAATCATTTATTTTGCACAGGCCTACGGGGGCACTTACAAATTGTCATGCTTGCATTTTTATATATACACTGGCAAGTAAGAATAACGAAATTTAGAATATTCTGACGTCCGAAATGGTACTTTAACGTTGATGGGAGTACCTATCGGGTGATATAATATTAGGTACCTACTTATCCAGGTTTTTTTTTGGGACTTGATAACTCGCTATTGATCAGGTTTATAAAATCCTGATCTTTAAAATAATTGTCTGCTATAAAATAACTAACAATCCTTTTAAAATTTCCTTTCAATGCACTTCTGTTATGCAAAGGTTAGTTGATAACAAAAGTTGATTGATGTATTTAGGATACATTCCTAATATTTCACATCTATGGAATGTTTAAGTGCTAGCTCATGGAATTATTGTCGTTAATTCCTATCTAGTTCTCTAGATGTCGCTGGCATGATAAATGAACGCTAATATAAACATTTTCCACTGGCTGAAATGGTACAAGTCAACATTTTCTAATTTGTACTTATTTTTTTTATAAAACAATTTATTATATTATATTTATGTATTTGAAATTAAATCATCTAATGAAGATTCGACATGCTTGATTTAAAACTACTTTGATTTAAAAAATCACTTAATTTATAATATTTACAACTTAGTTTTAAATCAATTAATTATTGTTTATGTCTAATTAACCCACAAATTTGTAGAACAATCTTGTATCAATTTGCCCTTAGGTGGTTAGTAAATAGGTTACTTAACCAAAACGTCTTCTTTTAGTATAAGTTTCACTTGTGCCTCCATATCATTGTTTTTCTTGCCTTTAAAACTATTCTCAATGTCTTGTAATGTCCTGTCTTTAGTTTCAGGTAATAACACATACAGTATAGTTAGGAACACTGTGAGGATAGCTGAATATACTAAGAAAGCACCTTGCACCCCTACTGATGAAAACAGATGAGGTGCGGACTTCATGGAAATCACGAATGATGGCGTCAGGAATGAAGTAGACAGCGTAGAACCTAAGCTTCGGTACGCTAACGGGAACACCTCACCACATATCACCCAGTTCAATGCAGCTAATCCCAAACAGAAAGATAATGTGTACAATATCATCAAGGACATTGGCAGGATATCCAAAAGCCACGGCTGCGTGAATATGCCCGCATTCCTCAAATATATGAAGATTGATATCGACGTCATGGACAGAACTGTCATAACACCACTGGTGAAGAGTATTTTTCTACGTTTAAAGTATTTTAATAGGAATATTGCTATGAACGCGCAAACTGTCCGCAATAAGTCCACCACGGTGAACTGCCATGCAACATCAGCCGGTTTGTCTTTGTCCAATATCACTTGTAGCATTATATTCCCGTAAGCGGCCACCATGTGCGCACCGCCGAACTCGAAAACGACGAGCATACTTATAGCAATTATCGCCGGCTTATAAAACTCTTTCTTCTTGAAAATCTTCACGATATCCTTCAAAGCCTCGAAGATTTTCCTAAAAATATTATTGTTGCCGCGATTTTCGACGTATTCAGTCCTTTCAACCACTTTATCAGCTTTCTGCGCGTCGATCATTGATTCTAGTTCTTCTTGTTGGAGTGTCCCGTCTCCGCGTACCCATCTGAACGCTTTCCTCGCTTCCTCGAATTTCCCCTTTGATATCAACCAACTCGGTGACTCGGGGGATAGACTTATAATGGCCATTGCAACTAATGGGAATAAAGCGCAAACGGCTGCCGTCATTTTCCAAGTGAGATGAGCTCCCCACAGATGCGACAAAAATATACCAAGTCCTAATGAAATTGCAAACGTTCCTAGGAACGCCCCTCGGTACTTCGGATCAGTGTATTCCGCCACTAAAATCGCTGCTAAAGGAGTCCTTAAGCCTAACGCTAAGCCGTGTAACAGTCGAGCGACGATGAAGAGAGTTACGGAGTTTCCGAAGATGAAGACTAACCAGCCTAGCAGAGCTGGCAGTGTGGTGAACAGGTGAGCTCTCTGACGGCCGTAACGGGTCATTAGAACTGGTGACACGAAGTTACCCACGATGCCCATAACGCCGACAACAGACGCTGGAATAAAAAAATAAAAACATGAGATTCTGGGAGTCTAAGGCTACTGCCAGTTAACCTTTGCTAAGCTCGCTTTGCACGAAAGCGTTTTGTGGCGCACAAAATGACGGAACACATTCGGATCACATCGTCAAAAGATATTTGTCTAGCTATCTTATTCCTCATCAGCCAGTTACCACTCCAGATGCCTTCCATCAGATCAAAAGCATCGACATGATACAGGCATGTGAAGAATGTCTTTCGGATTTCAAGACAATTTTGCATGTCTTGTTACCGTAGATCCTGGCTAAGAGGGGTAAGAGTCTTGGGAATATGTGGAGTGCTTAGTCTCAAAAGAGGCATGTTAAGAAAGGTTGAAGTAAAAGATCTCACCAATCCAAGAAGTGTCATGGTCAGTCAGCTTGACAGGCACGCCTCCGTTGCTGGCGAGCTGAGCGAACAGCACAGCGGGGTACCCGTGTGCGCACCCATGGCCGGCTATATTTAGCGCCGCCCCGCTCACCACGAAAGCCTGAAATCAGGAGATAATTTATCAGGCAATAGCGACGTGCTGCGGGACTTGTGGCATGATGATCTTATACTTACTGCCCTATATAACCTTCTTTCAGGGCAGTGAGTACTTAGTTACTTACTCCCTGAATCGACTAGGGCGAGCGATTAACTTGACAAAATGAATTTCGAGTAAAAGCCGCGACCACGCATCAAATTTCGTTAGCGTCAATTCGCGTCATCTATATATTTAGTTGAAGAAATGAGTTCCTTGTATGAGTTAATAATGGTTCACGATCTACTGAGATGACTATGAAAAGATGCACTTTACTTCATCAACAATATTTTAGCAGTATTATTTCTATATTAAGTACTTTAGAATTATAGGTAGTTTATAGGTAATATTAAAATAATAGTGCAAAATAGATAGAATCAGATTTTTTTATTAATGTAAATAATAATAATAACAGTATCTCTACCACCCATTCGGAATGCATTTCCTATGGAGAAGAATGGGCAAGAAACTCCATATTGGTAAGGGGTATTAGTAGCAATGAACAGCTTAAATGAATAATTAATCTCACCTGCTTTATGAACGGCTTCATGGCGCTCGTGCCTTCATACAGAATATATAATCTGTAACAATGAAAAAATCTTCAAGTAAAGTTAAGCCTAAAAAAGTCGCGACATGCCACCTTACCACCACCCGACTTGCAGCAATGCTTTTAATATTATTTTAAACTAGCTGTGCCCGCGACTGCGCCCGCGTGGACTTTAGGGAGATTACCCGGAAATATGGGTATTATGTTTTTCCCGCGGAACCCTAATGCTTTTTCTAAAATTAAAGTAGCCTAAGTTACGCCCTGGAACGTCAGCTATCTGTCAGTGAAAGTCCCATTGAAATCGGTTCAGCCGTTTAGAAGTTTACCTCAAACAAACAGACAGACAGACAAAAAAATTCAAAATTGCGTTTTCGTTATAGGTATCGTATATACTTTCATACGCATTTGGTAAAAAAGTGTTATTTTGATATTACAAACAGACACTCCAATTTTATTTATTTGTATAGATATAGATTTTTGACAGTAGGTAGGTACAAAAAATATTGTCAGTTACTATTGAAACAACAATACTTTAAGTGGTGGTGGTAAGACCATGTACTTAATATCATATCTTAAAGAAAAAAAAATATGGTTATTTTTTTTTATTTTCCAGGCTATCTTTAAAAATTAAGATTAAATTAATAATGGCGCCTGCCAGTATTCAATCAGTCATGTCAATATGTAATTAATACCTACCAATATATGTTAAAAGTACTAAGAATTGCGACTTCGTGAGACCTCTATATTGCTGGGAATAATCTCCCAACTTATAACATTAAGAAGTGAGATTTTCAGGGCTTATTAAAACTCTACACTAGCACACTCTCTTTTTTTTATAGTAATTTTTGCCATTTATATAGCCCAGGACCGAGATGTGTGGAGAAGTAAAGTGGAGGCTTCTGCCCAGAGCTATAAAAAAGTTATAAATGAATAAAACATGGTCGGCAATCTAAAATATAAAACTCGAGCATATTCTGATTTTCTTGTAGGTAAGTACCTACATTCCTCGAGTACAAGTAATAATAAATAACAAACATAAAAAACGCACAATAGGTCCTACGTTCGACTCCGTGCCAGCACCGTTCAAGCGTGACCTTGACAATGCGGCTGCATTTCCGCAACTGAATCTTGGTAATCGCGTTCATTTTATATCAAGTCACAATAATGGTATCAATTCTGGGGGGCTATTCTCACGTGATCGACGTCACGGTAATAGATAATATTACCGTGTCGACGTTCTCTAATTCGACATAGTGCGGAAAAAGCCGGCCTTGTGCGAGTTGGACTTCAACACCGAGGCTTCCGTACATAAACCATGAAAGCACCGAATATTGAACAATTATTTACCCCGTTTAGCACGTTGACACGAAATTAAATTTCTGTTTTATTATTTAAATAAAGGTCTAATCGTAGCTTACATGCTTGTTTGTAAATAAGTATTATCTGATCAATTACGAAAGACTTTGAAGAAAATTTGGATTTTGGGAGATGACATCTTATTGCATATTTGCGCCCAATTGCAAAAAAAGAACAATTTTAATAGTATTACAAGCTTTATATTAACTTGCAATGTATATCCGGGTAGAATCTTGCATCTGAATTTTAAATCAGTTACCTTTAAACCGATTGAGCTGAAATTTGGTATACACGCTTATTTTGGATGACAAAGCATGCTTAGCTATGTGACGTCATTCTAATTCCAATATGGCGAATCATTCAAGATGGCGGAATAGTTATTTTTTCTGCACTACCACAGTATAGGTATCAAATGAAAGGGCTTGCCGAGGAGAATACGAAAACTTAGGGCTATTAAATAAAAGCTTGTTCTTAAAAAGTTTTTTTTAACATTAATTTATTTTATGCGTTCTTACTATAAATTTACTGTTTAGGCTACTTTTATTTTATTTTGGAGAAAGAGTTAGGATTTCTAAATGGGCCTGGGCTAGTCTTAAGTGCTGTCAAAATATAGTATCTAGGTATGTTGAAGGCCTTTTGTTTACAACAAAATTGAGACCCAAAACCTACTACTCAGCTTATTGTTTCTTGATTAATACAGTGCAGTTCCATATGTCATAAAATATATGTAGACCCACTAAAAAGACCGGCCAAGTGCGAGACGGACTTGCGCCCCGAGGGTTCTGTACAAACTTGTAGGTATGTACCTAAATAGTTATCACGGGAATCGCGTATCCATATTTTTTTAACAAAAATCAAAAATAGGTTTTGTGTTTGTGTAACTACAAATATACGGTTTTCTGATTTTTCCCTTTACCTATGCTATACGACACAGCTTCTTGCCAAATTTCATAATTCTAGGTCAACGGGAAAAGGTACCCTATAGATTTTGGTTCCCTTGCGAGTTTAATTATGCGGCTGAAATGGCCGTATGTTTTGATTGCGTGGTCTTAGAAGTTTGATTTCCTAATATTACAGCTCCAAGGGATTGCAGGCCTAAGTATGTTATAGTTATTAATTTCAGCTCGATGCCTCCTCTCGTCCCTGAAACGCGGTCTTGACAGACAGACGGACAACGAGGTGATCGTATAAGGGTTCCTTTTAGGTAGGTAGGTACGGTACCTTAAACATGAATAAAAATAACTAGTTTTAAGAAAAATAAATGAATAGGGAAGTATGTAGGTACTTCAACACCAGTCAGCGTTATAATAAAAAAAATGGTTTATTAAGTACACGTTCTACCTACCGACGACATTATGACACTTGGATAAATTCAATTTTGTTTATTTTATTAAAGCAATTTACTCCCTGTTTGCTTAGCATGATTGTATAGACACAAGTTTTATCTCTTTTAACTGTCAGATGTGTCGAGAAAATTACGTCACTTTGAGCTTTTTGTACTGGACATGGCTCGGTATGACGTAATTTTCTCGACGAATCTGACAGTTGAAATAGATAAAACTTAAGTCTACGCGGTCATGCTATAGGGCCTGGACATGGCTCGGTGTGACGTCATTTTCTCGACGAATCTGACAGTTGAAAGAGATAAAACTTATGTCTACGCGGTCATGCTAAGCCTTCTGGTCCCGAGCGACGCGCTGTGCTAATAACTGCGTGAATAATCGTAATAACTTTGTGTTGTTTTATTGTCTTTATTATTTTAATTTGTAATGGAAACAATTTCCTGTTATGCCGGTCACACGCATTATTTTAATTTAAAGCACTTAATTTGACTTAACTTTAATTGTGCTTCGCTCGTAAAATTTAGCATTGCTTGATAATTTTTTGTGGATTTTTCATGCAAAATGAATGATAATATAAAAAAATTCAATGGAATAAGATGAGGAATGGCTTTTTTCGCAATTAGCGAGTATTCTATCGATATCAAGTAATTAATAGCAAGGATAAATTCACATTTAGAAATAAAACAGGTGATGAATGTGATCAAGAGGGCGGACGAATCCTTTTCCTTATTTTTTAAGTTCTTATCCATAGATAAATAATTGGTCTCGCGCGCGTCTGTGGATTTAACTTTAATCTAGTTTCGCTCGTCAAATTATTGTTTTTATAATCTGTTTGCATAAAATCCAGTTGCTTAATTTTGTCAATAGATGGTGGTCTAATCAATAAAACTTCAGTTCTATAAAAACAACCTACCATCGAAAGTTACAGGAAACACTTAGTTGAGAAAACGATTTAAGTATTTATATCTTCTATTATTATTATATTAAATACTCGTCACCGCTACTTGCCGGTGCAGTAAATTCCTCAGCTTTTAACACGTTAAAGGGCCTTACCGTAAGGTAATTATCTTATTGTTGTTTCAATAGAGTTAACTATAAAAAAAACTGCAAGTAATATTAAAAACATTGCTGGGCTCATCCGCCATCTTTATCACTGTCATCATCCATTTTTATTTATAATGTGTATTTATTAGTTTATTGGAATTTGCCCTTGCTATTAATTACTTGACACTGTCTAAAATACGAGTTAACCGCTGGTGGAGCCATTCCTCATCTTATACAATATACAAATACATCATCACGCCTGTATTCCCCGAAGGGGTAGGCAGAGGTGCTTTATAGTGCACCCACACTTCGCCGATGTATTTTGGTCCCAATGTAATAGGGGGCGAGCCCATTGCCATTATACCGGGCACATTCCCCCTCAATACGAGGGATATTTGAGCCCTAGTCCACCACGCTGGCCCAGTGCGGGTTGGTGAACTTCACACGCCTTTCTACAGACGTGCAGGTTTCCTCACGAGGCTTTCCTTCACCGTTCAGCAAGTGGTAATCATTGTTGAAAATGACATTCGCACATAAAAATTATCTCAGAGGTGCGGGCCTGGGATTTGAACTTGCACCCCTTACGTTCAAGGCGGGCGTTCTTGCCCGCGATGCTGCCACTGTGTAGTAGTGTAGTAGTCCTCATCTTATTCCATTAAAATATCATCATTTCGTAAAAAAAAAACCGGCCAAGTGCGAGTCGGACTCGCGCACAAAGGGTTCCGTACCATTATCTATAAAAACTGCAATAAAATCACGTTTGTTGTATGGGAGCCCCCTTAAATATTTATTTTATTCTGTATTTTAGTATTTGTTGTTATAGCGGCAACAGAAATACATCATCTGTGAAAATTTCAACTGTCTAGCTATCACGGTTCATGAGATACAGCCTGGTGACAGACGGACGGACGGACAGCGAAGTCTCAGTAATAGGGTTCCCGTTTTACCCTTTGGGTACGGAACCCTAAAAAAGAAAAACACTGTTGTAAGACAGGTAAGTGGTAAGTATGGGGAATACAGTTTAACGTGCGTTTTGATCGCTGGTAGACGCAGGACTTAAAGCGTGCTAAGGGCCGAGTTACATGAGCTGAGCGTCTAATTACGTCTTGTTTTATGTCGCATTCGCGTAAACAATGAGCTTAGCCTTGCGCAATAACAAGGTACCTTTTGTTTTACATTCATCTTTATGAGGTAATCATTGATTGTTGACACGCAAAATGATTGTAATCTAACGAGCAAGTACAGCATGACCGCATAGACATACATTTTTATCTCTTGCAGTTGTCAGATTTGTCGGGAGAATGATATCACATCAAACTAATAGACATCGCTCGACAAATCTGACAGTTAGTTGAGACGAAGTTTAGTATGTATTTTGCGGTCATGCTGATTCAGCTGCTGCCAAAAGTGGCGTTTAGACTTGCTCATATAGCGAATTATGTTATAAATTCCAGCTGGAAATAAAGACATCACCAGTGACAAGACCTCTGTCACGGATTGGTTCGCTCGCTCTCTGTCTTATTTCATACGAGATAATGAGATATAATCAACATGTTCTGTGACTTGTGTCTAGTCTTTGCGCTTATGCTACTACTACAGACAAAACACTCATCGTATAGTAGAAAACTAAGCAAGTATTATACCTATTAACCTACCATATGAGTACCTACCATATGGGTACCATACAATGAGGGTGACCCATACTGACAGAAAAATCGATTTCCGAAATTTACCGCTAATGGGAACCAAACCCCGTGCTAGAAGCTGA
Organism: Ptilodon capucinus; assembly: GCA_914767695.1. Classification (NCBI taxonomy): domain Eukaryota; kingdom Metazoa; phylum Arthropoda; class Insecta; order Lepidoptera; family Notodontidae; genus Ptilodon; species Ptilodon capucinus. Next base: position 1,980,614 of record OU611831.1, read on the forward strand.
GTGGCCTACACTCAAAGCACTTCACCAACCCGTCGTCAAAGTTAGTCGTGATGATTGTTACGTAGGCAACATGGCTGCTAAAGTAGGCACCTATCTGCCTACGTCCCTGATCTGCATTCTAAATCTTTGCGACTAAACAGATATTTCTAAAAAAATCTAGACCGACCTACTTATGGAATCACGTACTTACCTACTTATTAATCTGCGGTTCATTTACTTTTCAGTTATTTTAAGGTAAAAATAATAGCGGGCTTACTGAATAACATTTTCTTCACGTGACCTATAGGTAGGTACAAGAGTGTATCGCGGACGAGGAACAATAATAGTTAAAAAAAGCTAATTACTTAATTAAATCTTGTCTATCAAAAAGCTTCTAAAATAAAAATAAAAATAAAAGGAAAACAACAATGGCGGAGTCAGATAAACCAGAAAAAAAGTACCGCAGTGCGGGCTCGAAATGACATATCTCCGTTTTATTATATCCATGATAAATACCCTCATTTTTTAAGTATTCCATTATTATTGACAATGTCGTTAAGTATGTTGACTGTTATCTGTAGATTTAGGACTTTCTATTTGAAGTTATGTAAATAAGAAAGTAAGTATGACTAACGGTACTGGCGGGCAGTTGAAAAATATAATCCCACTGAGTTTGTTGCCGGATCTTCTTGGATGAGCGAGGTTGCGCTTCGGTCCAAAAGCGAAAATCGCAGAGGTGCGAGCCCGGGATTAGAGCTAGCACCCTTTTCGTTCAAGGTGGAGGTTCTACTAACTAGGTTAACACTTGCAGTCTTCGTGATATAATCGATCGATTGTTCAATTGTAACAATAACAACAACACAATCAACAATTTATACCAATTATGTGTTTTAAGTGGTAGCCTCGTGGGCAAGAACGCCCGCCATGAACGTAAGGGGTGCAAGTTCAAATCCCAGGCCCGCACCTCTGAGATAATTTTCATGTGCGAATGTCATTTTCAACAATTATTACCACTTGCTGAACGGTGAAGGAAAACATCGTGAGGAAACCTGCACGTCTATAGAAAGGCGTGTGAAGTTCACCAACCAGCACTGGGCCAGCGTGGTGGACTATGGCCCAAATCTCCCTCGTATTGATGGGGAATGTGCCCGGTATAATGGCAATAGGCTCGCCCCCTATTACATTGGGACCAAAATACATCGGCGAAGTGTGGGTGCACTACAGTGCACCTCTGCCTACCCCTTCGGGGAATACAGGCGTGATGATGTATTATTTTATATTTATGTGTACCTACTTACTAACAGCGAATAAGTACCTATAATGTACTTGTCGATTTGCCTTAATAAGGATAAAATTGCCAGTCTTCTTTATTTTTAACCAACTTCAACAAGGAGGAGGTTCTCAATTCGACCCGTATTTTTTTTTTCTTTTTTTATGTATGTTACTGCATATCTCCGCCATTAGTTGATCGATTTCGTTTTTTTTTCATGTTTGCTAGGGAATTCTTCAACGTTGGACCCATTTTTAAAATATTACGAATACTTTTTCAGGGCTGTTATGAGATGCTAGGTACGTACATATTTTCAACGATGATTTACATTAAAAGTCGTATTTTTAGGGTTCCGTACCCAAAGGGTAAAACGGGAACCCTATTACTGAGACTTCGCTGTCCGTCCGTCCGTCTGTCACCAGGCTGTATCTCATGAACCGTGATAGTTAGAGAGTTGAAATTTTCACAGATGATGTATTTCTGTTGCCGCTATAACAACAAATACTAAAAAACAGAATAAAATAAATATTTAAGGGGGCTCCCATACAACAAACGTGTTTTTTTTTATAGATAATGGTACGGAACACTTCATGCGCGAGTCCGACTCGCACTAGGCCGGTTTTTTTTAAATATCTATTCATTTGGAGCCGGTGCTAATTCATGTGTATACTTGCCTAGTCTGACGTAGATTGGCACCTACTCCAAATGTAATGAATTATAAAGTTATTTATAGCTTTTTAGTGCACCTAGGTTTTTGTTTTTTGTTGAAATTATTTTGTTTTAATATATAATGTGTATTTATTTGATCCTTGCTATTAATTACTCGAGCTTGAAAGAAAGAAAAAAAACTCTTAAACTTCATTCGGATTATTTTCGATATCTTAGAATCATATATTTGGCACCTTTATATTGGAAACATTTTTTGTAGTGAGTTACCTACCATACCGATATTACATAACTCAAAGGTACTCAAAGGTACTTTATAATATAAATGACAAATCTTTGTGATAAGCTTGATAAACATCTAACAAAGATAGGTTTCATAAATTCTTGACTCTTACGTATACGTACGTATACATTTTTAACGATCCGGCACATCACTAGTGTGCAGCCATTTCTCATCTTATTCCATTAAATTTCATTATTTCGTAAAAAAAAATAATTTATACTAATGGTTCCCTAACTATTGCTTATCTATATGTCAAAAAATAATTGTTTCGTCCAATAGGGTACTTGGATACTTATCTGCTTAAGTGTCTGCGCTTTTAGCATCTTCTCAGGTAGATTATTCTTCATGTTTTCTTAAATATTTGATGTGTAAATACGGCAAACCTTTTTTTAGATGTACCAACATTCAGTTTCGTCTATGGTTTGTAGACTATAAACTGCACTAAACAAAGAGTATTATCGTCCTCCTCACATACATAATTTATGGGATAGACAGCTATATGTTGTTTGTTTAACAAAACTCGTTATCATAGAATTAGCAACTATAATACTGAATTTACTTGTCTATTTACATTAAAATCTATTAAAAGTTAGATACCTACGGCATACCTTTTCAAATCTCAGTCTTAAGACTATGAATGGGTAGTTTAGTTACTAAGTAGGTAGGTACCTGCTTTTCATATATTTTTAATTATAAGTAGATATAAATTAACTCCTGACGAAAAATGGTTAGGTACTACTGCGTATTGATGCAGCAGTATTCTCAAAAGGGGTTTACAGATATGCACCTATTTTTAGAGTTCCGTACCCAAAGGGTATAACGGACCCTATTACTAAGACTCCGATGTCCGTCCGTCTGTCTGTATGTCTGTCACCAGGCTGTATCTCATGAACCGTGATAGTTAGACAGTTGCAATAACAACAAATACCTACTAAAACAGAATCAAATACCTATATATTTAAGGAGGCTCCCATACAACAAACGTGATATTTTTGCTCGTTTTTGCTCGATATTGATAATGGCAACAGGTAGACGCTGGAAATATTCACAGAACATTGAGTTATATTATTCACTTTAAAAATAAATAATAAAATTAAAATACATACAACAGACATGATTTTTTTGCCGTTTTTATAGATAACTAGCTGTGCCCGCGACTTCGCCCGCGTGGACTTTAGGGAGATTACCCGGAAATATGGGTATTATGTTTTTCCCGCGGAACCCTAATGCTTTTTCTAAAATTAAAGTAGCCTAAGTTACGCCTTGGAACGTCAGCTATCTGTCAGTGAAAGTCCCAATGAAATTGGTTCAGCCGTTTAGAAGTTTACCTCAAACAAACAGACAGACAGACAAAAAAATTTAAAATTGCGTTTTCGTTATAGGTATCGTATATACTTTCATACGCATTTGGTAAAAAAGTGTTATTTTGATATTACAAACAGACACTCCAATTTTATTTATTTGTATATGTATATATATGTATATAGATGGTACGGAACCCGGAGTCCGACTCGCAGTTGGCCGGTTTTTTAGTTACAATTCCCTAATCCAAATAGCGTCTGATAGTCATAGTTACCTCTTTTAACTTACCTCTCTTGTTGTCGATTGGCTTTTAAGTGGATTCCAAAATTGATGATACACTTTTTTTAAATGAAACAGAATAACGTAAGAAAGACCTTTAACTTTTTAATTAAAAAAAAACTTTTTTTTTTTCATAATGACGAAACGTCACAGTTCTTTATTCGAATTACAAAAAAACACACTTTTAAAATCCTTACCTGCACGTTTTAAACTGTTATCTGTGCTCGACCCATTTATAGTACAAACTAAGAAAGACTAAACCATTATTGATATGCGTCCATGCTTTTAAACGCCGAGCTTTTTTTTAAGTTATCCTTGACATTGTCGTAACCAGCACAAATGGAACTGATAATGTTTATTAAGTGTACCGCGTCGCAGCTCAACACCACATGGTTTCACACTTTATGTATACCAATTTATTGAAGAACTTCCAAATGTTAAGTAGGCAATATACTTATGAGATCACTTTATATTGGTATTTTAAACCAATGAAGAAAGACTGTCGAGCACGTACAACGTTCCACCGATGAAAGGTCAATACCATTTGGGCGGCTATCTCGGCGTGTTAAAATGTAGTTAGTCGAAAATTATATCAAGGAAATAATTTATTGGTACAATGATCTTTTGTGTAGTGTGTCGATTAGTAATCACTAAATGACAGGGAAATAGGTATGCACGCAGATTTTGTCTAATAAAAATTGTCGGCCATGTTTTTTTCAATAATATCTATACCGGACATAGGCAATTGAATTTAAAATATAACTATAAATATATTATGTACCAGCCGAGCCCGCGAATTCGTAGTTACTCTTCATAATATCAGCTATCTGCCAGTGAAACATCGGAAAATCGATCTGCCCGTTTAGGAGTTTTCCTCAAACAGATAAATACATCATCATCATGACGCCTGTATTCCCCGAAGGGGTAGGCAGAGGTGCACTGTAGTGCGCCCACACTTCGCCGATGTATTTTTGGTCTCAATGTAATAGGGGGCGAGCCTATTGCCATTATACCGGGCACATTCTCACGGGCAGGTTTCCTCACGATGTTTTCCTTCACCGTTTCATAGCAAGTGGTAATCTCGGAAGAAAATGAGATTCGCACATAAACCCAGAGGTGCGAGCCGGGGTTTGAACCTGCACACTTTGATTTGCAAGGCCACTCGGCTACCACTGCTCAAACAGATAAATAATAAAAAAAATTGCGTTAATTTAAACAAACAGGTGTTTCTGAAGTCTATAATACTAATAGTAATAATACTTTGACGTTTGCATCAGAATCGGCGATACATGAATGGTATAATTTTTTTATCGAAATTCGACCATGTTTTCCCAACTGTTTTTTCGTCGTCAATTTCTTTAACTCGTAATAATTTGAGTCCTAAGTAAAATTTGTATTTTCTGTTTTGTGAATAGTAGTCGCCCCTCATAATTTTAGTTTTCACTACTGAATAAGTTATGGATGTACCTACCGAATGACAGTAATTTGAATTTTAATCGTTTTTTTAATGTGATTCAGTGATTTTTTTGATTTTGGTACCAGTGGTAGCCGAGTGGTCGAACGCACGCCTTGCAAATCAAAGTGTGCAGTTTCAAACCCTGGCTCGCACCTCTGGGATTTATGTGCGAATCTCATTTTCATCCGAGATTATCACTTGCTATGAAACGGTGAAGGAAAACATCGTGAGGAAACCTGCACGTCTGAGGGAACTTGACTAGTTCTCGATAGATGTGTGAAGTCTGCCAACCCGCACTGGGCCAGCGTGGTGGACTATGGCCTGAATCCCCCTCGCATTGAGGGGAGGCCCGTGCCCAGCAGTGGGACGTTAAAAGGGCTGTAGTAGTAGTAGTAGGGATTTTTGCTTCTTATAATTCTGTAAAGTAATGCACTTATGGATATGATGACTTTTCCTAGGCAAGTTGTTATGGTAAGTACCTACTTAGTGTAAAATGTCACCCGGATGATATTATCTCTAACGAATTTTCGGAACGGACACTCGCGTTTGTTTTGTCTTTGTTATCTTAAACGGTGTATCAGAAGTCCGAAATTATAAATGTGTATAATCTCGAGTAAAAGCCGTTATTTTGTAGACTTGACCTGTCCCCTAACCGCCACCTGTCTTGCAGAAATGTTTTTTTTTTATTTTTTTACGAAATGAGCGAAATGATGATATTTAATGGAATAAGATGAGGAATGGCTTCACCTGCGACTAGCGCGGATATTTCACCAATGTCAAGTAATTAATAGCAAGGACAAATTCAATAAATACACGTAATAAATAAAAATGAATGATGACAGTGATAAAGATGGGTTTTTAATATTACTTTAAGTTTTTGACAGTTAACAAAATGTGTTAAAAATGGGCAGTTAATATTGAATAGTATAAGAGGTCGTGGTAAGGCTCTTGGACTAGGTATTCCATAGACATATTTAAATGAAGGCTGGGTAGGTTCAACTGTAATTAGCACGCAACTATAAAACAAACAATGAATAGATTACACTAAGTTTATGAATACCTAGTAACCTTGAATAAATAGGTACCTAATTAAACCTAAATCATAAGTTATCCTATAACTCTTGAAGTTACGAGGTAGGTAGTATAACGTTGAAGTCTGTTTAAGAAGGTTAATACCATAAAAATATAAACATTCTGTGTTTCAGTGTGTGCATGTGTATAAATCTATAAAGAAGTACTTACTTACTCCGCCTTCTAAACGACAATAGTTTAGACAGTGTGATACTGCTCCCTTACCGTGACCGTATAGACATAATTATCTCTTTCAACTGTCACATTTGTCGAGAATATGACGTCAACTCGAGCTTTTTGTACGGGACATGGCTCGGTGTGACGTCATTTTCTCGACGAATCTGACAGTTGAAAGAGATAAAACTTATATCGACGCGGTCATGCTACAGGGATGGGTATTCTAAGGCCTCCCGCACACTCGCGCGACAATAGTAGCGCTTCGATTTTGTTGCCATTAGCAAAACGAACTGTATTGACATATAGAAAAAGTACTTCTACAACGAAATGCCACTGACAGCGCGAGCGAATTTACGACAGAAATTTAATCTTTATGCACATTGACACAGAGTTCGTTTTGGTATTGGCGAATATTTTGATGTGCGAGGGTTGTCGCCCCAGTGTGCGGCTTGACACATAAAATAAAGATTTACTAGCTTATTCTAAACGAACATAATTACAGGGTGTTTCAGAAGTCCGAAATAATACTTTGACGTTTGCATCAGTATCGGTTATACAACTGAATGGTATAAAAAGTTGATTGAAATTCGACCATGTTTTTTCGTTGTCAATTTCTATAACTCGTAATATCTTGAGTCCTATGTAAAATTTGCATGTTCTGTTTTGTGAGTACATATTGGTAGCCGCCCGGTGTATTTGACACTGCTGAATAGGGTTATGGATGTACCCAAAGGGCAGAACACGATACTGAAAAATATTCAAAGGTCTATAACTCAGAAACTATGATAGTTAGGTATAAACTGTCTTTACTGAGCATTCACATAAGAGCTGCCGTATAATGTAACCAAAGTATTATTTCGAACTTCTGATACACCCTGTATAAAGTCAATAATATGGTGTTTGACGTGTTAAGTTTTCCTTAAAAGTTTGGCGCAACGCATCTAAAATCAACAATTTGTAGGCACTTAAGTATATATAAGTTATTGTTATGATCGTAACTTACTTTATTCGATTCTTCCCGCATGCTAGAGCCTACAACATCCATAGAAGGTGCATAAAAACATTTAAATATAATAAAAAAAATCAACTATTAAAATAAGTCTTTCATTAAGTTTTAATAATCACAAGAACACGGAATTCGCTGTTACTTTAAAAAAAATTGTTTTTTTTTTCTTTTATTTTTTTTTAACTCGCGCGCGCATAGTGCGGGGAAAGCGGACGCCCGAACGATTTCTCTGTTAACATCGACTGACTCAGAAGTCAACATTGGTTGTTGTTACGAAACCAACGTCTCCGATCTAGTGATGCTATGTTACGTTGTTATAATGACTTATTTACAACATCACCACCTAATATCATGCGATTAACTCGAGATTGCACAGAAATTATACAACTTTACGGTGATTTATGTGGGTTACCTATGCAAAAAAAATGCGTTACCTAACCACGACGCTTCCGTTATATAATTGCAAGTAATTGTGTTGTTAGTGATTACTCTCTTGCCTCGGGATCATCGATAGATTTTTACGTGTTAAAACATCACTATTGCTTGTCAAATGTAGGATGGGCTAGTTTATAATGCATAACGTAGGTAAATGTATTGTGTAAAATTCTTGGCGTCATATATTTTGCACAACACAAGTCTGCAATGACATAACTATGAATAACGACTTAAAACACGCACGAGGTCTGAGTTGTAAATGAGAAAGTGCGACACAATCGCGCGCAATTTTTTTCGCATTCCATTGCTGTGCTTCCGCTATTACCGCAATAAACGTTGAGTCCGAAAAGTGTAATGGATTACATTTTACAGTTTGCAAACTTGTAGTTTGCTGTCGAGTAGACAGGTGGGAAAAATAGTGAAGGGGTCATTGCGAAAGAAAGTATTTGATCTTAGTCCATTTCTTTTGGCACTTGTTTTGCATTTCGCCAGTTTCAACTAAAACACATTTTCAAGCTTATTTTAATATTGGACTATGAGCAGAATGCTCCTCGCAATTAGGAGTATTGGTTTAAGCAATAAGGTCGTCCCTTATCGCGACCTAAATAGTAAACACATTAGTGTATTTAACCTTTACCAGTTACCACCACCTCATATTGTACCTATACTTCTTCTTTTTACGAAATGAGTGAAATGATGATATTTTAATGGAATAAGATGAGGAATGGCTCCACCTGCGGTTAGCGGGTATTTCAGCTAGTGTGAAGTAATCAATAGCAAGGGCAAATTCAATAATAATGTATTGTTGCAATAGTTACTGTAAATTTTTGACAGATTTTGTACTGAGTTAACAGAACTGAAAGTAATATTAAAAAAATATTGCTGCATGACAGGTGTCTGCCACGGAGGTAGCAAGCTGGCAATGTGAGACTCCTACTCACTAAAACTCCTTGGTGTCCAGCACTCCGCTGGTTGTTAGGTCGCGGGAACACGGAAGCATACTTCCGCAACCTAACGGCGGCTATCCTTTCGCGGAAACACTCATTTACAGATCATTAATATTAACAGCTTTTCGAGGAATGCATTTCGTTGAATAATGAGCTTTTTGTGCGAGTGAATACAGTTCATTTTGGTTATTACAAACTAGCAGCGAGCATCTTGCCGTCCCAGTCTACCTGGTGCTTTATCTTACGGTCTGTAGTTGTAGCACCAAGACTAGACGTATTTCACGGCAAATCTTGATATTGTCTCTTTCTCTTGAATCAAATTAGACAGAGAGCGAGCAAACTCGTGACAAAGGTTTTATCTTGACATGCGCGCTGAAGACCCCACTGAAGACACTGGGGCGAGTGAATTAGTCTAAAATGACCTCTGAACCTAGCAATATATTGACACGCCTATATGCGCAGCGATCTATAGATGAGGGCAGGCTAATCTAGGTTTGTCACGTGTTTTCAGGGTTGTAAACATGGTAACTGGTTTGGTACATGGACGCGGAAATGTCAAAAATTTGGCTGTCATAAAAAAATATTGATTTAACTAATCACGTGCGCGAGTTAACCTCGCACACTGGGGCGTTAAAATCGGAACGTGAAATTGCCTGCCAACACCAAGTGAAAGTAGACTGACGTAAGAAGTATACATACCAGATTACCAGGCGAACGTGAGGGGAAGTGTCGGAAGAGGGCGCCCGAGGAGGACGTTTCACGGCCAGATTAGCAGTCTCTTCCAGAAAGGTCAAGTCCGTAACACCCTCAACCGACGAAAGTGCATGAAAAGATGTACCTATGACTGCGGATGAAGCGAAAGAGCTAAGTCAGATGTGGCAAACGGTAGTCTCTGCCTACCCCCATGGGATACAGGCGTGAGTTTATGTATGTAAGAAATGAAACAGTATTGTCTGACAGATAAAGTTTATTCTTCAACGGAGTTACATTGACACCGCGAGCGAATTTCGACGCGTGGAGCTGTGACTTTTATCGCAGAAATTCGATCTTTATATATATTGACATAGAGTGTGTTTTGCTGTGGGCAAACATTTTGACGCGCGACTTTTGACGCCCCAGTGTGAGGAATAATAATTTATGTCACATAAACATTTCTTATGGTAATCCAACAAAAACAACCGCAGATTGGTCTCTTGGTTATGCGCGCAGTTACCTTGAGTGGGACCAGTGAGATTTGGCAAATCGTTAAAAGAGTTTCAGAATACGCTATAATATAATAGTATATAGCTCATAGCACAAAAATATCGCGCACCATACATTGTATTATGGACACGTTCACACTGTACTGTACTATATATTATTGGCTCACTATACGCTATAAATTGGTGCGATGCGCTGAGTTCATGCTATTCTATATCGCGCGCCGCCCTTTTCTTCCTCCCTCACCCCCGGCCGTCCCGTCAACTGAGCTTGCTATATACCATAAATGCTTACGATAATATCGCGTAATGTGAACGCCATGCTATGCTATACTACATAGCATCCTTCTGTGCTATACTATATAGCACAATAGTATAGCGTAGTCTGAAACCCGCTTTACGATTAAAGCCCTAGACACACTGAGGCGTCAAAAGACACGCGTCCAAATGTTCGCCAATACCAAAACGAACTCTGTATCAATATAGGCACATACATACAAATTGAATGTCTGTGGTAAAAGCCCCCACGCTTAAAAAATCACTCGCACCGTGAAATCCGCCACCAGTGGAGAGTGAGCCAACCTGTGTAGTTTGACTAGCAAAATAAAGGACAGTCATCATTGTCCGTTTAGATCACGTACTTACTATATTGATCGTATTTGCTCACAAATGGAATCGTGTACATCCGATTATCAACAATAGATCGTTTGGCAAGGTTTCGATTGGTTTCTTTTGGGATGTTTCATCTATGTACCTACTTACTTAAGTACACAGATTGCGTTTTATACCGGAGCCGAAGAACTAGTTCAAAAATTCATAACTCCTTGATAAAACTAGAAAATTGCTGTATCATTATTTTTCGTTGTAGGCAGGCGAGACATGGACCATTCGACGCGGCTTTTTAGGGTTCCGTACCCAAAGGGTAAAACGGGAACCCTATTACTAAGACTTCGCTGTCCGTCCATCCGTCGGTCCGCCTGTCACCAGGCTGTATCTCATGAACCGTGATAGTTAGAGAGTTGAAATTTTCACAGATGTTGTATTTCTGCTGCCGCTATAAAAACAAATATTAAAACAAAAATCGACTTCAAAAACCTAGGTGCACTAAGAAGCTAGAAATAACCTCCTAATTCATTATATTTGAAGTCGGTGCCAATCTACGTCAGACTACAAAATACACACATGGATTTTTTTTTTCACGATTTTTAGTGTCATTAATCGTTGAAAATATGCAAGTATTGTCAGCTCATAACAACCCTAAAAAAATAAATATTTAAAGCTAACCAGCAGATTTTTTTGACGTTTTTATAGATATTGGTACGCAACCCGTCGTGCGCGAGTCCGACTCGCACTTGGCCGGTTTCTGATCAATTCTTTATCAATATTTAATTTAGGCTTATTTCGAGATACGACATTTTCACTTTTCCCTTGGACATAATGCTGTTAACCATTTTGAACAACACATCATCATTGTCATTCAACATGGCAATGCTGCTAGCGATCCATCCTACCGCCCGACAGGGACAGAACTAGAAAGCCTCGTGAGCGTTTTCGGAAGACTACCAAAGTTTCACCACAATCTGATCAACAGTACAAACAAACATACAAGAAGGAGAAGAAATATAGCTCTTTACACGCTCCACTACAGGGCCCTGGTCTTCCCTCAATAGGGAGATTGAGGCCATAGTCCACCGCGATAGCCCAGTGCTGAGTGCTGGTTGATAGACTTCACACGCACATTGAGAATCGTCACGATGTTTTCCTTCACCGTTCTTAGAAAATGTGAGAGGTGCGAGCTGGGATTTGAAACGGCACGCTTTGAATGGAAATCGTGTCTTCGACCCCTCGACTACCAGTGCTAATACAACGATTCATTTTTATTTGGAGAAATAAGTAGATAGATCATATTATATCAACTTCACAATGAATCACATTAATCTGTATGTACCTAACCTATTATTGGGAAAATAAAAACAGTACCGAAGTATCTCGTGGAAAATTTAACAAAACAGTAGGTTTATTTTATTATCAGGAAGTAATTTACGGGTTTATGCACCGTTCAAGGTTGATCGAAACGGGATACGTAATAATATTGATTGCGTTATATATTAAACAGCTGATCAATGTCTTAATAAGTAAAATCAATTAATGAAATCATCTGTTTATTGATCCGACCGGAGCATACAGTAAAATGACAATTTTGCAAGTTCCCTCGAAAGCCTTAACAAAATAAAGTGCATAAATCATCTAGCGGAAACAATAAGCCAAAGAGTATAGTAATATATTAGCAATAAGCTTTATTGCTGAACAAAAAGTTAGAAACATTAGATCACTCGATCGGTATTTAAATTTCAGGTTCAGAGTAGTCTTATTAAATGTTGCTAAGTTTCCATTATATTTCGATAAATCATAAAAAAATATATAGTGCAGGCTACATAATGGTAAGGAGAATGAACTTACTGATTTCAATAAGTATTTCCACTTGACAATATAAATTTGACAATATAATCATTAGTTAGTTCTAGACTAGTTTAGCGCGCGCTTTAGATGACAGTCCAATGGCGCGTTTTAGCAGTTTTTTTTATCTGTCTGTTGATTTTAGAATGTTTGCCGCAGGAGTTTCGAATTGCAAGAAATGGGAAAGTACAAGCCTGAACAATATAGATAAGGAAGCAAGCTTATGGAGCCTACTTATTAAGTTTAAGCCTACTGCGAAAGTAGTTGCCTGCTATTTTTTTTTTAGATTCTGCCCTGTGCGTTTTGTTGCCAGCGAGCTACTTGTAGGCGCGCATACCTGTGTTTAGTACCAAACGAACAATATTTTTATAACAGAACCCTCGCGTGATGAATACGTTACCTGCACTTTCGTAAGGATTTTATTTATATGGTGCCTAACTGTATTTAGCTTAAATTTAAATAATTATTGTGCTTTAAACTAAACTGTATGTTGTCTATGAATTTTCAAAAAATATAATTAAGATTTGAGCATGGTCACCCCAAAGCGACGTGGAGAAAAAATTACAGAATTGTCTATTCGCCTTTAAAATGGCGTCATCGAAGGAAACCTATTGTTTGTGTGGTCAACCGTATAATATTGGACAATTTATGATAGAATGTGACTGCTGTCGTGAGTGGTTTCATGGCAGGTAATGTGGAAAAACAATAAATATCCTTGTGAAAACTTTGTTGTGTGTTAAAAAAACATGGATGAAGTTTGACAATGTATGCCCGTTCGGCCATCACTTGTTAGGGAATGTTTTATTTCATAATTAGCAATTTTCTCGTTTCCCGGCTGTTTTACATCATTTACGAGACTTAATTATGGTATTAGTGTATTATACGGTGATCTAAATTCATATTTCGAGTGTTTATATTTGTTTACATCGATGGTCGCCATGGGTATTTCGGAACGCGCTTTTTCGCCGATCATTCTTTGTGTTTATTTATAATATTTACGCGCTAATAATCATAATAATTTCACATAAAACTTCACAGTTTAATTTATTTCATGCGTTTACACAGTACAGGCGTGATGAGTGGTAGAAGTTTAGCTTTATTGTAACAAAAACATGGGATGTTAATCCTGCACTTGGAGGGGTTTATAAAGTTCCTTGACATGCTCTAGCTGCTTTGTAACTTGGTGAATATACCATACAATGCTAGAAACTGTATAAAGCGCGTTTATCTCAATGTTTGTTTATAGTAATACACATAACTCAGAATTTTGGAATCAAGTTCATTTAGTTTTTTGGTTTATATGCTGGTAATTACTATCCCTATGTTTGATAGGTTGAAGTCATCAAGACAATAACATACTGCAATAGTTCCGAGATATCATATTTTCATGTTATTTTGATAACTTTTCCTTGTTTCAGCTGTGTTGATGTTAAGATATATCATTCGGATGACATAGACAAGTATCATTGTCCAAAATGTGCACAGACATACGGCCCGTCAGTATGTAAGTATTTTTTTTATAATTCTTGCCAATATTTTAAGTAGGTGTACTGGTCTACCTTAGTTTTACTGTGTAGAACTTGATGGTGCTGATTTGGTTGAAACACAAAATAAAACTGAACTCATAGAAATACGAAAATACATTACGTTTACTGTAGTTTAGCCTGGTGTTACCGGACTCAGCACCATAGTGTGTCCCTTTTAAGGTTCCATAACCAAAGGGTAAAACTATGTCTGTCTGTCAGTCACCAGACTGTATCTGACCTATGATAGTTAGACAGTTGAAATTTTCACAGATTATGTATTTCTGTTGCCACTGTAACAACAAATACTAAAATACAGAATAAAATGAATATTGAATGGGGCTCCCATACAACAAATGTGATTTTTTTGCATGTTTTTAGGGTTCCGTACCCTAAAGGTAAAACAGGAACCCTATTACTGAGACTTCGCTGTCTGTCTGTCACCAGGCTGTATCTCAGGAACCGTGATAGTTAGAGAGCTGAAATTTTCACAGATGATGTATTTCTGTTGCCGCTATATCAACAAATACTTAAAAACAGAATAAAATAAATATTTAAGGTGGCTCCCATACAACAAACGTGTTTTTTTTTTGCCGTTTTTATAGATAATGGTATGGAACCCTTCGTGTGCGAGTCCGACTCCCACTTGGCCGGTTTTTTTTTACAAATTTAGGTATCTGATCTATACTTCTATTATCATTGATTATCCTTAAACCTATTGTTATTTGTATGACTAATTTCAGTAAAAATCCCAACAAACAATCACCGAGCGGACCGGTACGAGCTCGGGGCGGAGACGAGGCCATCGCAAGTGGGTACTCCCGCGTGGGTTCGTGCGCTGGCCGCCCGCCCGCTGCGTCCCGCCCCGGCAGCTTTACAGCGACTAAACCCACAACAGTTTACAGAGGATTTTGTCAGAGATAATGGTAATTTGAATGAAACATTACTTGACATTTTGTTGGAATATTAATGACTAGCGGCCCGTCCCGGCTTCGCATAGTTTTCTAATATAGCCTATGTTACTCAGTGATGATATAGCTATCTAACGGCAAACGAATTTTTGAAATCGGTCTGGTATTTTTTAAGTTATTTGTTACATACAAAAATACAAATCCTCTTTATAATATTAGTATAGAAATAAAGAAAGCAGTAATACATATACGGATTTATTAGATTAGGTACAAGCATATCGCAAGGAGTGTCATGACAGAGTGTAACAAAAGAGAAGAGTGTCACAAATTATTCTCTTATCTAATATCTACATATAGCTAGAACAAAGTAGATCAGTTTACAGCACTAGAAAGTTGCGGGTTCGATTCCCAATGTGAAATTTCGAGAGTGGAATTGCTGAAATTGCATTCAAAAACCAATCTAAACAAACTAATTATGGCTTGATCTAGTAGCTTGAGCGAAGGCCGCTCGGTTCACTGAACTGAGTAGTTGCGGGTACCATTCCCGCCCGCGGCAAATTTTTGAAATAGTATGCCCTGGTATGCGTGTAACTGGAAATGGCATTTCCAGAATTTGTCCTGGTATGCGTGTAACTGGAAATGGTATTTCCGGAATTTGCCCTGGTATGCGTGTAACTGGAAATGGTATTTCCGGAATTTGCCCTGGTATGCGTGTAACTGGAAATGGTATTTCCGGAATTTGCCCTGGTATGCGTGTAACTGGAAATGGTATTTCCGGAATTTGCCCTGGTATGCGTGTAACTGGAAATGGTATTTCCGGAATTTGCCCTGGTATGCATATAACTGGAATCGCCACTAATCCATCAGAATGAGAATATTTTTTTTTATTAATATAAACCAATACAGGCACTTATGAATCGTCAATAAATAGTAAAAATAGTAGCTCTACCACCATACCCATAGTGCAAGTGTTGCTTAGCTTGGGGTCATACAACAAGTAGGTGTTATCAAGTGATGTTTATGTATTTTCTATTGTACAGGTTTCACAAGACCAGTGATGTTCACCATTCAGGAAGGCTTAGAGTTGAAGACGCCGAACCCTGCCACATTCACCGTCAGATCTGTGCTCAGATTCTGCGGAGCACAACTAGAAGTCAGTTGAGATCATTTCATGAGATAAAACCCTTGTATTCGCGATATTTACTCACTTTTGTTCTTGTATTTTAGTTGGAGGTGATAGATGTACGCAAGCAGGCAACGCTCCGAATGCCGCTCGGCGACTTCGTGGACTATTTTGAGACGCCTCCCGAACATCGCGACGAAAAAGTGCTCAATGTACTCAGTTTAGAGTTCAGTGACACCAGGTAAGTTGTCATGACCACGGCTAGGTCTAGAGCAGTGGCTCCCAAACTTATTTTGTATATTGCCCACTTTGAGAATAAATTATTTTTTGGCACCCCCATTTTTTCACCTACTTAAAAATCACTATAACGTCAAATTAAATTAATTGATTATTGTGAGCTATATTAGCGGGGATTAAACATTCATTCTAAACGAGACTTTTACTATAGTGCGCAAGAGTTAACTTGAGACCTAAGCGCAGTAGGTGGTACACAACGGCGCTTAGGTCTCCCGCCAAGCCTCTATACAACACTCCCATTTTTTTTCTGGGTCTCTTACCGCCCCCCTTTAGACCTGTAGCGCCCACAAGAGGGCGTTATCGCCACCTTTAGGCCTGCAGCGCCCACAAGTGGGCGTTGTCGCCCACTTTGGGAAAGGATGACTAGAGGTTCGAGCGTAGGCCGTTCGGATGTCTTTAGAAATTGTTAAGGCATAGAGATCTGTCTCCACTTATCTCGATAACTATAAATGTTAGAAAAATAAAACCAAGACTGGCCGATGGAGAAATTGTATGGCTTTTTATATAGTATTATATATAACTCAAATTAGTCGAAAAGTTACTCTACGGTTTTTTAGTCCTCGGACGGCAGATATGCTGGCATAAAAATATAGGTCTACCACCAGGGGGGCAGTTCTCGTGTGATCGATATCATCCCTAATTCGACATATTGACACCTCCATGCAATATCATTGAAACTATTTTTTTTTTACTAATCGACTTCCAATCTAAAAAAAAATCTAAATAAGACAAAGTCAATTTGTCAAAAAATTCGTTACAATGCTATAGCATGGAGGTGTCGATATGTTCTTGGAGGTAAAGGGAAGATGTTCGAGAAATTGCCCCCCGAGGCTGTACGGTACTGGTACGTTGAGCGTTGTGTCCTGGCAGCCTGTCGGGGCTGGTGGAGCCGCCCGCGCTGGCGCGGCGGCTGGACTGGGCGGAGCGCGCGTGGCCGGCGTCGCGCGCGCCGCCCGCGCCGCAGGTCCGCAAGTACTGCCTCATGTCGCCGGCCGCCGCCTACACAGACTTCCACGTCGACTTCGGCGGCACCACCGTCTGGTACCACGTGCTGCACGGACGGAAGGTAAACATTATGTTATTCGGTTTAAAGAATTTATTTCTCAAAAAAGAACTTACATAGTTCACTTAAGATATGAGAAACTTACATATATATATATATATATACATTTTCATTTGTATAGATCAGGGGGTCACCAATTAGTTTCGCTAGGGGTCCGTTTTAAGAAATGTAATGACCATCGCGGTCCGCACAACATTTTATAGAAAAAAATATTTACTTAACAAAATTAAATGTAATGACGGAAATAACAAAGGTATTTTTGCGGCTTTTGCAATCCGTGTACTCTTTCTCGTTTGTTACTTCGCCCGGACGTTTTCGATTTGACCTCAACAAAGATAATGCGGGGGATGTATTTTTATTAAATTACATACTCTGTAGTGCAAGTTGCTGTGTTCTCGCGAGCCGCACAAAATGGGTCGGTGGTCCGGACGCGGACCGCGGTCCGCCATTTGGTGACCCCTCACTGGTATCCGGCAAGTCAAACTATACTATAGTTTGACTTGCCGGATACATTCCAGAAACATAATGAAGTAGGCTTATAATATTGTCTTGAAGCAGGCCAATGTGTTTGTATTACTTATAAATAAATACCTTACATTAGTCTTGTTTACTTAATAGGTACATCTTCAGTATATTCTTAACCATAGTAGACGAAGTAGATTCTTTCAATAGCAGTATTCTTTCAAAGCAGTGGTAGCCGAGTGGTCGAACGCACGCCTTGCAATCGAAGTGAACAGGTTCAAATCCCTGCTCGCACCTCTGGGTTTTATGTGCGAATCTCATTTTCATCCGACATTATCACTTGCTATGAAACGGTGACGGAAAACATCGTGAGGAAACCTGCACGTCTGAGGGAACTTGACTAGTTTTCGATAGATGTGTGAAGTCTGCCAACCCGCACTGGGCCAGAAAGAAAGAAAACATTTATTCAGCACAGACACAAAGAACACAGAGAATACAAAACTTAAAAATAGATACAAGAAAAAAAAGGAAAAGAGCTCAGTGTGATGGAGCCAGCATGGTGGACTATGGCCTGAATTCCCCTCGCATTGAGGGGAGGGCCGTGCCCAGCAGTGGGACGTTAAAAAAACAGCTTTAGTAGTAGTAGTAGTATCAAATTTCATTACACACCAAATGACGAGAAGTATTTTCTATAAATTTTGATAGCTGGTTTGATAGAAACTGATTGTGAAACTTTTTGCAACAGATAGGTATACTTCATTTGTTATAACATTAGACATAAGAGGCTCGTAGAAGCAGGGGTGCAAAACATTTTATTTCAAAACAAAACAATTACAATGGAAAAACAGTAACAAATAACAACAAAATTCCAAAAAATCGGCAATAACAACAAACAAAGCGTAGCTTTGACAAGTATTCGGCCTTAATTTTGAAGTAGTAATTTGCTCCTGAAAATATTATATTATTTCCAAACTTGTTTCTTTTTTATTATTTTATAAGGAGTAACCATTGAGTTTCTTAAGGGCTCTTCTCAGTGGAAGCGGCATTCGGAACCGATGGTAGAATCTGGCAGATGAAATACATATACAAATGAAATAAAAAATATTTTAATTTTGAAGTAAAAAAACAAATGTATTGTCCTACATAGATATTCTACCTAATACCGCCCACGTCGACCAACCTGGCGCTATACCAGCAGTGGAGTGCTGCCAATAACCAAAACGAGAAGTTCTTTGGTGACATGGTGGAGTGGTACGGCACGGCCGAGGTGTCAGCGGGGCAGACGCTGTTCATCCCCAGCGGCTGGATACACGCCGTCCTCACTCCATGCGACTCTCTGGTCTTCGGTGGGAACTTCCTGCATTCCTACGCTATTGAGATGCAGTTACAGTGAGTTTATATCCCATTTTACTTAATCATCTAATAGCGCGCTTGACGAGTGAGAGCAACTGTTGATGCCGCGATGCCGTGATGCGAAAACTTCGAGCAGCTCCGTAGCGCCTCGGTTCTTTCCGCCGCTTAGACTCTGCCCACCCGCTGACTCCGCTCACTCGCCGCTACGACGCTTCTCTCTCTCAACTCTAAATTACATAATGTTTCACATCTGCCAGGCGTCCCGCGACGGCTACTTTGTTTTTTTTTTATATATGTATAATTAAAGTTAATCCTACACCTTTTTCGACTAAATTCGTTCGGGTTCCAAGACAATTTAGCTTTCTCCCTGGGACTCGCCGAGGGTCAAACCTCGGTGTCTTCAATGGACACCGCTGTCGATCCTAGCTTACAGCAGTAACAGTGGTAGGAATGTGTGGTGGGCTTAGTCCCATTAAAAAAAATAAGTATAATTTATCAATATGCCTGTATTCCTCAAAGGGAGTAGGCAGAGCTGCACTGCAGTTCACCTACAATTCGCCGATGTATTTTCGCCCCAATGTGGGTGGGACTGTAATGCCATGTCGGGCAGTTTTGCGCTCAGTACTATTTATTTGGTCCACTAGCTCTGTGCGTGTTGGTAAATTTCACACGTCTTTCTTGGATGTAAAAGAATGGTGAAGTAAGTCGTTGGCGTGTTGTCGTGTAGGATCTACGAGATCGAGCGTCGCGTGGAGACGCCGACGGTGTTCCGGTACCCGCTGTTCGAGGCCATGCACTGGTACGCCGGCGCGCATCTGCTCTCCATGCTGCGCCGCCACAACGAAGAGACGCTGGTACTACACACACACATACACGCTTGCACACATACTCGCAAACATTCACTCACACACATACAAGCATGCACTCACGCAGATACTCACATATGCACACACATGAACGCTTGAACACACAGAGTTACTCGCAAACATTCACTTACTCACACACGCTCACTCACACGTACTCACACGCTGGCACATACTCACTCACTCATACACATAAATGCGCTGGAACACACTCACGCATTGGCATTGTGGTGAACTAACACTAGGGTGATATTGCAGGACGAGGAGTTTACATTGGGCGAGAGCGTCGGGCGGCCGGTACCGGCCTGCCTACCGCCGCTGCTGCTGCGCGGCGTGAAGATACTAGCACTGGCACTTAAGGAGTGGCACACACTCAAAAGCGTAAGTTACACCAAACAATAATATAATATAATCATTATTAGCTTAGTAATTTGTATCAGATTAATTATCGCTTACCGAATGGCAAGGGGAAAGTGTCCGTGAGGAAACCTGCACGTCTATAGAAAGACGTATGAACTTCACCCCACCAACACTGGGCCAGGATGGTGGACTATGGCCCTAATCTTCCTCGTATTGAGGGAAATGTGCCCGGTATAATGGCAATAGGCTCGCCCCCTATTATATTTTGGCCAATATATGGGCGAAGTGTGGGTGATACAATGTATCAGTAGCAATGCCTTGCTACTACAAAGATAAAGTAATTAATTTGCAAGTACGGGTTATTCTAAGGTAAGATAGGTAAAAGTAGAGCACTTGCAATACCGTTTTAAAGAAAAAAAAAATGTATGTTTTTTTTTTACTTTTTGTGTTATTTCAAAGTTAAATTATTGATCTTGTATAAGCGTAGGAGGGCATTATCAAGTTTACACTCCTCCGGTAAAGCTGTAAAGGCCACCTCACGGCCAACAGCGTAGTCCATTAAAAAAAAATGAAGTTTACGTTTTTGATTTTCTTATATGCTACTACCGGATAGAAGCGAGACCTCAACTGAAACGATAAACTCAGTGTGACTTTTTTTTTTTTCATCGCCAAAACTTCTATTATTCCTAGCTGACCGGGCGAACTTCGTACCGCCTCAGAATTAGTGACATACGAAAGCAGCGCCACCTACCGGGTCCAATTGTGAATCTAAACCATCCAGGGCGCCACCCAAACGCATACAAAAAAAATCATTCAAATCGGTCCAGCCGTTTAGGAGGAGTTCAGTGACACACACGTACAGTAGAAAGATATATAGAAAGGTGATACTTTTATGTTAACAGACGGACACAGCTAAACGCGACAACGTGCCGAAATGTCTCAACTCCGGCCAGCTCGTACGGGAGTTATGTAAGGAACTGAGAACGCTCGAGAAACGGACCACGAGTACGGCTAATAAAGCGGATAAGGTAATATTTCGTTTTTAAAATCTACAGGGTGTATCAGAATTCCGAAATAATACTCTGGGTACACACACGGTAGCTCATATGTGGATGCTTAGTGAAGACAGATTATACCTAACTATCATAGTTTCTGAGTTATAGACCTTTGAATATTTGTCACAGGTACCGTGTTCTGGCCTTTGCGAACATCCATGATCCTATCAAGCAGTGTAAACTATATTTATGTGGGGCGACTATCAATATTTACAAAACAGAACATGCAAATTTTACATAGGACTCGAGATACAACGAGTTATAGAAATTGACGACGAAAAAAAAGTTGGAAACACATGGTCAAATTTCAATAAAAAATGTATGCCATTCAGATTCATACTTTATTTGATTCTACATTCATACTTATTACCAATACACAGGTACATATAGCTCCAGTGTGTTTTTTTTTTTTTTTTTTTTAATGAGATAGGGAGACAAACGAGCAGACGTTTTACCTGATGGTAAGTGATCAACGCCGCCCATGGACACCTGCAACACCAGGGGCATCGCAAGTGCGTTGCCGGCCTTTAAGGAATGAGTATGCTCGTTTCTTGAAGATACCTTTGTCGCATCGGTCCGGGAACACCGCTGCAGGAAGTTCATTCCACAATTTGGTGGTGCGAGGGAGAAAATTCCTGGTAAATCGCACTGTACTGGAACGCCATTCATCCAGATGGTGAGGATGGTAATGCAGTCGGTGGCGAGCCGTGCGATGGTGGAATTCAGCGGCAGGTATAATACCGAACAATTCCTCGGAACACTCTCCATGATAGAAGCGGTAGAAAATGCAGAGGGAGCCTACATCTCTACGCAACGCCAGAGGGTCTAGCCGATCGGTAAGCTTTTTGTCATCGACAATTCGAACTGCCCTTCGTTGCAGGCGGTCAAAAGGAAGAAGTTGGTACTGTGGTGCACCGGCCCAAAGGTGAGAGCAGTATTCCATGTGCGGACGGACTTGCGCCTTGTAAAGTTGCAGGCGATGAGCCGCAGTGAAATACCGCCTCGCCCTACCGAGCACACCCAGCTTTTTGGAGGCCAACTTGGCCTTACTTTCCAGATGACCGCGGAATTGCACGTCGTTCGATATGTCGACTCCAAGGATCCCGATACTTGGCTTGGCATTAAGGAGAGTGTCTTCGAAACGAGGAGATGCGACAAAGGGGTTCTTTTTGGCGGTGAACGCACAAATTTGTGTCTTATTGGGGTTGAATTGCACCAAGTTCAGTTTGCCCCAGTTCGAGACTAGATGTAAAGAAGTCTCGACTTCAGACACAAGTTTGTTCCGACACTCATCGACGTTTGCCCGAGAAATATTAGCACGACCGGTGTAAACAGCATCTCCTGTACTGTCATCTGCATAACAACGGAAGTTGCTGATATGATGCAACATATCGTTGATATGCAGCAGGAACAGGGTTGGGGATAGAACACAGCCTTGCGGGACGCCAGCATTTACGGACATGCGATCCGAGCATGATCCGTCGACTACGACAACGATGCTCCGATCCGTAAGAAAGCTGGCGACCCATTTGCAAAATTTCTCAGGCAGCCCGTAGGAGGGAAGCTTCGAAAGAAGCGCTTTATGCCACACCCGATCAAAGGCCTTCGCTATATCCAGGCTGACCGCTAAGGCCTCACCTTTGCTCTCGACCGCCTCAGCCCAACGGTGACTCAGGTAGGCAAGAAGATCACCCGCCGATCGACCCTGACGGAAACCGTATTGTCGGTCATTGATCAGCTGGTGGTCCTCTAAGTACCGAAGAAGCTGGCGGTTTATAATGGACTCCATTATTTTAGAGAGCAAAGGAGTGATTGCGATCGGTCTGTAGTTGCCTGGATCGGAGCGATCTCCTTTTTTAGGGATCGGGTGTACCAAAGCAGACCTCCAAGAGACTGGGACTACGCCGTTAGAGTAAGAGAGTCGGAAAAGACGCGTCAAGGACTTGGTCAACTCAGGAGCACATGTCTTAAGCACAATTGGGGGGATACCATCCGGCCCACTCGATTTATTGATGTCCAATGAGAGTAGCGCTCTACGCACAGACTTCTGTGTAAAACGGATCTCCGGCATGGAGTAATCACAAGGAGCTATAGTCGGCGGAGACATCTCATGGTCATCAATTCTGGAGTAGGAAGCGAAGAGAGAGCCCAGAAGATCGGCTTTCTCCTTCGCAGTCTGGGCCAACGAGTCATCCCCCCTGCGCAGTGGTGGAAAAGATGGCCGACAGAAATTCCCTTCGACAGCTTTGGCAAGAGACCAGAACGCGCGGGAACCCGAGGGGTAACGCATTAGTCTCTTGCCAATTCTGCCGATGAACTCACTCTTTGCTCCTGCCAGGGCTCTTTTGTAGGATCTAGAGGCATGATTGTACTTCTTTTTTAGGCGGTAAGAATTAGGATCCTGAGACGCCATCGCCGCAGCCCAAGCCTGAAACGACTCCCGCTTGCGGCGTGAAACCGCTTTGCAGAAGCGCTCAAACCAAGGCTTTGACTTACCACCAATGGGAATTGCAGAGGATGGAACAAAAAGTTCCATGCTCTGCAGCACCACATCAGCGATAGACTCGGCACTGGTGTCAGGATCTTCCGAAGAGAAGCAAACCTTGTCCCATGGGTAGGAAGCAAAAAAGGACCGCATCCCGTCCCAGTCTGCTGACCTAAAGTGCCAGACTCGGCGGCAGCCCGCTGAACGGGGCCGTAGTTGGCGCGACAATGGCACTTTGCTCCGGATAAGGCAATGGTCCGACGATCCGAGCGGAGCATCGACGGTTACCTGATAGCCATCCGGGTGAGAGGTCAGCAGAAGATCCAACAGGGAAGGTAAATGGTCTGCCGCATCTGGGATACGCGTTGGCGAGGATACCAACTGCGACAGACCATAGGCCAGAGCAAAGTCGTGAACAGACCTACCCGCATGATCGGTGGAACGCGAACCAAGCCATTCAGCGTGGTGGGCATTAAAATCGCCAAGTATCACGATCTCTACGGATGGAATACGTTCGAGTATGGAATCAGCGGCCATCTGCACATGCTCGATGAGTCGATCAGTCTCCGAGTTCCCGCTATGGGACCTATAAATGCAAGCATAGACGCGGGGATGGTCGTCGCAATCTACGCTTAACAGGATGGTAGATAGGTCCCTACCTTCAAGGTTTCCCAGACGTCTGACACAAATATCCTCCCTAACGTATACGCATACTCCAGCACGAGGCACAAAATTGTGCTCGAACTTGTATCCTGGATAATAAAGGTATGACGTATCCGCCGGGGAGGATATTTGCGTTTCCGTAAGGAAGAGCAAGGCTGGCTTGGCCGCCTCAAGGTGATAGTGGACGGCGTTCAAGTTGGAGTGCAAACCCCTGATGTTGCAGAAATCCACGCTAAGCGCGGTAGAGGGCGCCTTGGTTCTGCTCTTGCCTCGGGAAGATCGTAAGTGATCGAGCGGAATTTTGCCCACCCCAGAGTACGCAGGGCAGCCCGAGCGTAAAAGCTCAGGGAGGGATTCTCCAGCACGCAGCGTGCTGGTACCCTCCTGGGGTACGTCTTTTCTAATTGCCGCTGTCATACTTGGGATGGGGGTGGGGAATGGGCTCCGGCTCTCTCGCTAACCAGGCGAAGCGCGACGACAAAAGCCGCCACTCAGACGACCGGTCTTCTGCGAGAGTGTGGTACTACCCCGGTCGAGCCGGCCCATGAGTGCTGCTGATAGCAGCAAGGCTCTACCACATGAAAGTTGCTGCTCATTTGGCACCACCCAGGGGTCACGTGTAAGGCATCGAGGGCTAAACCCTACGGACGTGAGCAGCGTAAACCCCCCCTTTAGAGCTGCTTTTAAACATAATCATAAGATAATAATACGTTAGTAAGGCAACTTGATAAAAAATAGTAAAGTTATATAAACAATGTATATAAATTCAATGTATTGAATATTGTTTTCTTATATTTACGCGAATACTATACATTGAAATTAAACTATTTTACGGATTTTATCGCGTTTATTTACTATTTTATTTTCCCGACGTTTCGGCTGCTTTACAGCAACCATGGTCACGGGGGGACATGGTTGCTGTAAAGCAAAATCCGTAAAATAGTTTAATTTCAATGTATTGAAATTTCTATAAATATGGAGCTCTGACTTTGGAATAATTTATATATTTATTTTCATCTAAGTGATGAAAATCTATCATTACAGGCTAACCTTATTCAATAGTGTAGTACAGTTGTAAACATACAGAACGTTACAGAACGTTTCATAGATAGGATAAGTCAAGTTAACTTAACTTATCCCATCCATCAAACATCATGTACCAGCACACGATATGCGACCTTTGTGAATTCACTCAATGTACAGCCAAACAAATCAATGTGAAAGGACACGACGTTGAGCGACATAATGCAGGTGATACTAAAAAGTATTTGTGTAATAGGATTTCAAAATAAAGAACCACCCGTCGCCGACCAAGTCTCAGTCCAAGAAGCAAACGAGCGCCGCCAAGAAGTCTCTCAAGCTGACATTGCCGAAACCAATCATGCACATGACACAGAACGGAGAGTTTGTCGAAGAGAAGATATATGCAGACAAGCTTTTCATAGATAATAAGGTAAAACCACATTAAATTCCCGCACTATGCACCCTCGCGCGTCCAAATTGTTGCAAACGCTAAAGCGGTAATTGTGTTGATATATAAAAAAAGATTGAATGTGAATAACGGCACAGGCTGTCAGTAGCCAGGCTGTCTCAAAAAAGGCTTGTCTGGCTATTCACAATGGTGTTTTGGTAGGTACCAATGTACTCTTATGTATGGTAGTGAATGTTGGGTTTGGCAAAAAACGCATGAGAGTAGGGTGAATGCGGTGGAAATGCGTTCCTTACGGAGTATGTGTGGTGTCACCATTGCTGACTGGTTGAGGAATAGCAAGATACGAGATGAATGTAAGCTGAAGGATGATGTGGTGACTTAGATTGAGAAAAGTATGTTGAGGTGGTTTGGCCATGTAGAGAGGATGAATGAAAGTAGACTGACTAAAGAAATAGGCGCCCGAGGAGGACCTTTCACGACCAGATCAACGGTCTCTTCCAGAAAGGTCAAGTCCGTAGCACCCTTAACCGACTGAAATGAAAAGAAAAGATGTATACATGAAAAGATGTATGACTGTGGATGAAGCGAAAGAGGTATGTCAGGATCGTAGCGTGTGGCAAACGGTAGTCTCTGCCTACCCCCATGGGATACAGGCGTGAGTATATGTGTGTATTGAATGTGAAAAATGTGTGTGTTACGTTTAATGAAAACATCGTGGGTAAACCTGCACGTCTATAGAAAGGCGTGTGAAGTTCACCAACTCACACTGGGCCAGTGTGGTGGACTGTAGCCCAAATCTCCTTCGTATTAAGTGGGAATGTGCGCTGTAGAATGGCATTAGACTATTTATTACATTGGGACCAAAATACGCTAATATCGCTATGTGACATTTTTTACAGGAAATAGTATACCAAGAGCGATTCGTCACTCAAGATGCAAAATATCCGAACGGGTTGCCAGACACGAAATACGTAGTTGAGACCAAAGACGTGTTGTTGCCAGAGAAAGGGTACGCGTACCAGACCTACGAGGAAGTTCCATATCAAGATGGAAACGATTATGTCGAGAGAACTGACAAGAAAACTGTCGCTTTAAAGATTAAAATGAAGTAAGTACCGTAAGAAAATATCTACTCATCGCATGATCCCAACTTAAGTAATGCTTGTACTATGTCTATCTTACTATGGGTGTGATCCTACTTACGCTTAGTCTAGGACGAATTTCGGAATTTGCCCATTGACGGGAGTTGAACCCTCGACCACCTGGTACAACATGCAGAGCGGCCTACGCTCGTACCCACTACATCAGGCCATCTGCATATCTGAGGAAGTAATAGTAATTTTTGCTGAATATTGAACGTAAATATTGTTAGGAAACTTGCACGTCTATAGCGTGTGAAGTTCACCAAACTGAGCCAGTGTTATGGACGGCACAAATCTCCCTTGTATTGAGGGGGCAATAGCCTCGCCTCCTTTAACATTGGGACCAAATACAATGGCCAAGTTGCGGGGCCCAATTTTCGTTTGATGGATATCAATCTCTATTAGATATATGTCGAAACAAAAGAAATTAATTGTAAAAACACTTTTTGAAAACAAGCTTCTATTTAATTGCCCTTAGTTTTCGTGTTTTCCTTTCTTTCTTTCCGTTCTCCTCCAAGCCCTTTCATTTGATACCCATACTGTGGTAGTGGAGTAACAATAACTATTCCGCCATCTTGGATGATTCCCCATATTGGAATTAGAATGACGTCACATAGCTGAGCATGCATTGTCATCCAAAATAAGCGTGTATACCAAATTTCAGTTCAATTGGTTAAAGATAACTGATTTAAAATTCTGTTGCAAGATTCCACCCGGATGGCAATGGTAATTTGATTTTAATGTTACAACACTTGTAATAGACTATCTCGCTCTCTCTGTCTCACCACGCTCACCGATAGGTGGTCGTGTGATTGTTGTACTCTGCTATTTTATTATAAAATATAAGTGAAAAGTGATTAAATGCTGTTTAATTTGCACCCGTGAGCAACTACTGTGTCCCGCAAACTATAGGGGCACATGATTATCTCTAATAGAGATATTGATGTCGATCGCACGAAATCGCCCCGTGGGTTCCCACTCCTTCGGGGAATACAGTCGTGATGGTGTATTACAGCTCGCCTCCCCCCTTGCGGCCGCCCGCGCCGCCGCCGTACGGGCTGGCGGACCACTCCATCCTGAAGTCGCAGCTGGTGCGCGGCGGCGGCGGCGAGCGCCCGCCCCGCCCGCTGCACCACTGGACCATCTCCAAGAAGGACATCGGGGACTACCACGAGGAGCAGATACTCTTCACCAACGACCAACTGCACACCAATGTCAGGCTCGAAGGACAGGAGATCAATTACGGACCTGGTCAGTTCTCTTCGGAGCTTCTTACATTTTAAATACAGTATGATTGGACATCAATCAGTTGTGCCCTGGACTGTAACAATGGAAAATCAATTCAATAAATTAAAAAATAATAATAAAAAAATATGGCAATAGGCTCGCCCCCTATTACATTGGGACCAAAATACATCGGTCATCAAAATACAACAAAATACATAATAGGGGGCGAGCCTATTGCCATTATACCGGGCACATTCCCCCTCAATACGAGAGAGATTTGGGCCATAGTCCACCACGCTGGCCCAGTGCGGTTTGTTGAACTTCACACGCTTTACTATAGACGTGCAGGTTTCCTCACGATGTTTTCCTTTACTATTCAGCAAGTGGTAATCATTGTTGAAAATTACATTCACACATGAAAATATCTCAGAGGTGCGGATCCGGGATTTGAATTTGCACCCCTTACGTTCAAGGCGGGCGTTCTTGCCCACGGGGCTACCACTGCTCTATGTTGATTCAGTTCTTAGTTTTATCATCTGTTCGTACTCCAGGCATGTACTCAGCGGAGGACATACAGCAGGATTACCAGTATTCGGAAACAGCGAAGCCCGGATCCTATCAGACAGTGTACAGTTACCAGCCGCAACAAGATATCGCGTACACAGTGGATAATTATCAGCGGTACGAAGAGGTGCTGCCGGCTGTACATCAGGTTTGTACAACATTTACAAATGATTTATATTGTGGTGTCAGTCGTGTTAGCGCGCATGTCAAGACGGCCCATTAATCACGTGAGGGTCTGGCAAAAATCACAAAATATCACAAGGGGGAGGGGAGGGGTGTAGCAAGATAGGTGGTAGAGCTACTATTTTTACTATTTATTGACGATTCATAAGTGCCTGTATTGGTTTATATAAATAAAAAATATTCTGATTCTTATATAATGTGTATTAATTTTTTCGTCAAACATGCGATTTCTAAACCGAAAGACATTTAAGTTTCATAATTTCATTATTTTCGTGAAAAATACGAAGAGTATTCCCCATTGTAACGTTTCGTTGCAGCAAACGGCTAGTTACAGCAACGTGCCGGTGCAGGAGGCAGTCAACGGCAGCTACCACCCCAACCAACTGCCCTCGTACGACGCGGCCATTGCGCAGCAGTACGGAACTGCCGCTAACTATGTGAGTAATACATGTTTATAAGACCTTTTGGGGAGTGTGAGGAACAGGGTGTAAAGTTCGTCATTCACCATTGAGTCGGGAGGATCCTCCGACCAGACGGGTGTTGTGTCTGGTGGGCTACTGCCCATAGGTTGTTGTCGGGTTCGTGTATATATGTTCAGTCTCTCGGATGCGGCGCTCGGAGCGGCCGGCGCGGCGCCGCGTGTCCAACACCTACGACTACGATAATGTGTTTGTGTGACCCTCCCCGCAGGTGGTAGAGCAGGCCGGCGGCGCCGCGTGTCCAACACCTACGACTACGATAATGTGTTTGTGTGACCCTCCCCGCAGGTGGTAGAGCAGGCCGGCGGCGCCGCGTGTCCAACACCTACGACTACGATAATGTGTTTGTGTGACCCTCCCCGCAGGTGGTAGAGCAGGCCGGCGGCGCCGCGTGTCCAACACCTACGACTACGATAATGTGTTTGTGTGACCCTCCCCGCAGGTGGTAGAGCAGGCCGGCGGCGCCGCGTGTCCAACACCTACGACTACGATAATGTGTTTGTGTGACCCTCCCCGCAGGTGGTAGAGCAGGCCGGCGGCGCCGCGTGTCCAACACCTACGACTACGATAATGTGTTTGTGTGACCCTCCCCGCAGGTGGTAGAGCAGGCCGGCGGCGCCGCGTGTCCAACACCTACGACTACGATAATGTGTTTGTGTGACCCTCCCCGCAGGTGGTAGAGCAGGCCGGCGGCGCCGCGTGTCCAACACCTACGACTACGATAATGTGTTTGTGTGACCCTCCCCGCAGGTGGTAGAGCAGGCCGGCGGCGCCGCGTGTCCAACACCTACGACTACGATAATGTGTTTGTGTGACCCTCCCCGCAGGTGGTAGAGCAGGCCGGCGGCGCCGCGTGTCCAACACCTACGACTACGATAATGTGTTTGTGTGACCCTCCCCGCAGGTGGTAGAGCAGGCCGGCGGCGCCGCGTGTCCAACACCTACGACTACGATAATGTGTTTGTGTGACCCTCCCCGCAGGTGGTAGAGCAGGCCGGCGGCGCCGCGTGTCCAACACCTACGACTACGATAATGTGTTTGTGTGACCCTCCCCGCAGGTGGTAGAGCAGGCCGGCGGCGCCGCGTGTCCAACACCTACGACTACGATAATGTGTTTGTGTGACCCTCCCCGCAGGTGGTAGAGCAGGCCGGCGGCGCCGCGTGTCCAACACCTACGACTACGATAATGTGTTTGTGTGACCCTCCCCGCAGGTGGTAGAGCAGGCCGGCGGCGCCGCGTGTCCAACACCTACGACTACGATAATGTGTTTGTGTGACCCTCCCCGCAGGTGGTAGAGCAGGCCGGCGGCGCCGCGTGTCCAACACCTACGACTACGATAATGTGTTTGTGTGACCCTCCCCGCAGGTGGTAGAGCAGGCCGGCGGCGCCGCGTGTCCAACACCTACGACTACGATAATGTGTTTGTGTGACCCTCCCCGCAGGTGGTAGAGCAGGCCGGCGGCGCCGCGTGTCCAACACCTACGACTACGATAATGTGTTTGTGTGACCCTCCCCGCAGGTGGTAGAGCAGGCCGGCGGCGCCGTGCCGGCGGTGCGGCGCTCGGAGCGGCCGGCGCGGCGCCGCGTGTCCAACACCTACGACTACGATAATGTGTTTGTGTGACCCTCCCCGCAGGTGGTAGAGCAGGCCGGCGGCGCCGCGTGTCCAACACCTACGACTACGATAATGTGTTTGTGTGACCCTCCCCGCAGGTGGTAGAGCAGGCCGGCGGCGCCGCGTGTCCAACACCTACGACTACGATAATGTGTTTGTGTGACCCTCCCCGCAGGTGGTAGAGCAGGCCGGCGGCGCCGTGCCGGCGGTGCGGCGCTCGGAGCGGCCGGCGCGGCGCCGCGTGTCCAACACCTACGACTACGATAATGTGTTTGTGTGACCCTCCCCGCAGGTGGTAGAGCAGGCCGGCGGCGCCGTGCCGGCGGTGCGGCGCTCGGAGCGGCCGGCGCGGCGCCGCGTGTCCAACACCTACGACTACGAGGACTCCGACCTCTTCATCGACGACGCGCCCGCGCCAAGGCCCAGGAAGACCAAGCACAGGCACTCCGGACCGCACAGACAGACCAACGGTCGGCTATACAACACACGCATAACCGAAATTAATATTTTTTTTCGTCATATATTAGCGATAGTAAGCAAACCAGTAATTAAAAAAAAAGAGTTATAACTAAAACTAACCAACTAGAGCCCTTTTAACGTCCCACTGCTGGGCACGAGCCTCCCCTCAATGCAGACTTCACAAATCTAGCGAGAACTAGTCAAGTTCCCTCAGCCATGCAGGTTGCCTCACGATGTTTTCCTTCACCGTTTCATAGAAAGTGATAATCTCGGATGAAAATGAGATTCGCACATAAACCCAGAGGTGCTAGCCGGGGTTTAAACTTGCACACTTTGATTGCAAGGCGTGCGTTCGACCACTCGGCTACCACTGCTATTTAAGAGAAATTTGTCTTATAGAATATTTAATTATTTCAGAATCAGAATCAGAATATTTTTTATTCATAGAAACCAATACAGGCACTTATGAATCGTCAATAAATAGTAAAAATAGTAGCTCTACCACCCATTCGGAATGCATTTCCTATGAAGAAGAATGGGCAAGAAACTCCATGGTTGCTTTTTTCAAATAAGGATTTACATTTTTGTGTTTTTCTTAATTAACAATTATACAATATAAAGTTAATGTGGCTATACATTTAAAGTTATAATTCGTTTTTCACGTCCCAATATGGCTCAAGTCGATCCTATTCTCATTTGAATCGCATAGTATGAATCGTCAATAAATAATAAAAATATTATCTCTACCTATATATGTATGTATATTCATATAGCGTTAGTTTTGGTATAGGCCAAATGCGCGGTTTGACCTTATCGGTAATGTAATTGAACAGCGTCGAGCGCAAACAACAGCGGCGCGTACAGACCGGCGGCGCCGCGGCCCGCGCCCGCCAACGGCATCGAGTCGCTCATACAGGCCTCCGTGCTGGCCGAGGAGGACGAACCCGCCAATGCCACGTGAGTTACCCTTACAGCTACATCTCAACTACGGTCGTTCGATAGTTAAATGTCATTCAGTGTCATTTTTACTAATGTCGCGACGCCTTGTTATGAGCGTCGCGACGCCTTATAATGAGCGTCGCTACGCCTTATATTGAGCTTCACGACGCCGTATAGTGAGCGTCGCGACGCCTTATAATGAGCGTCGCTACGCCTTATATTGAGCTTCAAGACGCCGTATAGTGAGCGTCGCGACGCCTTATAATGAGCGTCGCTACGCCTTATATTGAGCTTCACGACGACGTATAGTGAGCGTCGCGACGCCTTATAATGAGCGTCGCTACGCCTTATATTGAGCTTCACGACGCCGTATAGTGAGCGTCGCGACGCCTTTTAGTGAGCGTCGCTACGCCTTATATTGAGCTCCACGACGCCGTATAGTGAGCGTCGCTACGCCTTATATTGAGCTTCACGACGCCGTATAGTGAGCGTCGCGACGCCTTATAATGAGCGTCGCTACGCCTTATATTGAGCTTCACGACGCCGTATAGTGAGCGTCGCGACGCCTTTTAGTGAGCGTCGCTACGCCTTATATTGAGCTCCACGACGCCGTATAGTGAGCGTCGCGATGCCTTATAGTGGCGTCGCGACGCCGTATGGTGAGCGTGTCGACACCGTGTAGCGATCGTCGTGACGCCGTATGGTGAGCGTGTCGACGCCGTGTAGCGATCGTCGTGACGCCGTATAGTGAGCCTCGCGACGCCTCATATTATATATTGGCACATAACCATATTGACACAGAATTTGTTTGCGTATTGTCAAAAAAAATTGACGCCCCAGTGTGTGCGGGGCTTTACAGTAGCATTATAAAGGGATTTTCAACAAGAACTTTGATTTTCAATTGGGGCAACACCAACAACATGACAGTTTTGACATTTAGTTTTTTAACGTATTTGTAGAAGTTGTTTTGGCAATTGTTACAATGAATTCAATTTCGCTCGAAAATCGAATTAAAATAATTAAAACTCGAATTAAAACATCGCCGTAGATTTGCTCGGCTTTTTGCGTGTGAAGCTGCGGCTCTTTACCTTTCCATACGCAAATATTATTTATATAATAAAAAAAAAACACGTTAAAAAATTGTTCTGAATCGATTAACCAGGATTCGGCACCATTTCTAGTTTTTGTTTTTTTTTAT
This sequence comes from Ptilodon capucinus, assembly GCA_914767695.1. NCBI lineage: Eukaryota > Metazoa > Arthropoda > Insecta > Lepidoptera > Notodontidae > Ptilodon > Ptilodon capucinus. The sequence continues at coordinate 2,014,538 of OU611831.1, forward strand.
CTATAAACTATTTATGCAAGTACCTACTATTTATTGTTGGCAAGAAAGAAAATTTTAGCTCTTTAAAAACATTTAAATTTTCTAAATTGTAATTTTTTACTTGTCCGACTCAAACGGTTGCCGACCCCTGCCGTAGTCCAAGCTTTGTTCAGTTTAGTATTATACGATTAGTGTAGTGGGTTGTTGATTGTAGATATAATGATTTATCTCTGGTAGGGAGGACGCGGCGGTGGCTGGGATGTTGAGCATTAGCGAGCGGTACGCCGGCCCGCCGCGCACCTTCGGGCTCGCCACCGAGTCTCCGCCGCCCACCACCACCAGCAGCTCCGGTAGTACACCAGGCGGCACCAGCTCCACACCGGGCGGCACCAGCTCGCGCCAGGAGGCGGGCAAGCGCAGCCGCCGCCCACCGCCGGACCTGGAGCCCGCGGACGAGGAGGACGTCATCCGGGAGGTCCACAGGGACGAGGAGTACGGTGAGTACACACCACCAGCAGCACCAGCTCCACACCGGGCGGCACCAGCTCGCGCCAGTAGTACATCAGCGCTATACCGACACCACTCCTTTAACCCGATTTAGATAATATTATTCACTACTTATCGCAGGTTATTTAAATACTTGAAAAGGAAATAAAATTGATATAAAAAAAGAATAAAAATATATCCATTCGGAAGCGTATCCAAGACGCTAGCTGCATTAGGATCGCCGTTTATGTCAATACCAATTTGCTCCCATCTGGGTGTATCTGGGATCGCCCCCAGTCCATTGTATGGTACCCATATAGTTATAAGATTTACTTAGTTTGGGATCATACGATGAGTATCTGTGTCGTGCGATGTTTAATTATTTAATTTAGAAGATGTGACATTTATTGTATTCTATCCCGTCGTGTTTCTCTAATTGTACGACAGTTGATGGTCCTCTATTGTGTAACTATATCGGGGGGTAAAAGACTATTTCTCTTAAGCGCCACTTTTTTAACTTTACAAGAGAGTATTTTCGTTCGTTCGTCGTCTCGTGGAAAACACAAAGATCACAGTTTCACATTATTTTAATTCGCATTTAAACAATATTGTTACTTGACAATAATTTCAAAAGGAAAATGAACAATTAAGACCGAGCAGCGAGTTCAAGGCACCGATCTCCCTTTAACCACCAGATATCCTTTCAAGACACCGATCTCCCCCTTTAACCACCAGATACCCTCCTCGCAATGATCCAACTTGATCGGTCGCTCGCTCGCAAACACTCCTAGCCTCGCTAAAGTAAAGATGGCGCCACGACCCCACTCGAGACACGTGCTCTGCTCTGAATGGAGATAACGTAAATAACAAAATTGACAACTTCTATTACATTAGCAAGTTTTTAAGATAAAGAAAAATGTAAGAAATTAAATAAAATTAAATTAGGAATTCTAAACGTAAACAAATTCAACTCGACTCATAGCTTCCTCAGACATATATAAGTCAATTTCTCCCACAGTGTCGCTTAACTCAATATGTAGAGTTCCCTTTCCCTTTCCCTCTCGATATGTAGAGTTGATAGTGTGGTCTAAAACCTGTCTGTGATGATGACCCCGCAGTGTACCCCTCGCTGGAGATGAGCTCGGACGAGGACGAGGAGTGGACGGCGTCGCGGCGGCGGCGGAACTCCAGGAACAGGGTGGACTCCAGATCGAAAGGCGACAAGTCAGTAATCATTCAAATATATAATATACTATGCGTGACTTCTTTTGTGGGAAATTTTGATACAGAAAAAAGTTACTCCTTATAATAATCTGCTATCTGGGCCCCGATTTTCGTGCGATCGAGATTCATCTCTATTCGAGATCTCGAAACGAAACGTCAAATCGTATGTATTTTTTTCATTTGTTTCGAGATATCTCGAATAGAGATGAATCTCGATCGCACGAAAATCGGGGCCCTGGTCGTGCGACTCTCGTCAAAATCCGTTACATCCATAGTTTTTTTGTTATATGTATTGTGTATACTTTCATATTCATTCAGTAAGTAAAAAGCTGTTATTTAGATATTACAAATAGCTACATCAATTTAAGACAGATGTATTTCTAATAGCCTCTAAATGTCCTATCGTCAAAGGACTCTCCCCTATACTTATCTGCTCGTCTTTGCTCTGAGATTCGATTCGTTATCCTAAATGAAATTTTGCACTAATTTATTGGAATTAAAAAAAAGTTAACTGATGGCGCCAGAAACGCAGTTTTGTTTATGGCCAAACTATAGAATTGTTAGAATAGTTGAACTTTCAAATGGCTTTTTCTCAAAATTCATTAAATATGACGTCAGAAACACCACCCTACGCTCCACATTACTCGTATTACTGAAGTGGGCAGGAAGACGGCAAAGCTGAAGTGGGATTGGGCCGGTCACGTAGCACGAATGGACCCGCAAAGGTGGACAAATCGTGTCAACACCTGGATGCCCGAAGGCGGTTGCCGGCATCGTGGCAGACCAAGGAGAAGATGGTGCGACGATTTAGTCACTTTTGCGGGTGAAACGTGGCAACAAAAAACCCAAATGTGGAGACGGGAAAGGGGAGGCCCAGCAGTGGGACATAAAATAGGCTATTAAAAAAAAGGACATTCCCTATTGTTTTCTTATATAAAACTATTTTACCGCACCCGCCAGTATATCAGATTTGATATACTCGCAAAAGAACACCGATTCCGACCAAGGATGATACGTGAGGCCATTGAAATTAAAAAACATCCTAATTTCAATAGGGAAGATGGCTGGGTGCTACCACCAACTTGGGATCCAGTAATTAATATGATTAAATCCAAAACCAAGCGTACCATTGCAAGAACTCAAGAGACTGTCTGCACTTTCTGCCTGGATCGGACCGCAAACAACAACTAAATATGAGGGTACCCAGTTATTAACTATGACATCAGGACGTCTAACACCTCAGTCCCCCATGACCATGGTTGCTGTAAAGCAGCCGAAACGTCGGGAAAATAAAATAGTGAATAAACGCGATAGGAACCGTAAAATAGTTTTATTTCAATGTTCAAAGACATTCCCTGTTATTTGCCTGTACCTTTCATATGAAGAGGTGTTGTGCGTGGTGTCAGGGACGAGTCGTGGTCTCCGCGCGCGCGCCTGGGCCGCCTGCTGCCGCGGCTGCGCGGGCCGGCGCGCGCGGGCGTGCGCCGCGAGTGCGTGCGCGCCGCGCTGCACGCCGCCGCCGCCGCGCGCCCGCACCACCCGCCGCATCACCCGCATCACCCCCCGCATCACCCGCATCACCCGCATCACGCGTCGCCGCCCGCGCAACACGCACAGGTACGCACCGAACGATACTCAGCTACTGCCTTTGACGCGTGTCGCTGCGAAGGATGTTTAGTGTACATCCAGGGCCCCAAGTCGACTAATACTAATTGTTACGGAGTTGCTATGACTTAATAATGAAAACGACATCTTTTATCAATGGTAGCTAAAATACAACCAGTGTAGCATTAGACATTGTCACCTTAAAGCTATTAGACTAGTCATATTATGGCTGGTGAAAATGAAAACGAATTATGATTTTAATTATGAATTCAATATAAAAAAAATATATATATTGTTTTTTTTATTTTTTTGCAATTTTTTTTTTACAAACCATACTTTTCAAGTGACATTTGACAGATGGAGAGGTTATTGACATTCCTATTCTCATTTGAAACGCATAGTAGTTACTTATACGTGTATAAATAGTAATGTGATTTGATTCGGTCCACAGAGTGCGAAGCGCGCGGTGCTCGCGACCAAGAGCAGACGGCCGCCGCCGCCTGTACACAACACGCCAAATAATAAAAGTAAGTATCATTACACCTGCATCCCCTCATGGTACAAGCAGGGGTGTACGTAGTGACGAGGTAAATGCAGTGGCATTTACCACTCATATCTCTGTACTAGAGATTAGAAATGAATCGAATATCCGGTAACTATCCGGTATCCGGCCTATCCGTCCTTGTTTTCACTATCCGGCCGGATACCGGATAGTAATCCAGTATCCAGCCGGATACCGGATAATTATCCGGCCTGGTTTTCACTATCCGGCCGGATACCGGATAGTAATCCAGTATCCGGCCGGATATCCGGTAACTATTCGGCCTTGTTTTCACGATCCGGATAACAATCCGGCCTTCTTTTCACTATCCGGCCGGATACCGAATAGTAATCCCGTATCCGGCCGGATATCCGGTAACTATCCGGCCGGATAACCGGTATCCAACCTATCCGGCCTTGTTTTCACTATCCAATACCGGATAACTATCCGGCCTTGTTTTCACTAGACGGCCGGATACCGGATAGTAATCCAGTATCCGGCCGGATACCCGATAGTAATCCAGTATCCGGCGGGATACCGGATAACTATCTGGCCTTGTATTCACTATCCGGCCGGATACCGGTTAGTAATCCGGATAACGGATAGTAAAATTTCAAAAAACCTATATTTACACAAGGCAAATCATACACAATAGGTTATGTACACCGTTTATTTTTATGATCTCACGTCAAAAATATTTGTTTTATTAATTGGAATAGTACTCAAAATTAACAATTGGCAAATTGTGGTGAATGAATACTAAATTTTCGCCATCTTCGTATACCAGACAGCTTCTGAAAATTGCCTTACGCTGTAAACGCTACATCCAGGTGCTGAAAAATAAATGCTAGCAAACCTTGACAACTGCTGGTACTGATGCAAATTAATTGACCACCATATGAGGCGTGATTGTGATCGATTCGAGATGTCTTTAAGAAGTGCCATGTGACGTGAATCTGTGTTCTTTTGCGAGGATCTGCGGTTTATCAAATCTGATATAATGGCGGGTGCGCAAAATAGTTTTATTTCAATGTGTAGTATTCGCGTAAATATAAGAATACAAAATTGATAATGTTTACTCATATTGTCACAACCGGCTGTGTTACTGTGGCCATCTCTATAATCGCGCCACAAACAGATCTACTACATGACGCAAACAGATGGCGCTGTACATTCCGTAGTATGAAAACCACGTTTTCATATACAATCCTGAATCGCGACAGCTGAGTTCGCGACTTTATAAAACTTTTTTTTATTTTTGTTTGTTACAGATTCAAGACTGAAGAAAGGCATGAAGACGGCCAAACAGCGTCTCGGTAAAATCCTCAAAATACATAAAATGATACATTAAATGAATATATATAGTAATTTACAGTATATAATGTATATACAGGGTGTATTAGTAGCCGGAAATAATATTTTTAGTGCATGTGCATATACGGTGGCTAATACGTGTAGATCCTTAGTGTAGACAGATTATAAATATGTATCATAGTTTCTGAGTTATAGACCTTTTGATTATTTGCAACAAGTGTCATATTAACTGCATTAAAAAGAGGTTATCTACAATATTCTTGACAAATAATAAGAAAAATCTCACACAAGACAGGAGATATTACAAGATTTTTTTTAATGAAAAATTTTTGTAAAAAAGAAATTCCGTCTTTACCAACAGTGATGCGTAAATATTGTATTCATATTTAGGAATCGAGTTTAGGCGTTTCCTAGTGATAATGAGAAAACGAGCGTGTATTTTATACGCTATTCGCAAACATGTCTAAATGTATTATTTCGGATTACTGAAACGCTCTGTATGGTAAAGTATCGTGTAGGTTTTAGGTGAGTGACGGACGTACGGAGGGTCGCGTAGATTTATATTTTATATATGTAACATTATTGAATATGGCGCACGGACCAATGAATGTTGTGGGGTGAATCGGATCGTTATTTCTTTAAAAAAAAAACATTTATAACCCCCGCACACTGGAGCATCTAAAGTCGCGCGTCAGAATTATGCCAATATCAAAAAAATCTATATTAATCTCGAGAGGTGAAAGGCTATTTGATTAAGCGAAATTTATGGGCGATATTGACTAATACATATTTGGAATCAGATATTTTTCTCCGTCGAATGGGTATGCTCTCCTGTAAAGTAAAAAAAAAACCGGCCAAGTGCGAGCTGGACTCGCACACCGACGCTTCCGTACCCTTCCGAAGCTTCCGATGTCCGTTATATATCTCGATGTTTTAAAAACATTGCTGCAAGACGTGAAAGGTAGTAAGGGGGCTGTATTTACGCATCGGAAAAGTTCATTCTTCAATGACTTTGACAGCGCAAGCGAGTTTTAACTCGTGGTTACAACACAACCACAGAATTAAATCTCTGTCATTTTGGTATTGCCAAGAACGTTGACGCGTGCGTATTGACGCTCCAGTGTGTCCAGGGCTATATACATACAGCACTTATGCTTTGTACCACTACTAATGGGCAGGAGCGCAGTAACTACCTCTCCCCTCACGGTAACTGCCTAAGCCGAGGTTGTGCCCTCTGTGGTGCCCTTGAGCTAGTTGCCACACTTTTACCGCCCTTAAGGCCATGGTTGGAGTGCACTCTGCGCTCGCCACTCCTCCGGTACAGCTGTAAAGGCCACCTCACGGCCAACAGCGTACGTCCTTAAAAAAAAAAAACTAATGGGCAATAAATACTTATGTAACATAATATTTGTTTGTTACAAAACGCCTTTCAAATCATACTTATCACAATGCCATAGTACCATAAAACCTATTTTATATTAAAATAAAGTTACAGTACTTGAACGGTGGCGTTAAAATCCACTGTAAATTATTTATAACTATAGTGAATTTCATTTAGCATGGGTACCGGGACATTTGATACGTTCCAATATACTAGTCAAGTCAAATCATTTATTTTGTATAGGCCTATGGGGGCACTTACAAATTGTCAAGTTTACATTTTTTCTTATATACTACTATACTACCACCGGATCGAAACGCGACCTCAACTGAGAAGATCCGGCAAGAAACTCAGTGGGCTGATCAGTGGACTCTCACTATTTTCAAAATATCTGATAAATATACATTTTTAAAAATCACCAATTAATTTCCAAAGCATACAATAATGCATAATAAGATTGAAATTGTATTTAAATATGCGTTTTTACATTTTAAACAAATAAAAAAAGGTACAGAAAATATATTATCCTAAAATTAGAGGCATGAAACGAAACGTTTAATGATAGGGATTGACACGTAGTAATCGGCAAAAACAAATAATCGTGTAATAATCGGCAAAATAAATGCCGAAAAGAACAAACAAGACCGTTTTAAACAGTCAAGCCCAGGAGTTGGTTGTCCGCCTGCGGGAATACTTTGAGCGGGAAAATGGCGGTCCATTATTATCTGTCAATTATTATCTGCCTGTTAGTGGATCGAGTTGCACAGGAACTTGATATTGGGCGTAATACAGTGTCGAGAAGCTTTACATGTAGGATCGGAATCGAATGAGTCTTCCTGTTCAGACAGATAGCGGATAATTGTATGAATAATTGAATATATTTATTTTTTTACAATCGTTTAAAGGTTAACCGCAATTGTACTCGATAATCGAATCACATAAATTAATTATGCATGGTCACCTCTCTATAGAGTTTATTTGACATGTGTCACCGTACCCATGATTGGTGAAATTCACTATAGATGCATAGCAGTTTCTATAAATATCTCAATGTTTAAAGTGGTTTCAATACGAATTATTTTCTCACTAATAAAATAAAGTTTATAAAAGGAATAAAGCCCTGAAATAGCTTGGTAAACACATATTGGACTATAATTTATCTATATTTAGAGATAAATTTGGGATTGTTTTCAAAATTTTCAATGTTAAATTAATTAAATTAAAGGGGGGGGGGGGGGGGGGGTAACAATAAATAAGGAAATGGTATTTCATTCAATTTAAATAAGCCGAAAATGGTGATGATTATGTCAGTACCATACTTAACTACATTATACTAACAGCGGAAATCTGTATTCTTTATAATCCGTGGATTTTCCGTACAAAGGATAAAATTCCCCATCTTCTCTACTTCTGCAAGTGTTTTTCAATTTTGTTTATGACTCGACGCATACTGTATTTTTGTACATATTAAATATATATACTTCATTGACCCGTATTTTATAATCGTGTTCCTGATGATATGCATTAGCCACGGCATGCTAATCAGACCATTAAAATATCATTTTTCACAATGGACACATGCCTTTGTATGAATTATTTATTTATGTTTTATGACAAATTAAATGCCCTGACGTAAATCAACGCCCTTGAGCAACTTGACTGTAGGGTTTGATTGCGTGTAGCGGCAACGTATCACGAATAAAGAACCCTTTTCACTGTACAACTCAATACATAAAACACAGAATTAGTGTCAATAAGCGTTGAAAATTTGCAAGTATTTATCACCTCATAACAGCCCTAAAAGTTAAAGCATATCCTCGGGAATACGGTTTGTGCATAAAAGATCTGAATTAACATTTATTGGTGTGTTTATGTATTAGTTTAATTGGTGTAAGTTATTATTTGTTGTAACGATTTTCTATTGTATTTGACATTAAGTTATTTGGCGAGAAATTAAGTAAAAATGGGACAAAAAAAAACTTTTTGATTATATTATTATTGATGTAAATACTCGACATTGTAAAAAGGAAAACCTATTTAAAAAAAAATAGAAAAAAGACACTGTTTTTGAAATTTAAAACCAACCACCGATTGAATTATTGATAAAAATATAATATACAAAATTAGAAAAAAAAAATTGCTTTATCTACTTATTACGACCATTTTGTTATGTTTTTTTAGTGATAATAGTATTAAGATAGCGTTTAAATGTTATTTTTTGTTGTACCGAAATGAATTAGTGTGAATGCTGAAAGTGTATTTATATTTACCGGATGCGGATGCAATTAAATTGTGTATTAAAAGATTCGTCACAAAATCTGTAAGTAGTAAAAAAAAACAATAGCAAAGTCTTTGAACTGAATCAAAAAGTCTAGTTTAAAACAATGCAATACTTAATTTAATTCTTTTAATTAAACTACTTTGACGACGAATTGGTCTAGGGGTTCGAGTGCAGACCGAGTGGTTGCGAATTCGATTCCCGTCAACGATAAATTTTCGAAAATGACCTTTTCGGAATATGCCCTAGTCTGGGTGTGACTGGGATCGCCCCAAGTCCATTGTATGGTAACCATAGCTTTGCTTAGTTTGTGGTTTTACGACGAGTAGATGTTATATATTATTCTAAATATTGTGTGCCTTTGAAAAAAATAGTAAATAGGGAATTAACGATTTCTCGAATGCAGAAGTCTTGTGGACGCTATTCTCGGTCTTTCTCGAACGTTCTAGTTATATTGGATTTACACAATAGATACAAGTGTAATTGCATCCTCTCTACAACATTGCATCAAGCTTAATATCATTTAAAAAAAAAACAGGGAGTGCCTATGATTATTAATTAAAAAAAAAATTGTGTGTCACTCTGTTTGTTTATAACAGAGCAATAATTATAATTGCGACGAAAAATATAATAAGCACGGACTTTTTGGCGACGAAAACGTTAAAGTCGAACGCGGAAGCACACTGGGGCGTCAAAAGAAATTTTGAAAGCATTGAAATTTTGCCAATACCAAAATGAACCCTGTGTCAATATGCATAAAGATTAATTTTTTGTAAAGCCACGTACTCGTGCGTAAAAAAAATTATGCCGCCGCAGTGTGTAGGACTTAATCCCGCATAGGACAAGCAGTAGTTGTAGCATGAGCGCCAAGACTAGACTTATTTCACAATATATACAGATTATATCTCTTTCTCTCGTATGAAATAAGACAGAGAGCGACCGAGCCAGTCCGTGATAAAGGTCTTGTCTCGACATGCGTGCTGACACCACTGAAGACGAAATTTTGAATCTTTATTTATATACCGCACCTTTTTTTTCAGACGCCCGACAAAGAAGGATATAGCCAAGAGTCCCTTCTTATAGCTCTGTCCTCCTCTGTCGGTTGTCAGCTCAGAGAGTTATAAATAATCACTAACAATTCCTATTCCACGAATACATTTCATGATAAATTAAATTATGATAAGTATCTGCTAAATATGAACTCGGTGATGATATGAGTCTGCGCGTGGGTCGCGAATATTAGCAGGATTGCCACGGTTCTAGAAATGAAATCAGGGAATTTGTTCGTGTAAGAGGAATTGCTCATTGGCTATTTTAGAAGCCCAGTTTGTCTGCCTTCGAATGTAACAAATCAGTTGTTCGATTAGTATGAACGGTAATTATAATAATTAGTTACAAAAGATATATTGTAAATGATTGATATCTAAATGTATATTATTGTGGCGGCGGAAGGAGTTGTCTAGATATAAAAACAAAACAGAACCTTTGAAATACATATTTGTTTTATTTCACACCGGATATGACTTTTTCAGTAGTAGATAGCTCTGCTAGCCTTGTTAGGTTGAACGTCCGCCTTGAATGCAAGGGATGCAAGTTCAAATCCCGGGCCCGTACCTCTGGGATTTTCATGTGTGAATGTCATTTCCAACGTATATATAGTTAAATTAGTTACCTATGTTGGATAAAAGGTAATTTATACTACTAAGTGTTTTTTGTTTTTAAACATTTTTAACTAGTTTATTACGGGGGTTTATAAGAGTAGGTAGTAACCTATAGTGGCATGTTGCAGTCATTATTTTAACAGATTTGAGAACATATGCACACGCTTGGCTGAGTTGATACTCTGGTATGAACAGCAACTAATGAATCGAAGCTCATCTCTGGTCTCCAAGAAATCTAAATTACTAGAAATGTCGCTGTCCGTTATCGCTTAATTAAGCAGAAATAATACATAAAAATCTAAAGTTTATTCCGAATTCGACTTCACGCTATGTAGGTCTCAAATTACAATGCAAGCAGCGTTTTGTCGGATTGCAAATTTAAATGCAAGTCAATGTACTTATAATGAAATACATAAAACTTATATAAATGATTGGGTTTGTGTGTCTGTTGTTCACACAATCTTTCCCTTTGACATGCGGTTTATGAAATCTGATATAATGGCGGGTGCGGTCCTGCACATGTTCACAGATTGCAGACTTCGTGGAGCGTCGGTGTATCACATCGCTCCACGAAGTCTGCAATCTGTCTGCAATTTGGTAAACCGGATATCCTCGCAAAAGAACACCGACTCCGACCAAGGATGATACGGATTTCAATAGGGAAGATGGCTGGGTGCTACCACCAACTTGGGATCCAGTAATTAATATGATTAAATCCAAAACCAAGCGTAACATTGCAAGACCTCAAGACACTGTGAGCACTTTCTGCGTGGATCAGACCGCAAACAACCACTAAATATGAGGGTACCCAGTTATTAACTATGACATCAGGACGTCTAACACCTCAGTCCCCCCGTGACCATGGTTGCTGTAAAGCAGCCGAAACGTCGGGAAAATCAAATAGTAAATAAACGCGATAGAATCCGTAAAATAGTTTTATTTCAAGGCTTAAGTAAGTAAATAACATTTCAATAGATATAATTTAACAGGCAGAATACGGACAAAAGTACTAACTTTAACATGTACCTACCTATGACCCATTCATAATTGAGTAAGTAGGTACTATAAAGAATCAATTGACGTTCGTTTCAGTGTTATTTCCTTAATAAAATGAATCTAATAATTATATTTATAAACATACATATAATTAATTGTTATTTAAATATCACAGATACAACGAATAAAATGAAATCAATTTTTATTAAATATAAAAACGACAGGCACCCTAGATGCACTGAAATGGGGAACGTCGACAGTTTTGTGGGTAAGACGTTGAAGTTTGTTGAGAAAACGGAAGGTCTCGGGGAGTTTTTGAGGAGTTTCGACGTGAGTGAGTGTGATGTTGAACAGAGTGCTAAGTATGTGAACAGTCATGTATTGGGTGGGCTGATTATACATGAAAATTTACCAGAATCTCACTGGCACGAGTATAAGGTATGTTTAACATAATACTAGAGATTGGCACGCTACAAAAAAAACGGCAAAAAAAACACGTTTGTTGTATGGGAGCCCCCCTTAAATATTTATTTTATTCTGTGTTTTAGTATTTGTTGTTAAGTGGCAACAGAAATACATCATCTGTGAAAATTTCAACTCTCTAACTATCACGGTTCATGAGATTCAGCCTGGTGACAGCAGACAGATGGGCGGACGGACGGGCAGTGAAGTCTCAGTAATAGAGTTCCCGTTTTACCCTTTGGGTACGGAACCCTAAAAACTAGCTGTGTCAATATTAAAGATTTAATTTCTGTAGTACAAGCCGCGTCCCCACGCGTCAAATTTCGGTTGGTTGGTTAAGGAATAAACTATTTCTGTGAGCCAATACAGTTCATTTTGGTATTGGAATAAAAATTAACGCGCCTCTTGGTGCTTCATTGTGCAGTGCTGTGAATATGGAGGGTGGAATTAAAGGAGAGCAATCTGGGGAAAAAAATTGAAAAAATGTCTGTCGAAATGCATAATTAGTAGTTCAAAAACCTTCCACAATGGCATTGGAGTGTTGAGCGTTATGCCAGATTCGGAATCAGCTATTTTTCCGTACCGGTTTATTCCCGGGGAGCGTCGATATGTCATTTATCGACACCAGCGCCATTTTGGAAGGTTTTTGAACTATTATTTCATGCATTTCGACGTGCACTTTTCAATACCTAGATGACACTCCTTTACTCTACCCTCCATAGCTGTGAAGCATAAGTGAAGCGTCATTTGGTCGCACGCATTCAGAATGGAATGTTTAAACATGAAGTACCTACCTTACTTACCTTAAGAAAAGTAGACAGTTATGGTGATACAAATGATTAAGTTATCAGTTTACCCATTTAAGATGATTGTTTTTTAGCTTTGATTTTAAGTAGGTAAGCAGCTGTTATTATAATTCTCTTTTTTTAACATTGTAGTCTGTCCACAAAAAAAACTATTCTACAAACCACCACGAGACGGTTGCTCAAAAGAAGTGGCGCAACAATCTTCGCCGCATCGCGCGACACAACCGCGACTTTTTAGCGGGAAAGCAATCCTATTCTCTACATCTGAATTTCTTTGGCGATTTCGTGAGTGACATTTTTATTATTCTTCCTATTTTTTAAATACCCAGACAAGACTTTTTGTTAATTTTATAGAAATCTTGAAAACTACAAAAGTGTTCTAACTACAAAGCCACTGTGAATGGATTATAAAATACCTTATAATCGCTGATGGGGATTCAATTTATAAAAAAATATTAAGTTGCTACTAAAATAGTTTTACGAGCAGTGGTTTAATAGTGGTACCTACTGGACAAACATAAGTTGATAGATATAACATAGCCTCCAAAATATGATAACAGGTCTTGTACAGTGGTGGGAAAACTTTCTTAATGGGGGGCCAGAACTATAGCAAAGAAACATTTTTTGTTGAAACTTTTAATCATATAAAAACATTACAGCATTACACACTTGTACAAATGTTAAAAAAAATTGAGAGGTGTCAAGGGACACCCCGATGGAAAGAAGTTCCTTTTGAAATAAAAAAAGCAAAAAAATGCAAACACATACACACACATATAAATATAAATCGAAACCGTAACCGAAATCGAAATCACACACACATTTACAAAAGTGTCGTTACAACTTGTACTCTCACACACACCACACATTTACAAAAGTGTCGTTACAACTTGTACTCTCACACACACCACACATTTACAAAAGTGTCGTTACAACTTGTACTCTCACACACACCACACATTTACAAAAGTGTCGGTCGACACTTTTTCTTCATTTTTTCCGTCTCGCGCCTTTCGCAACGCGCCATAAGGAACTACGTTCCAATACATTTGTGTACGTTCAGAAAGACTACATGAATAGTAAGTGTATAGTAGTAGAATCTACTTTACATTTCTGGATCCTCAAACTATAATTATCGCGGGCCATATACTATTCATGTCGAAGGACCGTCGGCGGGCCCGATTATATGCTTTCGCGGGCCGGAGCTAGCTCGCGGGCCGTACTTTGCCCATCACTGGTCTAGTAGGTACCCGGTTTGAGCTTAGGCCGCACGGCTCACTGAACCAGACGGTAGAGGGTTCGATTTCCGACAGCAGCGCACTTCGGAAATTACCTTTTCGGAATTTGCTATGGGAGGCAATTCTCGGATGATCGACATTCGACATATGTAACAAAACTAAATAAAAATACAACCAATTTGGCGTTTAGTTTTTGTGCTTAGTTTGGGATCATACGATGAGTATGTGTTGTCTGGCGATAATTATAACTATGGTATCTAAATTTTACTTACCTGAGTCTAATCTATAAGTACCTACCTCCATATATATTTTTGCAAATTTGAATCCCACTAAAATATAATGAATATTCGTACATAACTTACGCAAATTAATTTCCACACAAACTTATTCAAAGGGGTACTGAGAATACAGAGGTCGTATTATTTCAGTTAGTGATATCATCTCGTGTAACATTGAAGCCCGGAGTACGCTGGGGCGTCAAGACACTGTATGTTTTAACTCATATTAAAACGGTCTGTATAAAGATTGAATTTCGGTAGTAGATACCACGCGAAAACGCTACAAAATACGTTCGCGCCGTCACAGACATTTCGTTGAAGAATGCGCTTTTTGTACCATTCAATACAGTATATTTTGGTATAGACATCAATTTAGAATCGCGTGTCTTGACGCCCCAATCTGCCAAGGTGCTTTAATATTGTAATTGGTTCTATCGATCGACCCGAGAGTTGTCTCTTGCTGTTCGTAATCAACGCGTAATACAATACTCTGGCGTCTAAGTCGCGGCTGAATTGCTGGTTCAACTAAAGATTAGCGACTAATTACACAGATTCCGAATAATCTAGGTACTTTGTACGTTATAAAGGTCGTGTAGGTACTATGTAATAGTTAGTCACCGTTCAGCTAGAGGTAATTAATAGTGAAGATTCGCATTCGCACATTAAATTCGAAAATCTCAGAGGTGCGGGCCGTATTCTAGGTACTATTGATAAAATAAGTTGTTTTCATGCCTTAAAAAACCGATCAAGTGCGAGTCGAGCAAAAATATCACGTTTGTTGCATGAAAGCCCGCTTAAATATATTTTTTTCTCTACTTTTTAGTAGGTATTTGTTGTTTTAGCGGCAATAGAAATACATCGTCTCTGAAAATTTCATCTCTCTAACTATCACGGTTCATGAGATACAGCCTGGTGACGGACGGACGGACAGCGAAATCTTAGAATAGGGTTCCCGTTTTTCCGTTCTTTTGGGTACGGAACCCTAAAAATGCCTTAAAAGACTTGGGGCTCCGATCGTTGCGATAAGTCTATTGATAATGTATTTTTTCAGGACGTCAAAGATTATTTTCGTAAGTTTTTAAAACTGTTCCACGGGATACCATTGTTTGATCCAGCTGAGGACCACGATAAAACAGCTTATCGGAGGAGTAAACATCGTAGTATCTCTACAAAGGTACCTGTGTTTTTAATAGAACTAGCCTATTGGTCGAAATTCGAGCAAAATCTTTTTTACGAAATGAAGGTAATGATGAAATTTAATGGAATAGGATGAGGAATGGCTCCACCTGCGATTAGCGGGTATTTCAGCCAGTGGCAAGTAATTAATAGCAAGAGCAAATACAATAAATACTACACATTATAAATAAAAATGTGTGATCAGTGATAATAAATGGCGGATGAATACACCTATTTGTTTAAATGAGAATAATGTCGATTTTAATGGAAATATAAAGTTTCCGTCAAATGACAGAACATTGGAGCAATTCTCGTATGATCGACATTATCTCTAATTCGACAGTTATGTCGAAACAAAACAACAAAATAGGTCAAACACGACGGTTTGGAACAATGGTGAAGCGTTATTCAATAAAGAAAAGCACCGCGTGTATCAGTGTGGTAGAGAAAGTAAATCGGTATTGTGCTCTTCTGACAAGTTGCGTATTTTGACATTCGCGGTGTTAGAACTTAAGCGACGATAGATATGTCGAATTAGAAATAACATCGACCATGCGAGAATTGCTCCCCAGAGCGTGTGGAGTACCTATGAAGTTGTCATGGAATATTGGTGGATATTGACAGCTAGATTGGCGGTCCAAGGGGTTCAGGCCTCGGCTGGAGGAGCAGCATCAGTGCGGGGCTTGCTACGCGTTCGCCGTCACCCACGCTGTGCAGGCGCAGCTTTATAAAAAACATGGATTCTGGGGTGAACTGAGGTAAACAGATTATATATAAATTCACTGGGCTATTTTTTTCTATTTACATTTTTACATCGCCAAAACTTACTTCAGATACACAGTCCTACAAATACATCATCATGACGCCTGTATTCCACGAAGGGGTAGGCATAGGTGTACTGCAGTGCGCCCTCACTTCGCCTATGTATTTTGGTCCCAATATAATAAGGCAGAGCCTATTGCCATTAGCTTATAAATTAATAGCACATATATACATTAGCACATACGAGGGAAATTTGGGTCCACCACGCTGGCCCAGTGCGGTTTTATGAACTTCACACACCTTCCGTGCTGGCTTCTCCACGATGTTTACCTACAACAAAAAATGTAATACATGCGTTTGGGGGTGTTTAAAACTAATAAGTGAGATAGTCCCCAGCAGATAGTGGACTGCAGCGGTGTGGATGGCAACATGGGGTGTAATGGAGGGTCCCTTCGGGCTGCACTTCGGTACGCGGCTAGAGAAGGACTCATCACAGAAGCCAGATACCCTTATGTCGGCAAGGTACAGCCTTGCACACACTGGGGCGAGCGAATAAATAAATATAAATACCACACTTACTCATCGTACATTCCCAAACTATGCAAAAACGTAGGCTTAGCATGACTGTGCAGGTGTCTAAGAGATAAAACTTGTTTAAGTTGTATCTCTTTCAACTGTCAGATTTGTCGAGAAAAAGACATCACTTCGAGCTCTTTGTACTGTAGGCTTAGTATGACCGTGTAGACATAAGTTTTATCTCTTGCGACTCTCAGATTTGTCGAGAAAATGACGCCACTTCGAGGTTTTTTTTACTGGACATGGCTCGTTGTGTCGTTATTTTCTCGGCAAATCTGACAGTTGAAATAGATAAAACTTATTCTACGCGGTCATGTTACGGCTACTGGTACTATAACTGAAATCGCCCCAGTCTATTGTATGGAACCCATAGTGCTTTAAAACCTCTCCATCCAATGGCACATTTTTTTTATTGTATATGTATAGTTTGTATTACATTAAGAGGTGAAACAATAAAAAGTTATCTATCTACTAGCTTTGCTTAGATTCGGATCATAGGATGATATGTGTTGTCTTACGTTATTTGTTATTTACAATTGGTTTGTCGAATAGAAAGGGCGTTGTAAGTATAACAGTTTGCAAGTGAGGGTGAAAGCGAGGCGGTGGGGGACGCTGCCGGCGGGGGACGAGGGGGCCGTGGAGCGCGCGCTGGCCACTATGGGGCCCGTTGCAGTGGCCGTCAATGCTGCACCATTCACCTTCCAACTCTACAGGTAGGACTACGAACATTCTAAGGACCAAAACATTTTTTTTTGACAGATCTAAGCTATAGTTATAGTTTGACTGTAACCGCTGTATCGCGTCTTAGGAAGGCGCGGCGGGGGACGGGAAGGAAAGAGACTGACAAGGAAAGGACTGAAGAGAGGGAATAGGACTGACAAGGAAAGGACTGAAGGGATTGAAAGGTACTGACAATGGAAGCACTGAAGTGGGGGAATGGGACTGACAAGGAAAGGACTAAACGGAGGGAATGGGACTGACAAGGAAAGGACTGACAAGGGAAGGACTGACAAGGAAAAGACTGACAAGGGAAGGACTGAACGGAGGGAATGGGACTGACAAGGGAAGAATTGAAGGGTGACTTGAAACTAGAATTTAAACTGGAGAATTGAAACTAGCAGGGTGGAGCGGCGTGCGTTGCCCCCCTGTCTCGCCGCGCACATACCTTAGGCAGGGTACTTATAGCGGTTTCGCTCAAACTATAGCGAGCCATTTTATTTCAGAGTGTCACTATTGTGTCCTTACTAACGCTTTTTTTCTAGAAGTGGTATCTATGATGACCTGTTCTGTACCCCATGGCAGTTGAACCATGCGATGCTGCTGGTAGGGTACACCCCTCAATACTGGATCCTGCTCAACTGGTGGGGTAAAAACTGGGGTGAAGACGGTTACATCAGGTAACTTCTAAACATTAATGTTATAATAATTAGGTATTCTCATTATGTGGACTTAAGAAATGATTTGATAATAGCCCACTTTTTTTTTTCGTAATGTTTAACCTATTTGAAGAGTGTTGGACCCGTTAGCCTTTTAAACCTTATTTGAGCTTAAAAGAAGTTAATGGGTTTTGGGTTCGATAAATTTTGCGGCCGACTGTCTAGTCTACTCATGACAAAACGCCTAAGTTTAAACTGCCTCTTATGGCAAGAAATGAATATCGCCAATAACTTGTACCAGAAATATCCATAAATGTCTTGCTAGCTTCTACCTGCGACTTCATCCGCGCAGACATAGATTTTTCAATATGGTTATATTAACATAGCCAACATGTTATTCTGATGTGTAAACAATAGTACTGTAATGTTTCATCAAAATCTGTTGAGTAGTTTTTGTGTGAAAGAGTAACAAACATCCATTCATCCTCACAAACTTTCACATTTATAATATTAGTAGTAGCATAGGATTAGTAGGACTATCAATAGTTACCGTAACTTAGGAACCAATATGATAGATCTAAATTTATTATTGACCTACACGCAGACTGTGAGAACGAAGGTAATAGAGTTCCATGTATCATGTCTTATGAGAGCAGTTTAACAAAATAAAAATAATTAAATTTTCAGAATCAGAAGGGGCTTTAACAGATGCGGAGTGACTAATATGGCAACGTACGTTGAATTGTAAAAGTTTAATTAAATTAATTCGAGACCCCTTGTAATTTTATTTATTTATTTTGTTGCATTCCCGTGGTATGTTCTTACGGTCGCCTTTTATGATATCTACAGAAATACATAGTAGTGCTATTCTTACGCGATAGTTGGCAGTAGACTTCTAGCTTATGACTTTGATTGTAATACATTATCATCATCACGCCTGCATTCTCCAAAGGGGTAGGTAGATGTGCACTCAGTGCACACAAACTTCGTCGAAGTATTTTGGTCCCAAGGTATAGGAGGCGAGCCTATTGCCATTATACCAGGGCGCATTCCCCTTAGTACGAGGGAGATTTGGGCATAGTCCACCATCCTGGGCCAGTGCTGGTTGGTTCACTTCACACGCCATTCTATAGACGTACAGGTTTCCTCACGATGTTTTCGTTCATCGTTCAGCAAGTGGTATTTTTTAGGGGCATTTGTATGTGATTATCTCAGAGTTGCGTGCCCGGGATTTGATTCTGCACCTCTTACGTTCAAGGCGGGCTTTCTACCAACTGAGCTACCACTGCGATTAGAATATTGCTGTCTTACTCACATATTATGACCACGAGAGAGACGGCAATGCTGGACGGTAACCTAGGTTAGTGTTATTAAGTTTAGTGCAAACAAAATCAGCATTAATGTCCTTAATATTAAGGTATAAAGTAATTAGAACATAATGCAGTGATAGTGTCTTGCGATCAGATAAATTGCATTTGTGCTTCTGACCGCTTCCTCAACTGCGCATTATGAGGTTAGTGTTCGGTACTATTCACAAGCTATAGCGTTTATAAGTAAAAAAAACTGTTTAAAAACAAGCTTTTATTTAAATGCCCTTAGTTTTCGTGTTCTCCTCAGCAAGCCCTTTCATTTGATACCCATACTGTGGTAGTGCAGAAAAATAACTATTCCGCCATCTTGGATGATCCGCCATATTGTAATTAGAATGAAGTCACATAGCTAAGCATGCATTATCATCCAAACTAACAGTGTATACCAAATTCCAGCTCAATCGGTTAAAGATAACTGATTTAAAATTCAGCTGCATGATTGCACCCGGACATACATTGCAAGTTAATATAAAGCTTGTTAAAAAAATTGCACACTGGGACGACAACGTTCGCGCGTCAAAATTTTTTGCCAATACCAAAACGAATTTTGTGTATGCCGCCGCCGCATGCCGCAAATTGGCCCCAACTCCGCAAGTGCTGGTTGTAAAACAACCAGCGCTGGTCTTCCGTCGGAGCCGCTTGGTGACTTCACGGCACAGTCATACTGACAGCCTAATCATGACAATCTTTATGAATATTGAATAGTGTCAATATTCATAACCGCTTGACAAATACAGATAAATATTTCCAAAACAAAAACACCACAGACAAACACTCACGGTACAAAAAATCGCTGGTCACTGATTCGCCCAACGTTTTTTCTACTTTTGTCTATGGGTCGGTTGTTGCAATGTTGGCAGTTCTGGTGGATTATATTACGGGGAAGCGAGACAACTAATTGATTTTGCGCTGAGAGTAACCAAGAAAGATATATTTATGTTTATTTCGTCGGCGAAGGTCACGTAGGAAGGCTTCCTACACGGACAAAAATCTGACGCGTGCCCGTGTAGCAACACGTCCTACATGAACAATGCTCTAGTGACGTTCGTGTTGCTCATTTGCTACATGAACAATCCAGCAGAAAGATTTCTGTGGTAGAAGCCACGCCCCCACGCATCAAAATTCGCTCGCGCTGTCAGTGTCATTTAGTTGTAGACTTTTTACATTTATCAATACAGTTATTACTGTCGTCATCCATTTTTATTTATAACTAGCGGCCCGTCCCAGCTTCGCACGGGTTTCTAATAAAACCTATGTTACTCAGGGATAATGTAACTTTCTAACGGTAAAAGAATTTTTGAAATCGGTCCAGGAGTTTTTGAGTTAATTCGTTACATACAAAAATACAAATGTTTCCTCTTTATAATATTAGTATAGATTATTATGTGAATTGATTGAGCTTGCCCTTGCTATTAATTACTTGACACTGGCTGAAATACCCGCTAAACGCAGATGGAGCCATTCCATTAAATATAATTTCATAAAAAAATATGAAAGAAAAAATACGCACTGACGCGACAGTGTGCGTTAAGAAGTGTCATTTGGCGTTTTGAAACTAACTAAAACACACTGGGGCGTCAAGGCGTCGATTTTTTTACCACACCATAACGAACATTGTATGCACTTATACAAAAAGTTTATTCTTCAACGAAATTACATTGACTGCCCGAGCGAGTTCTGCACGTGGTCGCTTTTTCATGCCTTAAATAAAAATTTGTCATAACAACTCCACATCAATAGTGTGGACTTGGGGCCTAAGGGTTGCTTAACCAATGGCCATCCAAGGCACCTCAGATGTCTTTAACCCCAAGGGTTCGTGATTTGTACCATATCCCAATGTGAAACGAACGAATAAAACAGTTCTCATTCGTTGCACGCGAATGGAGAAAACTCATGTAAATGAATTAAGATTTTAACTCCCGCCGAACCGCCGCCGCCACTCCGCAAATTAGCCTCCCCGCGAACCGGTCGGTGGTTCCAACTCGTTTTATCATTAATTTAACTCAGAATTAACTTTCTGCACGTTCCGCAAGGATTGGCGGGATAAAAATCTATATTATCTATCTTTTATATGTTTCAGGAATTGTCTATGGTAATGTTTTTTTTATGTCGACGCTTGAAAGGCAATCCTTACTGAGGGATAATAATTCGTAAAATGTATACATAATATATACCATTCGAACGGTTAGATTTTTCTGCGTCGTTTGGTATAAAACTCATTTAACGATTTTTTGTCGCTTACAAAATTTTTATAACATATTGTTCGAAACCATTTTTTTATTCATCCTCCATCTTTACACATTCATCACCCATTTTTATTTACAATGTGTACCTACTTATTCAATTTGCTCTTGGTTTTTAATAATTATATTTATATAATTACGAGACACTGTCTGAAATACTCGCTTATCGCAGATGGAGCCTTTCCTCATCTTATTCTATAAAATTTCATCATTTCATTCGTTTCGTAAAAAAAAAGACTTGACAAGAGATTTATGCGAACTGGTAACATTAAAGTTAGAAGTTTCTATGGATAACCAAAACGTCTTGTACACATTTATTAAAATGCGCTTCGCATTAAGAGCTAAAAAACCGGCCAAGTGCGAGTCGGACTCGCGCACGAAGGGTTCCGTACCATTGTCTACAAAAACGGCAAATAAATCACGTTTGTTGTATGGGAGCCCACTTAAATATTTATTTTATTTTGTTTTTTAGTATTTATTGTTATAGCGGCAACAGAAATACATCATCTGTGAAAATTTAAACTCTCTATCACGGTTCATGAGATACAGCCTGGTGGCAGACAGACGGACGGACGGACGAGAAGTCTCAGTAATAGGGTTCCCGTTTTACCCTTTGGGTACGGAACCCTAAAAATGACCGCTAAATTGATATAAAACGCAATCCGCTTACAATCCGTGTGTAGCACAGAAATATTCCACAATGCCATTGCACTATATTTATTCTGTTCCGAAATTTCTTCGCAACAATCGCCTACCTTCAACTTGTAATACTTAAGATTTTTTTACTGTGGGTAGACAGTGCTGTTTGAAAATTACCTCAAGCTTTAGTCAACTACTCATGGAGATATTTTAATTTTTTTAAACGTAAGTAGATATAAACCACAAAGAACCACCTACTTATAGAATTTCATCATAAATATTGACCCTTTTAAGTTCGTATGTGCGTGTGTTACAATGTGTAAAGTCAGGGACCCAATTCTCGCATGATCTCTATTCGAGTTAAGTCGGGGAAAAATACGACCAATTTGACATTTTGTTTCGACATGTTTGTCGTTATGTCAAACAGTGAACTTTAGACGAAAGTTAAGTTACCAGAATCACGCGAGGCCAATGTACCTACATAATAAGGTAAGTGAATATATTAAGAACGGACTAATTACCGACTGGAAGTAGGGAATGGGAGTAGGCGCACATTATACTAGGTTCCTAAGCTTAATGCCAAAATTTATATCTAATATTAGACTGCGTGAGTATAATTCTTCTCTGGTATTGAGGCAAAAGTGCTGCCTGTTCTCATGGCGTTGCTGCTCCTGAGAATGTACTACTCACAATCCTTACTATTTATCGTTTAAAAAAGAGTAACCATTAAGTTTCTTACCGAATACCGGCTCTTCTCAGTGGAAGCAGCATTCGGAACGGGTGGTAGAATCTGACTATTTGTAAGTGCTTTTTGGCCTACACGAATAAATGAAATAAACTATTTTGATTTGAATTCTAATATGTTATCACATACTACCTATTTATTACTATTTCACATCTCAAACCAAGCAACGCTTGTACTAAGGGTACCATGCAATAGAACGACGGCGATCCCAGTAACACACAAACTAGGGGAAATTTAGAAAAGGTCGTTTACGTTTACGCGTTTCGATACCGCAGCCATCCAGTGTAGGGAGCACTAGACTAAGCTATCGTCAGTATAAATTAATTGCTGAAAGTAAATATGAAAAATATCTTATATTAAAACATGAAAAGGAATAGTTTCAATTCGACGCTTAAAAAGGTTTTATTATATCATTCGCGTACTCGAAAGTTATAAAGTATTTAAACGTTAATTGTTATTACGTTTTCCGTTAGAATTGAGAGAAATGCTTTCAGTTACAGTCAGGTTTTGCGATCAGGGTTGGCGAACGTATTTTCATATTATGCCAATGTTAATAGAAGCTCCATAGATAGGTATATTAGGAACCTTTATATTTATGGTCGATTTATAGTGCCATTGTAGAATTTTTTTTTTGGATTAAAATGTTATTGTAGGTGGTTTGTAGAATGATTGATAATTCAATCAATATGGTAGTAAAGTCAATTGATTTATTTAGTATATACATGTTACTTATTCTAGGATATAATGTGTACGAACCAATGACTAAAGAAGAACTCTAAGGTGAGAACAAAATAAATATGAAGTATCATCCGCCATCTTTATCATCTTCATCCCCCATTTTCATCATTTATAATGTGTCTTTATGCTTATAAATATACTTGACAGAATAACCGCTAATCTCCGGTGCAGCCATTTTTTCATCTTATTACATTGTAACTATTTCCTCATTACGTAAAAGATGAAGAATGATCCAAAATATGAGTATTTCTGTTTTGTTTTTAGTTTTGTATCTGTGCTATTTTGGTCAACCTTGATTATAGTGGTTAAATAAATTTGGCGGGCAGAAGCTTGGAAAATTAAATTTGCCACAGGCTGGCGGGCTGGCGGTTTCTTTTGTTGCTAAGAATCAACTCGGTAATTGTATCTAATAACTTTATATAGCCATTCTACTGTTTATTTTAAATGTTGATCTACTTAAAAATTAATGCATGTTTGAAAATTTGACAAGAAATTCGGTCCCTTTGTTTGCACTGGTTAGGGAACCATAGCCTGCCTTGCAGCAATGTTACTTTCAGTTCTTGAAAGTTAACATATTACAAAATCTGTCAAACATTGACAGTATGGAAACAACAATACTTTACTGCTGTTTATGTTATTACGACATTTTTATGTCATTTAATAATGCCTAAAGATAATATAATAAAGGGATCACGTTGATGATCTGCTCAGTAGAGATCGCTTTCTAATCCGGTCGTCGCATATAAGAAAAATGTAAAAGTGACCATACTTAATTGCCTCGTAGCCCTGAATCGAATCAAATAACTAGACTTTGAATTCAAAATAAAATTCAAAATTACCTGGTTTTGAAACCTTTTTAGACCTTATGATTAGCAAGGCAAATAAGTTCTAAAATGCAAACGATATTTTAATACAGTAGGTACACCTCTGCCTACCAAGCGTGGTTATATCACTCCATGTTTATTTTCCAAAACAAAAAATTTTTTTTTTAAACATGGCCGCGTTAACACTCCTCGTGAAATACTGACGTTTTTCAAACTAGGAACGATGGAAATATACCAAAATAACGTGGCGTGGGTATCCACACTGGGATGTTTGAGTGGGTGCCGGCAAATCGTGTGTGGTCCTTTAAAGTACGAGGTTCCGTATCCAGTCGCCTTGCCATCACCTGTCTTGCAGAAAAGTTTTAGTATTAATTTCAGTTGTTGACAGTTGTCTCAGTACAATTACTATTAAAACAAGAATACTTTAAGAGGTGGTGGGAAGGCCCCAGTGGTGTTAGCACGCATGTCAAGACAAGACCTCTGTGACGGATTGGCTTTGTCTTATTTTATACGAGAGAAAGAGTCAACAACATTATGTGATATAAGTCTAGTCTTGGTGCTCATGCTACAACTACAAGATTTATTTTAAACTAGCTGTGCCCGCGACTTCGCCCGCGTGGACTTCAGGGAGATTACCCCGGAAATATGGGTATTATGTTTTTCCCGCGGAACCCTAATGCTTTTTTCTAAAATTAAAGTAGCCTAAGTTACGCCTTGGAAAATTAGCTATCTTCCAGTGAAAGTCCCTTCGAAATCTGTTCAGCCGTTTGGAAGTTTACCTCAAACAAACAGACAGACAGACAATTTTTTTTTAAATTGCATTTTCGTTATAGGTATCGTGTATACTTTCATATGCAATTCGTAAAAAGGTGCTATTTTGATATTACATACAGACACCTCAATTTTATTTATTTGTATAGATGTATAGATTCGTGATTGTTAGGCAGTCGTGTCCCTTATTTGTGTTTGAATAACTCGTAAAATGCGTTAACATCGATATTCTAAAAGGATCGACAAAAGCTTGGTGATTACACCGGCACTTGGTGGTTGTGGTTCGAATCCCACTAGTGGCAAATTTAGGAAATGACCTTTTTAAAATTTGCCCTGGTCTGGGTGAAACTGGGATATAGTTTTTTTCGTGTATCTTGTATCAAAGTATTATAAAATTTGTACAATTAAGTTGTAGCCGAGTGGTCGAACGCACACCTTGCAATAAAGGTGTACAGGTTCAAACCCCGGCTCTCACCTCTGGGATTTATGTGCGAATCTCATTTTCAACCGAGATTATCACTTGCTATGAAACGGTGAAAGAAAACATCGTGAGGGAACCTGCACGTCTGAGGGAACTTGTCTACTTCTCGATAGATGTGTGAAGTCTGCCAACCCGCACTGGGCCAGCGTGGTGGACTATAGCCTGAATCCC
Source organism: Ptilodon capucinus (assembly GCA_914767695.1). Classification (NCBI taxonomy): domain Eukaryota; kingdom Metazoa; phylum Arthropoda; class Insecta; order Lepidoptera; family Notodontidae; genus Ptilodon; species Ptilodon capucinus. Next base: position 2,040,659 of record OU611831.1, read on the forward strand.
CCTCGCATTGAGGGGAGGCCCGTGCCCAGCAGTGGGACGTTAAAAGGGCTTTAATAGTAGTAGTAGAATTAATATCATTGCTAGACTTCACACTTTCTAACACACTAATAGCTTTTGTGTATTGTTTAGAATCTCTTATGAACGAGTACGTGTTAACAGATACATTATTGAGTAGTATCTTTAATTTAGTACCTACTATCAGATACCTTTGTATCGCCTCGTTAGTTTAGTTGTAATTAGTGTACAACTGAATCGATATCAGTGGTTATATTAATTTAAAATAGATTATCGAACCCAAAGAATTTGAAGCAGCGGTAGCCGAGTGGTCGAACGCACGCCTTGCAAATCAAAGTGTGCAGGTTCAAACCCCGGCTCGCACCTCTGGGTTTATGTGCGAATCTCATTTTCATCCGAGATTACCACTTGCTTTGAAACGGTGAAGGAAAACATCGCGAGGAAACCTGCACATCTATAGAAAGGCGTGTGAAGTTCACCAACCCGCACTGGGCCAGCGTGGTGGACTATAGCCCAAAAATCTCCTTCGTATTGAGGGAGAATGTGCCCGGTATAATGGCAATAGGCTCGCCCCCTATTACATTGGGACCAAAAATGCATCGGCGAAGTGTGGGCGCACTGCAGTGCACCACTGCCTACCCCTTCGGGGAATACAGGCGTGATGATGATGTATAAGAATTTGAAATAAAAGATATATGGAACCCTAAAATCGGACATTTCGCGTACAAACTTCAGTTTTTAATAAAAACGTTTTGATAAAAGGTCCAACAAAGCATCGGATCGGAGTTTCCAATCCGTGTGCAGAGCTACTATTAGGTATAAAGCCACTAAAACACTTTGTTTACCTCCATTCGCTCGTAGGCCTTTAAAAGTGGTTTGTTTTTGAAAAATATTTGTACATTTCGCCATTCCAATTTTATATCAATACCTACAAAAAACCGTCGCAAAAATACGTTACCAAGCGTTTGATTCGAAACAAAGCAATCGTAGGGTAATATTACCATTAAAAATCAGACCAAAATATATAAGTAAATGATCATTTACTAAATCTTCCACACACTGGCTTTTTCTCTCTAATCCTGCTTTATAAAAAAAAACGCCATAGATTAAAATTTCCTACGCGTCATCCATGACATTTCGTTTATTAATGTCCTCTATCATTGAGTTTATAAAGTTTGTTTTGGTAGGGACGTAATAAAGACATGCGCGTCTCGACGCTCCTATTTGCGCAGGACTAGCTAACCTCCTAAGCACTATAAATCACCAAACAATCAAAGCTAGGACATTCATCAACCGTGAAATTCAATTCGGAATTATTTATTGAGAAATTCGTCAAAATTAATCCCTTTGTTTAGGTATTAAATCTGTTTGCTTGATTTATTAATGGCCACCGAAACTTGGCACTAACTGGAATCGAACCCTCAACCATCTGGTTCAGTGAGCCGAGCCGTCAACTCCGAATGACATCAGCCGTTTGCCATTTACCTGTTTGTTTACTTCCACTATCATTGCATCCCCTCAAAACCCAGGCTAACCTCAAAAATTTTCGTATTTGTAAATTTGGTCCAACATCGTAAGGAAACCTGCACATCTATAGAATGACGTGTGAAGTACACCAACTCGCACTGGGCCATAGTGGTGGTCCATGGCCTTAATGAAATGTGCCCGGTATAATGGCAATAGCTATTATATTGGGATTTAGATACTTCGGCGAAGTGTGGGTGCACTGCAGTGCACCTCTGGCTACCCGTTCGGGGAATACAGGCGGGATGATGTTATTAAACTGTCTAGTTGATAATTAATATATTTCAAGCAACGACAAGTTTTGAGCCGTCGTATCGCAGAACACGGAAATGCTTTCAGAATAATATCTGCTCTGTCTCATACCAGCTCGATATAGACTCATCAATATTGATCCACGATTATTTCAGTTTCATATTATTTCAGTTTTGGGAAAAGAGTTATTAGGTATATCAAAGAGACCATTTAACACATCCAGTCTAGGTCGTGACTTTGTCTTCTACGTACGTACGTCAAATTGTCTATGTCTAGACAAGATAGCCATGGGATTTTACAATCTTGATCTTGATCTTCATCCGGCTTCATCTTTATCACTGTCATCATCCATTTTTATTTATAATGTGTATTTATTGAATTTTCCCTTGATATTAATTACTTGACACTGGCTGAAATACCCGCTAAACGCAGGTGGAGCCATTCTTCATCTTATTCCAATAAATATCATCATTTCATTCATTTCGTAAAAAAAGACGAAGAAGAGCCATGGCATCAATGCTGACCCATTTCAATGTACCTGATTGTTTTTGGATGCCTTTTTGGCATCAGTGGTTTTGGAGTAAGCAGATATTTTTTAAACATATCTCCACGATCCTGAAAAACGTCAACAAAAATCGGTCCATAATTGACTCGTTGATACTGCATCGTCTTCAAACAAACATTTTAGAAATTGCGTTTTTATTATACGTAGGTTTTAAAATACCTTTTATATACATTTAGAAATCAGTTGTTATTTTGATGTAACAAACAGACACCTCAATTTTATTTATTGGTAAATATAGAAGAATAATAAGATAGTTACGAAAGTACGTAGTTTCAAATCTTCCTCAGTTTCCCTTTGGTTTCAAAGACAAAACTTGGATGCTAAATAGGTATTAATATTTAAAGTCCACTAACCAGTTGAATCGATTCCAGTCAGACTGAAAGCCAGGTAGATATAGCGGAATAATTGAAACCGTTTCCCGATCGCCGCCGACGGAAGTGCGCCGGAAATTGACGCAACTTCCCGTCGTAAAAGTTTAACCTGCGCTCTATGGTAGAGTCGGATTGTCTGTGGATTACTGGGAATTACAAATATAAAGTTAATACTTCATAGTTTTGATATTTAACGAGATTATATGAACAGTAAAGTAAAGTAAAAATGTATTTGTAATCATGAGTATACATACAAACATGTGCATGCAAGATGTTATAATTAAATAAAATTACTGTTCATGATTGCCATTTTAATGGCGTACAAATATTTAGTTTTTTTTATCTAAAAATTTACAACATTAAATAATAATAAAAATACAAACTAATAAATGTAGTGCTACAATTGTTTTCATATATTTATTTATTTAGTACCTGCAATTGCCTACCTCGCTTAGAAAATCCTCAACATTATAGAAAGCTTAATCTACTAAGTACAACTTAAGTTGTCTTTTAAATGTTTCATTGTTAATTTCGTTCCATGTCTTAGGTAGTTTATTAAAAATAACAGGTGCAATGCAAAATACACTCTTGAAATGTTTGTTTATTGTTATAAGCGTATTTATTTTCAGTTTTATTATTATTTATAGTTATTTAGCTTTACAGTTATTTTTGGCTCCTTTTCCACCTTCAACATCCATTATAGTTATTTCTTATGTCGTGTATTTATTTAATTTGCTCTGACTAGTAATTATTTGAAACTGGCTGAAATACTCGCTACTCGCAGATGGAGCCATTACTCGTCTTATTCCATAAAATTCCATTATTTCATTCATTTCGTTAAAAATAGTTTCTACGAAAGTCGTCAAGGATGCTGCCAATTTGCCGCCCATGAAGATGGGTAAAAAATAAATCTATATACATACCTACATCATGACGCCTGTATTCCTAGAATGCGTAAGCAGGGGCGCACATATGTCAAAAATATTGAGAAATGTTTATTTTAATGCAATCCAGTTACATTTTACACGATCCACGTGTTAGTAGGTATATCATTTATTGCAAATATTATTTATTTTTGTTGTTGTGTCTTAGGATATTTTAGGTATTATGATTTTCTATTTTGAAACCTTCACAGGACAGGCGTAGCCTAGTGTGAAATGTTTTGTTAATAAAAATAATTGTCCATTATAGGTACAATCCTGGCTTACAGGAGTAACATTAGTGAGAATGTGTGGCGGGGTAAGTCCCAAAAAAAGGATACAATCTATTCTAATAGAAAATAAATATTTGTATTTGAAAAAATAGTTCCAACACAACAAGGTTCTTCTCAAATTAGTTACTATTACCGCGAAAATTGTTTTTGTCGCTTCCATACACCTGGCCGTCAGCGGGTCCCCGTGGCCGACTGACAAATGACCCCGAGGAGGGTAGAACAGCATTTGTTATCACTTGACATTGCCCCCCTAACGTGCCCCACCACCTGTCTTGTTTCTCCAAATTGGGACCTTTTAGGTACCACAAAAAATACACTTTTTTACTGTCAGAAACAAACTGTTTTCTTATTGTTTTTTTAATTGAGTATGTGTTGAATTAAATTAAAGTTATATTGTGGACTTTTATCACTAAACTATAAATAAATATTGCCAGACAACACAAACACATACTCATATGATCCATATACGTCGTATGTAGACGTGGGCGTTATTTCACGTCTGCAATTACAATAACTAGCTACGCAGCATGTAACCGAATCACTCGTTTCAAGTCCAATTACAAATAGTGATTTTTGTAACTGCGTAATTTCTGTGAATAGTCACTGTGAGCGTGAGACGTCACTTAATTGATTGATTTAACTGCGTCGCTAAAAACACTTACACGTTTCGTATGTGACTGTATATGGAGACTGTATATCGTATGTGGAGTTATTTATGCAAACAATCACAGTAGCTAAATAAAAATAACTAGTTACAAAAATCACTAGTTTTGAAACACGTGACGCCGACCAAGGAACTGGTTTCGTTAAGTTTCTTGAAAATGACGTAACGACTTACGTCTAGTCGTATGATCCCAAACTAAGCAAAGCTTGTACTATGAGTACCGTACTGGTGACTATCCCGGTTACACCCAGACGAGAGCAAATTCAGAAAAGGTGGTTTCCGAAATTAGTCGCCGACGGGAATCGAGCTCGCGACCACGTGCAGTCAGCCGAGCGGCCTACTTTCGAACAACTAGACCTACCCGTCGACACGAAATGAATAGACTAGAGTCGGCAATATATTATAAAACAATCTATAAAAACCCCTTTGAAAAGTGAAATTATCGAATTTCTAGCCTATTTTCCTCACATTAAGAAAAAAACCGGCCAAGTCCGAGTTGGACTCGCGCACGAAGGGTTCTGTACCATTATCTATAAAAACCAGCCAAGTGCGAGTCGGACTCACGCACGAAGGGTTCCGTGCCATTATCTATAAAAACGGCAAAAAAATCACGTTTGTTGTGTCGGAGCCCCCTTAAATAATTATTTTAATCTGTTTTTTAGTATTTGTTGTTATAGAAGCAATATAAATACATCATCTGTGAAAATTTCAACTCTCTAACTATCACGGTTCATGAGATACAGCCTGGTGACAGACGGACGGACGGACGGACGGACAGAGAAGTCTCAGCAATAGGGTTCCCATTTTACCCTTTGGGTACGGAACCCTAAAAACGAGCAAAAAATCACGTTTGTTGTATGCCCCTTAAATATTTATTTTATACTATTTTTAGTATTTGTTGTTAGAGCGGCAACAGAAATACATCATCTGTGAAAATTTCAACTGTCTAACTGTTCATGAGATACAGCCTGGTTACAGATGGACGGACGGACGGATGGACAGCGAAGTCTTAGTAATAGGGTTCCCGTTTTACCCTTTGGGTACGGAACCATAATAACGGTAGAATCTTATCATAATATAACTAATGAAATATTAATACTTCTTAAAAGTTATTTCTGATTGGGACGTAATATATAAAAAAAATACACAAAATTACACGACTTTTTAATTTATAAACGGATGCGGCTGCGGCATAAATGCAATGTACAAACATATGTAAACAATAACAAAGATAATAATGAATAAACTGTTTATTATATTTGCAAATTTCGTCCAATCCGTGCTGAAGTCATCTTCACCTAACCCCTCAATCCATTCTCTCTCAGACTCCCATCTTGGATGTATTAGAAACCTTGCAACACTATTATACGAGGCATCGTTTATTGCCGTAATTACTTTTATAGGCCGTGACATCCTTTTACACAATACTTTCAAACACATAGTCAGCAAAAACTCAATCACAATCAAAATTTCCAAACCTCTATAAAATAAAACGATTGTAGGAGGGTCAATGCTCTCTTTAGGAATATGTTCCCCTAATTGGCATATGAAATAATAATGGCACAAGAAACTAAAGCAAACCAAATATAATCGTAGGTCATTTCTTACGTCCAACCATAAAGTTCCAAGAGTAAGCGCTATTAGGATGTAGGATGGGTAAATTATCAGGGCAGCTAACGTCGCCGCTTCTCTCTCAATAGTGAAGACCAATTCTAACTGTTTATCGGAGTTCTGGTTCTCAATCTGTTCGTAGTCGACTATCATCCACTCTGCACCGTATTCTGCTCCTAACATTTTCACAGCACGATCGGTGAACCTCATTTTGAAGCAGCCATCCGTATGAAACGGTCCGTAGATCACCGAACACTTCTGTCGGTCATACGGCCAGTTCGACAGTTTTACGCTGCATGATGTTTGGTGTGTATTACGGGGAACACATAGCACACTTCCCATGTAGTTCAGGTTACATTTTAAGTAAAAGAATACTTCTTCATCCCTAGGGTCTGCAGCGTTAAACAACCTAAACCATGGCGTCCATACTCTCAGATTGCTAATTTTAGTTATCTTGGTCCCGTTGTACTTCGCCGGGTCCCATTTCAGTCTGTCGTCGATCCAGGATATAAACATCCATGTGTACAAAGATAATACTTCCTCCCGGCTAATGAATTCGAAGCTTTTGAGTATGAATCTTACTCTTACGTCAATAAGTTGGGATTTGTTTGCTGGGGGTGGTTCTGAGATGTCGTAGTCTCTCTTCAGATCGGTGTGCAGCTGTGTCTCCCATTTGATCGCCGTTCCCTGGCTACGGTTACATTTCTTTGTGTGTATTAGTTCACTTTTTAACATGAGGCACAATAATACCAAGTGAATGGCGCGTGCCATCGTTTCGATGAGACTGACTGAGATCATGACTTTTTATGATACTCTGAAACTCGATATGTGTACGCCCACTTGGATATTATGTTCCATTGATAAAATTCGCTGAATCTACGTAACATATGTTGGATCCTTTCTTCAATAAAACACCAAATATCTCACTTATATTATTTACTTATTATTTTCAAGTAATCAACATTACCTTTTTTTTTTTTTTTTGAATGGACTACGCTGTTAGCCGTGAGTTGGCCTTTACAGCTTCACCGGAGGAGTGGCGAGTGCAGAGTGCGACTCCAGCCAAAGCCTTAAGGGCGGAAGAGGAGGGCAACTAGCTCAAGGGCGCCACATGGGGCACGACCTCGGCGTGGGCAGTTGCCGTGAGGGGAGAGGTAATGACTACGCTCCTAGGTGCAAAGATGCACCTACGAGCAGAAGAGGGGGTTCCTCGACCTCGCCGGCGAGGTCGGTGTCTGTTTGAGGCTGGTGCAGGTGTGTTGGGGGCCCTCTCGACGCCCGGGTCGAGGAGGGCGGTGATCGTGTCAGGAGGATCTATCAACACATGCCGCGGACGGCGGCGTTGTGCTGTTGTGTGCGCGGGGTTTGGCTCATAATTGCCGGCGGCGACAATTAGAGAGTTTGAGTGCGACGCGGCTTTTTTAAAATAGCGTTCGGACGCTATTTTGAAATGATTTCGAATGGAGACGAGGCCAAGATCGGAATGTAAATCTACGTTACGAATGAACCACGGGGCTCCTACGGCTCTACGGAGAAACCGGGACTGCAGTACTTGCAGGCGGTTGATGTGGGTCTTCGCCGCGTGAGCGAAAACCACACTGGCATAGGACATGATGGGAAGGATGAAAGTTTTATAAAGTGTCACCTTATTTCTAAGGGACATTTTACTCCGCTTGCAGATCAAATAGTGGAGGCGGCCGAGCACAAAAGCGGCTCGGCTGCTCACCCTTTTAATGTGGGGACCGAAAGTAAGGGACCTGTCAAGAGTGACACCTAGATATTTGACTTGGTTTGCCCAGGGGATGCTTTGGTCGAACAAGGAGATGGTACCCAACCTGGAGTGGGGAGCTCGGGGGCGACGATATGAGGTGCCCCTGGTAAAGAGCACAGCGGCGCTCTTTTCCGGGTTCACCTCAATGCGCCACCTCCGGAACCATTCGCCCAAAGAAATCACTGCGCGTTGGAGAGTGCGGGTGATAATACCTAAATTTCTAAGCGAATAATAGAGAGCGGTATCATCCGCATAGAGGGCTAACTGAACTCTGTTCGAACGAGGGATGTCGTTCGTAAACAGACTATAGAGAAGGGGGGAGAGGACAGAACCCTGAGGACTCCAGCCCGGATAGGGTGAGGGGCCGAGAGCGTCCCTTCAACGCGATAGCGAAAGGTGCGATTCGACAGGAAGTCTCGCAGAATGAGCACGAGACTGTCCGGCACACCCAAGAGGTACAGCTTGTAAATCAAGCCGTTGTGCCAGACCCTGTCGAACGCTTTCGCGACGTCGAAAAAGAGAGCACCCGTATGGAGGGAACGATGTGGTCTACCACTAAAACCGTTAAGAATATGCTCCGTGATGCGGTGCACTTGATGGACGCAAGAGTGTTGGGCTCGAAAGCCAAACTGCTTATCGATAAGAATACCCTTGGAAGTGACAAACTCTTTGAGTCTTGCATAGAGCAAGCGCTCGTAGTGCTTGGCGATGACTTTGAGGAGACTGATGGGGCGGTAACTAGATGGGGCAGTGGCGGGCTTGCCTGGCTTGTGAATGCCAATGACAATTGCATCTTTCCACTCGTCGGGGAAGATGCAATTGGCAAAGGCGGCGTTGAAAACTGTCACAAGAAAACATATGAGATGGGTGGGTAAGAGTTTAAGGACTCGATTGGTAATGCCGTCGGAGCCTTGGGCCTTTTTGGGGTTAAGCCCCTTAATAAGATCCTTAACCTCTGTCTCGGTGGTTGAGCGGAGGGGTTCGGAGGGAGGCTGGGAGGACCTGCGCTCTACTTCCCTACCAACTAACTCTACGTGAGAGGGGTCGACGGGTTGGGAGCTAGGAGAGCATTGCTCTTCAAGAGCAGAGGCGAGAAGCTCGGCCTTCTCGTCATCATCGAACGCGGGGGGGGAGCCTGAGGGGCGCGTCAGGGGGAGCATGGGGACTACGGTGTCTGACTTGAGAGCTCTCGCCAACTGCCAGTATGCCTAGTGTGTTGGCGCGATCCCTCCTAGAAAAGTATCCCACCTAGCGTTCCGGAGTTCCGCAATGCGGCGCTTTACGTCCCTCTGTAAGGCGTGCATGCGGACCCGGTTCTCTACGGTGGGATAAGAGTCGTACGCTCTGATGGAGGCGTTCTTGACTCTGACTAGGTCTTTGATGTCATCCGGCAGGAGAAAGCGGTGATGATCACTCACTACGACCTGCTTGGAAGACTGGCTGATGGCCGAACTGATATGTTCTGAGAAGGCACCTATGGCCTGAGACGTGTCCTGAGGGGACGAGATGGAGGGAGGGACGTTTGCGATAGGTATCGAAGCGGAATCAACATTACCCTTGATGATCTTTAAGAATCTAATAATCGTTAAATCTACGTCACGTGCGACACGAATGAAGCTAAATCAAGTAATGCTCTACCAAGAGAGCTTCACATGCCCTCAAGAGAGCTCTTATTTTGTAAACTTCTTACAACCTCAACCCTCGCCATTTCATGGCGCTAACACATATGTGTTGCATTGCTATAACTTTGAGATGGAAACCAAATATAACATACAGTTCGAATTGAGAAGTCCTTTTTAGAGGTCGAATAAGAAACACGGTGGTTTTCAAATACATTTTAATAGATGCTTTTCATGAAAAGCAATGAAATTGAGTTGCAAAATATACAGTAATTGCCCGGCCGATAAAAAAAAACAAGGAGCCTACGTCTCTTCGTCCACTCTTGCCCCTGTCCCCTCCTGGGACCTCCCCTTGCCTGCCGACCAGGTCAGCCAGGTCGCCGAGTTGACGTACAGGAGCTGCTGATACGCTTTGGTTACGTGCATAATTTAGGTTGACGCCTGGTTGACGGCGAGGCGAAAGGCGATACGGTGACGATCCCTTTCCAAGCTGATATGTGTGCTGTGACCTTTGTTAGAGTATTAGGTATCCGATTGATTTAATACTTGGTTAATATATCCGAATATAATCTATATATCTTATCTGTGGGTCGATGGTTGTCTGTATCTATTCCGTGTAACATGTCGTCGTAATTAATAATTAATATGAAGAATTTGTACTATGATTAATGTGAAGATGTATAATTAATAAAAGAAGATTACATCGGACCTCTTGTTATTTATTAATACAACAACCTTTACTCGTAAAGCCTCCCACACGATCGTTCGTCAACACTCGCGCGTATAATTCTTTGCCGTACCAAAACGAACTGTATTGACACATAGAAAAAGGTCATTCCTCCACGAAATTATACTGACAGCGCGAACGAATTTCGACGAGTGGGGCCGTGGCTTTTACTACAGAAATTCAATCTTTATCCATATTATCATAAGTTCGTTTTGGTTTGGAAAAAAAAATTACGCGCGAGTGTCGACGCCTCTAGTGTGAGGGGGTTTTGTTGTCAAGTAGCCGGCTTTATCGTGTGAATATACGCTTAGGAAATAATTCATACAAGTGTTTATAGTAAATAGTTTATTTCAAATTATCAGTAGTCTGGTAATTAACACAATATCCTCAATGATGTTGAAAGTTGAAAATGCGGCAAATTCAGGTAACAATCGTTTTAATTATCCTTATTAATCTTAAATTAAAATAGACTCTATGGGTAACCTATAAATATTCATAATGATGTTGACAGAGCAATGCAGCAGGGCTAGCACGCGTGGTAAGATCCAACACCAAATCGATATACTACAGACCTTTTAACGTCCCACTGCTGGGCACGGGCCTGCCCTCAATGCGAGGGGAATTCAGGCCATAGTCCACCACGCTGGCCCGGTTTCCTCACGATGTTTTTCCTTTACCGTTTCATAGCAAGTGATAATCTCGGATGAAAATGAGATTCGCACACAAATCCCAGAGGTGCGACCCGGGGTTTGAACCTGCACACTTTGATTTGCAAGGCGTGCGTTAGACCACTCGGCTACCACAATCGATATATCATTTTCTTAATGCATAAGCGAGAAAAATAAATTGACATACTTATTTCGTGATATACATACAGTCTTGGTGCGCGTGCTAGCCCCGCTAGTTGTACACACGAAGTTGGACTCTTATATGCCTAATTACCTACGCAGTCATGTTGAGCCTTTATCTATGACAGTTAATTAAAAATGCGTAGGTACAGACATTGTATATTTCCTTCGACTCTATGATTGAATTAGTATAACATGATTTAGGTTTATTTGTACAATTTGTATCCCATCAAAAACATAAATGTAAACCTCTGTTTAGCCAATGATATATGCCTTCGTTGTCCACTTCAACGACAAAAGATGTGAGATCTAAACGGGCGCCAATTTCAGTGGTCAGTCCTAAAATTTATTTATAGCAACATCAAATATTTCATAACAACTTAAAGTATAATTTCTTATTAAAACTTAGGATAATATATTGGCCTAAGGCCTTATTTTGCTAGTTCTAAACTAGCCTAGCCAAGCACACGGTGCTGCTGCCAGCTTTCATTGGCTGGGCGCACTCCCGTGCGCCTTGATCAGAAGTCCGAAATAATACTTTGGGTAAATATACCGTAGCTCACATGTGGATGCTTAGTGAAGATAGTTTATACCTAACTATCACAGTTTCTGTGTTCCTTTGAATATTAGTCACAGGTATCGTGTTCTCATCTTTGGATATATCGATAACCATAATCAGTAGTGTAAACTACACTTATGAAGGGCGACTACCAATATTCAAATCAGAATATGTACATTTTACATATGACTCGAGATATTATGAGTTATAGAAATTGACGATGTCAAAAATGTTGGATAACCATGTTCGAATTCCGATGATTTTTTTATACCATTCAGTTACTGATACTGATGCAAACGTCATAGTATTATTTCGGACTTCTGAAACATCCTGTATACTAGTAGTATTTATATAAATGACTAACAAGCAATATACTGTATGATCAAAGGTAAATACTAACTTATAACAAATTCTTTGGGAAAAAGCTCTTTGAAATCGGTTTAGTTGTTATGTAACGCTTCAAACAGAAAGGGTTTGTCGGTTTTATCTATGGGTATTTACTATGTAACTATGAGTAATATTAAATGTTAATAATTATAGCCACAACCGGCCACGGATCCTCCCCTCAATGTGGGGGGGAGTCTAGGGGTTCAGGGGAGTCAGTCATAGTCCACGTTACTGTTGCTAATCTAGGGCGAGTTCGCAGACTTCACACGTTCGAGAACTGGTTAGGTTTCCTCGGACGTGCAGGTTTCTTCACAATCTTTTCCTTCACCGTTTTAGCAAGTTATCTCGAAAGAAAATGAGATTCCAGAATACCAAATGCGACCCCGGGTTTCATCCTGTAGGTACACTTTGATTTTAAAGCGTGCGTTCGATCACTCTGCTATCTATCACTTTTTTAAACTTGGCCAAAACTGACGTAAAACAGAATACCCCATAATTAAGAGTTTAACTATTGGGCAGCCGGCTTTACCGTACGAATAGCGCCTGTTAAACTGCGTCAACGCATTCGAGCGGAACAATTATGTATATTTACCTATCTATTTAATTGTTTATTTATCCTACTTCGAGTATAATAATTGTACCATATTTTTCTATTTGATTTAAGAACTACAAAATACACATTCAAAGCAATGATTGGACCATTGATCAATATGTTTGGAAGGTAATATGGGAAGGTATAGAGCAACCGTAGCGGGAGGACTAACAGTATAACCCCGCTTAGCAAAAATATACAAGTTGCTAATTGATAATTGCGACTCTTTGCTGGGATTCCACTTTTAGAACCAATCAACAACGTATTTAAAACTAAGATATATAAAACCAAATTTATCACCAAAGGCGTGAATAAAGATGAAATTAAAATGGCCATTGCTGATACGGGGGACAAGCCATATCGCATTAAAAATGGCAGTATCACCATATTACACACAGTCAGAATCAATGCGAAACCCCAGCTGAAGAGATTCGCCTTCAAATACTTCCTGGTAACATCAATATTTAATACCTTAACTATATCTACGTAGAATACATAACACATTATCAACAACCATAGATAATTTGCAAATTTTATATACGAAAATGAAAAGCTGGATATAATGTGTAGGACAATGTAATAAATGTCTCGTTGTGTGTACAGCTCGTGGAGATCTAATGATAATATGATGAACAAAGCATTTGTTGTAATAACATTTATATATATGTAGTTTCTGAAGTGTCGGAACTTGCGAATCAAACTCCAAGATATAATACCTATTAATTGCACGATTATAGTAAAAGTTAGCACCGTTATATCAATTATAAACAAACATAGATATATTTTGTAATCAGTATCAATATCTAAGCTTACATTTTGCATAGAATCGGAGGTAGGTATGTTATTAGAAGACATATTGTTCGAATCAAAAGTAATGTTCGGGGGAACGATAGAATTGGCTTCCGCAAACATATTCGTAGTTCACTTACTTGTGGGTTTAATAGGATAACTGTCTTGGAGTGTCAGTAAACACTAATATTATGTGGTGGTTAGTATAACTGCGCGTGAGTCAATAACTTGATTGCTGACGTCTTTGCGTTTTCCAAGATGTAGATTCAAATCATCTACTCTCTGCGGATCTCTGCTGATGGTCAATTGAGCTCGTTGTCATTATAAGTAGTATCCTTTTATCTGGTTATAAACTTTTTGGTGGTGTTCATAGAGTTTTTTATTACTCTTGGTTATGTTCAGGAAGCTTTTTGAATTCTTGATTGTGGTAAAAAAACTATTTTAATGTACTTGGCTGCGTTCAGAAAACTTTTGATATTCTTGGTTACGTCAATCGTTGAAAAAAACAAGGTCATTGGCCCTAGGATCAATTAACAAGACGTCTATTGGGCCTGGTTACGCTGCTAGACTGATGTTAGGTAAACACGAAAGACCGGGGACGTCAGTCGCATTATTCATGTTATGTATTTTATTTACATAACTCATATGTACAATAGTAATGAAGTACGCACGTAATTGAGAGCATGAATTAGAATTTTAAGGAAAACTGTCCCGTGGTTTCACTCATTGTAAATAGGTTGGTTATTATGCCTGGGAGACGCAAATATGGAGTAGATCCATTATAAGGTATCTACTAATCTGACAATTAACTTCAACCTATTCTTTATAGTGCATCTACATTGTTTTTTCTGCATCAAAGGTTGACTGGGAGAGAATGCCTTTGGCATTAAGTCCGCCTTTGTACAACGTTGTGCTAAGGTATAAATAAATAAACCCAAACAGACCTAAACTGAACAATGATAGCCCAATTATATCATAAAATAATTCCATAAATAAGTGCATAAACTTGAATTAGTGTGACATATAAATAAAATACTATAAAGTCTAAATGAAAAATGAAACGGCAAAGTGTGGGCGCACTGCAGAGCTCTGCTTACTCCTTCGTGGAATACAGGCGTGATTACATGTATATCTAACAAGGAATGTTATTAGTTCAACAGTTATTCCATATAATACATAGAATCCTAAGTGAAGATAAATAATATATAATAGTAGCTCGTATTCATATATTTTGGTTCGCAATGTGTTCCCACGCGAAAACGTCTCATTCCTAATACCTATAGATAAGTGTGGACCTTCCCACGGACTTGATCCAATCAATATCGCCAGACCACACACTCATCGGATGGTCCCAAACTGCGCATCCATTATACATCATGTAGGTATGTTTCGCGGCGGCCCTAGGGCGACGATGCGACCGCAACGGGCACCGTCATAGGGGCGGCGCCCAAATCAACCGAAAGGCGACCACCGATAAGCGTCATGCCATCTCATAGGTAGCGTCGCGACGCTATTCAGTGAGGCATCAAGAAGAAGCCGTGGAACGAGCGTCGCATCGACAATATTAGTATTAGATGTTTGTATTCAGGCGCCACTTTGAGATCTCGCACCACCCAAAATATTTGCTAGGGCCGCCCCTGGGTACGTTATAATAGACTGAGGGCGATCCCAGTTACACCCAAATTCCGAAACGGCCATTTTGGAATTTACCGGCGATGAGAATCGAGCCTGCTACCACCCGGTGCACTGACCGGGTCCGTACATGGACTGTACGATGAGTATGTCTTGTCTGGTGATAAATAAAATATTCTTCCAAGCTATCCACAATAATCGGTTGTGAATACAAAGAGCATTAGAAGAGGCGCGTGATTTATTTGTCTCAAGTATTTCTTTTCGTTAAAATAATATAAGCGGAGGGAAAGAATACGTCCTATTAAATTTATTACCTACTTATTATTATTATTTATGTTATAATGTGGAAAAAATAGCTTGTTTTCTAAAACTGAGGGAAACGGGTTCGGTTTGGGTAAACGATAAAGCCGGCTGCAAAGTAATTTGCACGTGTCGAAATATTGAACAATCTTATCCACGGATAAATAGCGAAGTGCGCCATTTTGGGCGATATAGAGTTATAATATATCTATTATATTGTTGGAATCAGCAAATTTTTAGGGTTCCGTACCCAAAGGGTAAAACGGGAACCCTATTACTGAGACTTCGCTGTCCGTCCGTCCGTCTGTCACCAGGCTGTATCTCATGAACCGTGGTAGTTAGAGAGTTGAAATTTTCACAGATGATGTATTTCTGTTGACGCTATAACAACAAATACTATAAAACAGAATAAAACAAATATTTAAGGGTTTTTTTGCCGTTTTTATAGATGTACCTACGTAACCCTTCTAATCTAATGGTACGGAACCCTTCGTGCGCGAGTCCGACTCGCACTTGACCGGTTTTTATTCATCGTTTTTTGAGCTGGGTTTCGTGCAAGATTACCAATTCGCTTTTTAACTGTCGATAGAATCAGTTAGTAACACGTAAAATATTTATTATATGAGAAGACTGTGTTCTAAGCTGGGTTGGTATATGCTTGTAAATTGGCAACGACTCGTATAAATAGTTCAGTATTTTGTTTTTAAATTTAAAAAAAAAACAGGAATGACTGCGAAGTTCTCCGCAAAAGCTAAATATAACCAATCCGCTGTGTGGGGGGATGGAGGCTAAAAAATTCACGCCACCGCACCGTCCGTCCGCATTTCAATTAGTCTTGAACCTCCAACTTTTGCTAAATACATTACTAGCGCAGGAATACCATGAGGCAACGAATTACTACAACAAAGATACAGCTTTTCTCAACATTTGACAGTTTCACGCGCCCAATTTTGCGAGACGTCTACATAATATGTCAGATTGTTGATGTCAAGAATATACGGCAATGGCACTGATGAGACAGATTTCGGTCCAATTTTTTGGAAGTATTTGTGGCGCATCTAGGAATCAGGACTTTTTAATACTATTGCATTGAATGAATATCGTCGCTAAGTCTGTACTCGACAGTGTTTATGTGAAATACTAAACTTGTGGTCTCAGGCTACCACAGTAAAATATTTCCCTGACATATGTAATGCCAAATTAATTAGTAATTGCCCATTAAATATCTACGACGTATAATAAGTTGCGGCTTTGTTTTTTACCTACAAGAATTATGGAGGGAATAAGTAGTAGGAAGGAAAAGCCATAGATATAGAATGTTACCGATCTTTTTGAGGTCTGTGGGAAAAACACATTTTTTAAATATGGTCATCAAAAGACAACTTTATTACTTCTTAAACCATAGACATACATGAATAACACATAAACAAGAAGCTTATGTACATATTTACCTTTTAAAGAATTTTTAATCTGTCTACAAACCCCTTCAATAGGGTTTCAATACAAACCTGTACTACAACACCATTGTACATGCATCATAACTGTCTTTGAATTCGTGGGATATATTACGTACACGCCAGCGAGGGTTAAATACGTATAAAACGCATGGTAGAGCTTCTGCTAATTACATTACTGTTTTCGATTCAGGTCTGTATTTTTATCTCGCGTACAATTTTTTTTTGACGAGCTAAATAAGTATCATCACGGCAATTATTCTGGAGTGGTTGAGCAGACACTTTCTGGCTCTATTGACACGGTAAAGGCGATGTAATATATGAGACCAAGGGGGCAATTTGCCTCGATAACAAACGAAGCAAATTAAGCCATATTCATACTAGGTACTTAACAACGGTTGTATTAGACCCAGTAGGGTTCTAACCCTACTCGTGTGAATGCTTCCGCTATCGTTCATGATCAGAAAGTCGGCTACACCTTGTGAATATAGCCTAATTTGTTCGTGCGTCCCGCAAAATTAACGCCGTTCGTATAATACATGCAACGCTCGCGAGCGAGACATTTTTTATTTAATTTGTCAACGGCAAATCAAATTGGATCTCACTTTGGCGTCGTCGTCGGCCAAATAAAGCACCCTGCATACTGTGGCGTCAAAAGCCGCGCGTTTAAATTATTGCCAATAACAAAATTGACTATATGTTAACTCTTCTTTTTTTAACCGACTTCCACTTATTATAATAAATACATCATCATCACGCCTGTATTCCCCGAAGGGGTAGGCAGAGGTAGTGCACCCACACTTCGCCGATGTATTTTGGTCCCAATGTAATAGGGGGCGAGCCTCTTGCCATTAAACCGGGCACATTCCCCCTCAATACGAAGGAGATTTGGGCCATAGTCCACCACGCTGGCCCAGTGCGGGTTGGTGAACTTCACACGCCTTTTTACAGATGTGCAGGTTTCCTCACGATGTTTTCCTTCACCGTTCAGCAAGTGGTAATCATTGTTGAAAATGACATTCGCACATGAAAATTATCTCGGAGGTGCGGTCCTGGGATTTGAACTTGCACCCCTTACGTTCAAGGCGGGCGTTCTTGCCCGCGAGGCTACCGCGGCTTCCACTTATTATGATCATTTTTATTTACGTGGATGATGTGTATTTGCCTGGTCTGACGTAGATTAGCACCTACTCCAAATGAAATGAATTATAAGGTTATTTTTAGCTTTTTAGTGCACCTAGGTTTTTGTGTTTTGTTAAAAAAATATTTTTTTACGAAATAAATTAAACGGTGAAATTAATGGAATAAGATGAGGAATGGCTCCACCTGCGGTTAGCGGGTAGCAATAACAATAGCAAAAGCAACTTTAATAAAGACACATTATAAAAAAATGTGTGATGACAGTGATAAAGAATGCCGATGATTCATCCTATATTGACTCATAGAAAAAGTAGATTCTGTTAAAAATAGATAAACTGCGTTTGTCTATGGACATTCAGTGTTCTGTCAAGAAGCGACGAACTCTCTCGAACGGCAATGGCGTAGCATTGTAGCGGTTTGGTTTTTAAATGTATTTACAATAAATGTGATTCTGCAACTAGAAACGTGTTTAGCGTGTTCAGGTTATGGGCCCAGATTCACTACAGAATGCAAGTCGAGTTCAGAATTAATAAATATGACATCAAGGCCGGAAAAGAATTTGACAGTTGGCTGCTCAGAATTAAACTCGCACTTGAAGTAAGCAATCTATTAGAAACCCTAGAAAGTATGTACCCTAAAGAATATACCGCTGAATAGAATAATAAGAATGTAAGGGCAAAATAAATTTTAGTCCAATGTATTGACGATAGTCATTTGGAAATGATCAAAGAATGCAAAACGTCATTAGAAATTCAAAAATTGGAAAAAGTTTTTTGGAAGAATTGGAATCGCGTCGCAATTGTCTCTAAGAAAAATACTATTAACCGTCAAACATGTTGAAGAAAATTCTCAAGAAATCTGAATAGAAAAGAATGGAATAGAAAAGCATACAAAAGAAGTAAATAATACGGAAACAGAAAATGAGATATGTTTTAATGCTAAAAATGAAATGGAAGAAGGCCAAGAAATCTCAATGTAATTAAAGAAGGCTATGCTTAGAATAATTGGTATGTAATTGAATTCAATGTCAGGGAAGTATAAGTCCAGAATTAATAGAAAGAAAGAAAGCAAAGAAAGCTTATTGTGTACCAGAAAATAACATAAAATGTCACGCATCTATAGAGGAAATAAAAGAATTAAAGACGAGACATCTGATTGACTGTGATGTTTTAGAATCAGAAATACTGCGTGAATCGTGTTTAAAGGGACGTCAAACAAGGGTGCCTTTTAATAAAGAATATTTAAATGTTAAGAAAACTTTAGAGTTAATACACAAGGATATTGTAGTATGAAAGGAATTTTAATAGAAACTACAAAATGGTAAAGCGGAAAGATTAAATAGAACACTTATAGAAAAAGCTAGAAAATGAAATACCTACAATAAATAAACAGATACCTGCAGAAATATGATTTGGTGGATTACCAAATTATGGAAAGTTGAAAATATTTGGGTCAGAAACTTATACATACATAAATAAAGAACATAGAATAAGTAAGATGTCAGAAAAATCAAGAAAGCTATACATGATTGGTTATTGTAACAACGGTTATAGATTGTGGGATGCTAATGAAAGAAAAGTGATTTTGGCTAGAGATGTTATTGTAAATGAAGAAAAGAATGATAAAAAGATTATCTACGTTGACTCGGAGATTAAAAAACCTACAGATAACAAACAGGTAGAGTTGCAAGATGAGAATAACGAGATAGAAGAACAGAATAATGTACAAAAAAGAATTAGAAATGACAGAAAAACGAATTAGAAAGAAACCCCCGTACTTACAAGATTATGAATGTGATGATTTTCATGAATGTGAGTATTTCGCCTTAAATGTAGAAAATATGATACATGATGTACCAAGAACAAAGAAAGAGGCGTTAGAATCAGATGAAAAAGAAGAGTGGTTAAAAGCCACTGTAGAAGAGATTAAATCTCAGGAAGAAGAATTCAAAAAGAAGAGTGATTAAAAGCCACTGTAGAAGAGATTAAATCTCTGGAAGAAGAATTCAAAAAGAAGAGTGGTTAAAAGCCACTGTAGAAGAGATTAAATCTCAGGAAGAAGAATTCAAAAAGAAGAGTGGTTAAAAGTCATGGAAGAAGAGATTAAATCTCAGGAAGAAGAAGAATTCATGAAGAAGAGTGGTTAAAAGCCATGGAAGAAGAGATTAAATCTCAGGAAGAAGAAGAATTCAAAAAGAAGAGTGGTTAAAAGCCATGGAAGAAGAGATAAAATCTCAAGAAGAATTAAAGAAGAAGAGTTAAAATCTCATGAAAAGCATTATATTTGGATGATGGCTGAGAAACGGAAAGATAAGAAAACCATACACAGCTGTTGGGTTTTTAGGAAGAAAGGTGAAAATGCATACAAGGCTAGATTAGTAGCAAAAGGTTTTGAAGCATCAGAGTGGAATGAAACTTATGCTCCGGTAACTGGTACTGGTGATTGCTTACAAAGAAAATATGCATGTTGAACAAATGGATGTAAAAACCGCGTTTTTGCATGGAATTTTACATGAAGAAATTTATATGTACTTACCTGAGGATATGAAAAATGATAAGTAAGTTATTACTGATTTTCAGAAGAAACTTAAAACTTCGATTTGATATGGTATATTTATGGTCTGTTCAAAAGTTTTTAGGTATAGAAATAGAAAGAGATTCTAAGAATAATATTGTAAGAGTCCATCAGAAGTCATACATTGCAAAACAGTTGCAAAGATTTGAAATGTTGGATTGTAAAGGTATATCTACTCCCGTAGAGAAACGTTTAAATGTTATAAAAGAAACTAATGTTGAATTGTTTACCTAAACAACCTTATAGAGAAGTCATAGGTTGTTTAATGTATTAAATGATGGGAACTAGACCTGATTTAAGTTTTGCTGTAAATTTGTTCAGTCGATTTCAGGATTGTGCTAATGATATGCATTGGAATTACTTAAAGAGAATATTGAGGTATTTAAAACAAACGCAGACATTAGGTTTATGTTATACTAATACTTCTCAAGAATAGCACGATATAGTAGGTTATACTAATTCTGATTGGGCTGCTGATTGTATTGATAGAAAAAGTGTCACAGGTTTTTGTTTAACTTTGTATGGAAATGTAGTCTTATGGGCTTCTAGAAAACAAAAAACTGTATCGCTTTCAACAGCTGAAGTAGAATATGTTGCTTTAAGTTCACTTGTGGCAGAAGCTGTGGTTTAAATAATTGTTAAATGACTTAAAGATACATTGTAAAATTTGTGTTAAATTTTGGAAGATAATTTTGAGTTGTATTCATATAGCAAAGAATAGAGAATGTAAAAGAATGCTAACGAAGTTTATGAATATATTTTATGTTCAGATAGAAATTACTTTGGTATAAGAACTTGTTACTTTATGTATATTTATATTGTAAAGACTGTTCCATAAGAAAAATGCAGTATTATGGGGGAGTGTTAAAAATAGATAAACTGCGTTTGTCTATGGACATTCAGTGTTCTGTCAAGCGACGAACTCTCTCGAACGGCAATGGCGTAGCATTGTAGCGGTTTGGTTTTTAAATGTATTTACAATAAATGTGATTCTGCAACTAGAAACGTGTTTAGCGTGTTCAGATTCTTTCACAAAATGACATGAAATGATAGCGCGTGGGGCGTGGTTTTTACCATAGAAATAAAATATTTATGTACACAAAGTTTGTTTTGGTATTAGTAAAAAAACCGGCCAAGTGCGAGTCGGACTCCCGCACGAAGGGTTCCGTACCATTATGTATAAAAACCGGCCAAGTGCGAGTCGGACTCGCGCACGGAGGGTTCCGTACCATTATCTATAAAAACGGCAAAAAAATCACGTCTGTTGTATGGGAGCCCCCTTAAATATTCATTGTATTCTGTTTTTTAGTATTTGTTGTTATAGCGGCAACAGAAATACATCATCTGTGAAAATTTCAACTCTTTAGCTATCACGGTTCATGAGATACAGCCTGGTGACAGACGGACGGACTGACGGACGGACGGACGGACGAATGGACGGACAGCGAACTCTCAGTAATAGGGTTCCCGTTTTACCCTTTGAGTACGGAACCCTAGAAACGAGCAAAAAAATCACGTTTGTTGTATGGGAGCCCCCTTAAATATTTATTTTGTTCAGTTCTTTAGTATTTGTTGTTATAGCGGCAACAGAAATGTATAATCTGTGAAAATTTCAACTATCTACCTATCACGGTTAATGAGATACAGCCTGGTGACAGACGGACGGACGGACGGACAGCGAAGTCTTAGTAATAGGGTTCCCGTTTTACCCTTTGGGAACCCTAAAAAATTGACGCGTGGGGGTCTACGTCCCAGTATGTCCAGGCATAACTCAGTTTTTTCCCGTTTCACTGTATAATTTTGGCCCTAATTGAGCAGGGGAGTGTTTGATTTGATTTGACGATGTAAATGAAGAGGAAGGTTGCTTCGATGACTTGAAAAAGGTTTTGTTGAAACATTCAATCGAATTTATTAAGCTGTTTTGTTTACTTTACTAATTTTATTGGAGTCATCCGCCATGTTGGTCACCTCCATCACCAATGTTTATTTATAACTAGCTGAGCTTGCGACTTTAGGAACCCAAATTATTAAAGTTGTCTACGTTACTCCTTGTAACATCAGCCAGTCCCGTTAAAATCGGTTCAGCTGTTTGGGAGTTTACCTCAAACAAACAGACAGAGGAAAAAAAATGCGTTTTCGCTGTAAGTAGCGTAGTCTATGCATTTAGTTATCAGCTGTTATTTTGAAACTACGCAAATACACTTCAAATTTAATTATTTGTATAGATATTAAGTACAAAGGAAGTTGATTTGTGGGTAGGTACGTAGGTTATGTTTAGGTTAGGTAGGTAAACAAATATCTATAATAAATTATTGACCCAGTATCTACCTAAGTAGGTAACATGCAACATATCACTGAAAATGGACATCGATTTCAAGTCGAACACTCGATTGGTTTGATAAAATAAAATTTATAATTTCCGACTCGACAATTTTATATTTTCCGAACAACGTCCAAACATCAATGTTTGTCAGGAAATTGAATATCCTGTCACATCAAAATGTTATTTTATCATCACTTACCTACTTTCGTAGTTACCTACCTACAATTTGAAATATTTTCCTTTATAGGATAGCTGTTTTGATGATAGGCATTGTTTTTAAGTTCACTTTACATATATAAAACAAAAACCAACCACCTATTTAAAATCAAACTCAAGTAGGTAGGAAAGTATAATTGCATGTAAAGTGTAGGTACTACTTCTTACGTAGTTAAAAAGAAACAATCGTATTAATATGCAATAAATATGCGCTAAAGTAAGTACTTACCGAAGTTCCTGCTTACCTACAAGCAAGGTTTAGCTCGTTGGACGGTTTGACTATTAGGTAGTAATCGATAGATTTCAGCCCCTCTTTTTTTCTATTACAAAAGCGTAATATATTTTATGCTCGACCCAAATTGTCCGGAAACTTTCAACTATTTAGGTTGATACTAAATGGAAAACCGTAAGTCGATTAACGTAAAATAAACTAAATTTGACCATCTAAGTAATGGGCCCATTACTCTTGGATGTTTTCAGAACAGCTGAATCACCTAATGGAGGTAGCCTTTAATCTCTTGTTTTATTTGACCCTTTCAAAAAATATCCATCAATTTATGGCGGTTGAGCAAAAAATTGCTAAGAATAATAATACAGGCGTTATAAACGTTATAACGCAAATAATTCGGGTCACAAGTTTTAATGAAACTTGTGAGTTTAATTCTTAAGAAGTAGGTTCTTATTGAAATCTATGTATGTCAATAAGTTGTAAGGGTTCGTACCTTTCTCTTCTTGAGAATGCACCTATAGTATGTGCTTATAGTATGTACAGTGCCGGATTAAGGTAACTTGATGCCCTAAGCAATCTTCCCCTTATCCTTAAGTAAACTACAAAGAATTAAATGAAAAAAAAAAGTGAATATGTGTCGTAGGAAGAATATGTAGGTAGGTGTTGTTCCTTCTGCCCTTATCCCAACATGTTTTCACATGTTGTCTTAAGATTTCGAAATTGCTTTAACTTGCGTGTGCTCGTTTTTTTTTCTCGGTCGTCTCTAGTGCCCCCTAGATGGGATGCCCTAAGCAATTGCTTAAATAGCTTATCACCCAGGATAATCCAGGACTGAGTATGTAGGTAGGGTAGGTACTAATTAAGTAGTTTTTCCTATTACAACATCACTTAGTTAGGTATTTACGCTTAATAACCCAGCATTCCAAACCTATAAAAAATCCTAACTATTCATGACTGTTTGTTAGGTTGACACTTGACCTACATGATAAAATATTGATTTTAATAACAATTGCACAATCTAAAGTAGGTAGGTATTTACTGTGTAATATGTTGAGGTTTTATTCAGTGGTAGCCGAGTGGTCGAACGCACGCCTTGCAAATCAAAGTGTGCAGGTTCAAACCCCGGCTCGCAACTCTGGGTTTATGTGCGAATCTCATTCTCATTTTCATCCGAGATTACCACTTGCTATGAAACGGTGAAGGAAAACATCGTGAGGAAACCTGCACGTCTATAGAAAGGCGTGTAAAGTTCACCAACCCGCACTGGGCCAGCGTGATGGACTATAGCCCTAAAATCTCCCTCGTATTGAGGGAGAATGTGCCCGGTATAATGGCAATAGGCTCGCCCCCTATTACATTGGGACCAAAAATATATCGGCGAAGTGTGGGCGCACTACAGTGCATCTCTGCCTACCCCTTCGGGGAATACAGGCGTGATGATGTATTATTATTATTTATTACAAATTGAAATAAGAGTAAATTACTTAGCTAAATACCTTCCTACTGTATTGTTCCGGTTTTGTTTCTGAGAAGTCCTTTTGAATTTACTGTCGCGACGATACCTATCTACTTAACACGTTAGCTGCGGGGAAAAAAGCTGTAAGCATCGTATCGGACCGATTTTTTTTTTGAAGGACTTAAACTGTTGGCCGTGAGGTGGCCTTTACAGCTTTACCGGAGGAGATCGGACCGATTATATTGTGTGATCCGCAGTGAATATGTTAAATACGGAAATAAAATGAACTCAAATAACATAGTTGGCGAAAATCTATGATAAAGTTAACAGCAAAAATGATTTCGAAGAATACCGAACATAAAAGTAATACCTCAACAAGAATGACACCAAGTTCTCTTTTTTCTGTGGACACATGTCGGTTTTACCATTTTTACCATTACCAAGTGGTTTTTACCTCTTGCTAAGCTTAGTAATGTAAACAAACTGGGTAATATTTGATTGTTATTTGTGACGTTTTCATGAATCATCTCGCCGGACAACAAAAGTATAGGCATGTGGTTAAAATCATATATCTAAGATTTTATTTTCTGCAAATGTAGGTTATTAGAACGGTCCATGATGGAAATGTGATTAGTTATAAAACGTTCGAGGTTGTAGTAAGGCCTCTGAACCGGATTTCATTTTTTCATGAGCCATTTTAGACCATGTATCTGACAATCCGGTAGACACCCTACCCCACAATAACTTCGCCCCAGCCCCGGTCATTACAACTTTTACTCACAAAAGTCACAAAACGTTTCTTCTTTCCTTTCTTTCTTTTTAAATATAATAGCAAAACTTTTAAATATAATTTAAAAGTTTTGCTATTACTGATGAAGGGGCCTTGCCACTATCTCTTAAAATGTCGTTGTTTCAATAGTTTTAATAATTAAATTATTTGGCAGATTTTGTTAACTGTCAAAAACTGAAAGTAATATTAAAAACATTACTGCATGACGGGTGGGGGTAAGGGGGATGTTCTATTAATTTGATGCAAACAAAATTGTTTACCTTTATGGCCTAATTGGCCTTTAATATAGAAGATATACGACGCAAGGAAAGTAGGTAGTCACTACTATAGTAAACTCTGGATAGGTACTAACATGAGTTTATACGTTTGTTGTGAGTCGTTTGTCGGTATCAATAACGTGTAGGTACAACGCCCTCTTTCTAAATTACAAGTAATTTAAATCCATCAACAAACCATTTACAAAGGCTTTTTACACCTATCAAAACAGTAAAGTATCGGAATTCAATTATTTATCTACTTTTTATGTACTTTATTTTTTTAAACACAAATACCTACATAAATTAGTTCTTTCAAACAAGACTTTAAACTCGCGTGTACACTCAAAGTTTGCTGAATCTTTCACAAATTTCCTTATTTTTAACCGACTTCCAAAAGGAGGAGGTTCTCAATTCGACCCGTTTTTTTTATACAATTAGTTTTGGTATTTTTTGTACGTTTTGTCACGCCTTTTCGCGCAGGTCTGTGATAGGTACTATTTATAGTTAAATTATCAACTCTATTTTGTGCGGCTGACTATTTTGTAAGAGCTAACTGTCATCATACAATATCAGTGGCCGCTCCAATAACAGACCGTCCCCCTGGGCTCCGCACCGCGAAAGTGGTTCCAAAGTCCATTTCAGTTTTAATACTATTTTCCAATTGCAATAGTGGCGCAGAATAACTTTAGATATTGCTTTTTAGAAGTTTCCAGTTACTGTCCGGTAATTCTAAATGGCATATCTACCTACATACTAGAAGGACAACTCTATAATGTTCCACTTCCACCCCTTAAAGTTGTATGGATAAGAAAATGTAATTGCATCTCAAAAAGGTGTGACCACAGAAAGCATTATAATTAATTATTAAGTTACCATCCAATTTGTATTTCCCAAAGGGTTAGTCAGAGGTACATTGCAGTGCATCCACCCTTCCCAATGTAACAGGAGGGTATCATAATGCCATTTAAATGCAAAGATTGTTCCACCTCTTAAAGTTGTATGGATAAGAAAATGTCATTGCTTCTCAAAAAGGTGTGACCACAGAAAGCATTATAATTAATTATTAACTGACCATCCAATTTGTATTTCCCAAAGGGATAGTCAGAGGTGCATTGCAGTGCACCCACCCTGGCCAATGTAACAGGAGGTGATCTTATTGTCATTAAAATGCAGACTGCTACACAGCAAGGCGATTTGGGTCATACTTCACTATATTGGCCCAGTATGGGTTATATAATTTTGGAAAAATCTTTATTATATATACATCATCATGCCTATATATCTCGAAGAGGTGGATAGAGGTGCACTGCAGTACGCCCACAATTCGCCCATGTATTTTGGTCCTAATGCAATAGGGGGCTAGACTATTGCCATTATATCGGGCACATTTCCCCTCAATACGCAGGAGATTTTTGGGCCACAGTCCACCACCCTGTCCCAGAGCACGTTGGTGAACTACACATGCCATTAGATAGATGTGCAGGTTTCCTCACAATGTTTTTCTTCACTATTCTGCAAAGTGGTAATTATGATTGAAAATGACAATCGCGCATGAAAATTATCTCAGAGGTGCAGGCCCAGGATTTGAACTAAAGCATTTAAAGTTTTACATTTCTAAAAATCTATGCTCATCATTTCCTTTTTTCTTTTGTGGTTGGTTCAAGTATAATTAAGAACCAGTTACTTTTAAAGTACTAAAAGAGCTTAGGAGCTTTGGAAGTTTGATAACTAAAGTAGGTACATTTATAAACCAAATAGATAATGGCACCATCTGTAAATAAAGTAAATACGTATTACGAAACCTATAAAATACTTATAAATTATAACTCTAATGTAAATAAAATAATTACATACCTATTACGAAGCAATAAAATCTATTAAATAAAACATTTACGTTTGTGGGTTTTAAGTTAACGCCTCAATGCAACGCAAGAAACAACACTGTGTGACATCTAATCAAACAATCCCAATTTCATTAGAATCGCTTGGAAACTGATATTTCTTCTTCTTTTTTTACGAAATGAGTGAAATGATGATAATTAATAGAATAAGATGAGGTCTGGCTCCACCTGCGATTAGCGGGTATTTCAGCCAGTTTCAAGTAATTAAAATAGCAAGGGCAAATTCAATAAATACACATTAATTTTCCTTTTGTGTGTGATTGGCTGGTTTGGTTGGTAGAAAAGTTTGACATTACATATTTATGTTGCCAGTAAGGGCTATTCAAATTATGGGCTAGAAAAATTCATTACTAATTAGTTCGTCCCATATCTCTATAGCTCTATTATTAAAAAAACGCGTTTGAATTTGAAATCCCAATTTGACGATATAATTATGATTATATTGCTATCATTTTAATTTTCGAGATCACCATAACACTGAACTTGTAAAAAAGTGAACTTGTACAAATGTACAATATTAAAAAACGATTATTAATATCTACGCCTATTACTTCTCAAAACATTACACAAAAAGTGTTTCACCTTATAATTTTTAAAAAGATACGAAATTTAATAATAAGGGTAATGCTAACACCTCGAAGAGCCTCGACAAACACTTATAGAGGCTCGCGTTAGGCAGCTGGATCAAGGGACAGATTCAGAAGGCAGTACTTCTGGAGACGGCGCGCATTGTGAGGAAGTTCCTCTCTCTCTGGAGCCCTAACCACTGGTAACTAGGACCCTGTTCCAGATGCCGGTGGGGAACTGTTTTTTATATTTTTAAATGTATTTTTTATATATATATTTAAAAATGTAATTTATAAGAAAGATAAGATATAAAGGGTAATGCTAACAAATGCTATTATGACACACATTTGACTTCATAAAAATATCCCATCTGAGTTGTCACGGTAAACGAATGAGAATTTACATTATAATGTTGAGAAACATTTATTTTCTGTGAAAGCTCACTCAAACATCTATTGCATTATTTGTAGGCCTATTACATGGATGTTTCGGAGATTAGTAAATTGTTTGGATGTATAATAGGTCGTCTTATTGTATTTTCAAAGTGATCATAGTTACTTATCTACTTTTTCTACTCTTTTTTGTAAGGTTTACTATAAAATAATAATTCATAAAATTGGAACTTAGTCCTAATAATAAAACTATGATCTCTTGTAAAATTTTTGATGCTGGCAAATCAAAACCGACTTAGTGCTGCCAATACAAAAAAGATGATATTGACTCTACGATTCTATTTTTTTCTTTTTATTTTATTTATCATTTACTTATAAATACTGATTTACAGTATTATATAAATATTTTTTTAAAAAAATTTTGTTTAATTTGTTTATAAGTTCTAGTTAGAGAACAAGTTTCTATGTTTTTACTCTGATTTACTAGCTCCCTCTAGTAAAATTAACCTTAAACTTCGCGTTGGCGGAAGATGGCCGTCGTGTGCCGATGTTGCTCCGAATGTTTATGACGAATTTTAAAGTTTTTATGTAGAAAATCGTAATAATTGACGTTAAAGTGAGTGAAAAAGTTGACTAATCAACTATAGAAGTGTTGTTTTGATAATGTTTATAGTGTTTCAAGTTTAATTTCAGTCAAAAAGTGCGGCATCAAAGTGTGTGTGTGTAGCAACTAGTTTGGAGTCAGTTTTTTTAGGAATGTTGTGAATCCAAGTGGATTGTGTCTTTATTACTGGAGTTTGGACTTGATTCAGCTGCATTCATCTCATAAGGTGGGTTTTATTTAAGTCGAGAAAAGTTTTGAAACTTTGTTTGTTTACTTTATAAAGCTCTACCGCGCATGTTCAATTCATGTACCTACAAGTTTCTTTAGATTTAAACTTCGAATACCCAATTAGGAATACTTAATTTTTAAGATAGAACCTTCCTATTTATAGACGGAATAGTAGTTTAAAAAAATGAATTTTCAAAAAATACCTTACTTGAATTAGTATCTTAAGTTGTAGAATAAGTATTTTATTTAATAATATATTAACAAAATAAAGAGTAATAAATCTAATTGACAAGTCTCCCTTGCTCACTATCAATTTCGATCTTACGTTAAGCTATGAAGTATTATCGAGCATGCAGCCTTCATACCGACATAACTTTTTTTGTTTTATTTTGTGGTCAATGAACTGGTATGTTCGTGTTCCCGCCTTGTATACGGCCTCCGTCGATAAGGTAGTAGGTACGTACTTACCTATTTTATTCAAAAACCTTTACATAACGACACGAAGGTAATTAAGTCCAAGGTAAATTTACGGTTTCATACTATATTCTCGGATTTTGTTAGATTTAGCACCTTGCATACGTTGTTTTCTTCGCCTATACTTGGGAACTTTTCATCATTATCCTACTTGGTTTAAAAATGATTATTTAGTAGCCTACTGCCTACCTATAACTTACGGATTATTTTATTGTGCCTAAGTACCTACCCATCAGTGAAATTTATTATTTCGTAGTAGGTAGGTGAGTATTAACCACGAAATAATTGAATACTGCAAGACACACGCTTAATTAGGCAATATTCGCCGCGTTCAAACAAAATGAACGGCATATCGGGTGCAAAAATTAAAATGGAATGCAGTTTTATTTATTCGAGCGGACATATTTGCATACAGTATGATTGAATAACCATGAATGAAAATAATTACGGTAAGTAGGTATATCTCATTTATAATTAGCAGCATCAGCCTCCCTCGCACCGACGATGATGAGAATTTAGGTCAAACGGAATAGATTAATTATTATTTTTACTAAGTAGGTATCTAGTTTAACTTTAGATTTAGCTCCAGCGTGGGCTAAGAGAGAGTATTATTTGTCTCGGATACCTATACAACTACAGGATTTAGCTTGTCTTTTTCTTAACAAGTAAACTGTATTCTCCGGTAATCTAATACTATTAAATATAATTAAAGTGACTGTAATCAAGCCTAACAGCTTTTTACAAAAAGCATATGAAGGTATACGCGGAACTTATAACAACAAAATAATTTATAAAATGATTGTCTGTCGTAAGAAGCAGTGGTAGCCGAGTGGTCGAACGCACGCCTCAATCGAAGTGTGCAGGTTCAAACCCCGGCTCGCACCTCTGGGATTTATGTGCGAATTTCATTTTTATCCGAGTGAAGGAAAACATCGTGAGGAAACCTGCATCTCTGAGGGAACTTGACTAGTTTTCGATAGATGTGTGAAGTCTGCCAACCCGCATTGGGCCAGCGTGGTGGACTATGGCCCGAATCCCCCTCGCGTTGAGGGGAGGCCCGTGCCCAGCAGTGGGACGTTAAAAGTGCTGTAGTAGTAGTAGTTACACTAGCAGATAGCTCATGTTATAAATATAATGTTAAACTAAGGCATTTTGTTTTAGTTTTCTTAATCTCACGCAGTCAAGGTAGTAATTATTAATTGCTCGTAATTCATAATAATGTATGGTGCCTATCATGCTTGCGCGCGTCCTTTGATCATTCAATATGTATGCAATACTGCACCATGACAGTTGTCTTTGTTGTGTAAAAATGGCGATGAATGCGGACCGGAATATTAATTACTCGTTATGTTTGGTTCTGTGATGAATTGTCGGAAATATGGGATCAAACATGATATTTGTATCAATTAACCTGGCTGAAATAATGATAGTTGTCTTTGACATAAACCAGGTAGGTACTGTACAGAAATGTGGTTATTTCAATATTAGAATTGACATAGCCTCAAAGAGAGACGAGTCTGTTGCAATTATACCGGCCATACTCACCCCTCAATACGAGATTTGGGTCATCGTCCATCACCCTGACCCAGTGCTTGTTGCTGAATTTATCACGCCTTTCTATAGACGTGCAGGTTTCCTCACGACGTTTGCCTTCACTGTTCAGCAAGTGGTAATCATTAACGAGAATGACATCCACACATGAAATCTGAAAATCTCAGAGGTGCGAGCTCTGGGTTTGGACCTACTTCCCTCTCGTTCAAGGCTACCACGGCTTCTGAAAGTATTTGTGAATAGTTTGTAAACTAAAACCAGATTTTACTATAAACGGACACGTTCCGCAGATTACATCCACAGTGATTCTGATCAAACACAATTATCACGGTTTAAACACCGATACAGAGGATACCTTACTAGTTTCAATCCAATTATGTTAGCCTGTGCCTTAGCCCGTGAGAATCCCTTCGCCGGCTAGCGTTGTTCATCCATTGAAGCTAACGAATTGTCTAATCGCCGATTAATCATGATTTGTAACGCGAGCTGGGATTGAAAAAAAAAAGTGAAGAAGCGTGAAGTAAGTTGTGTTCAAATAACCGAGGTAAATGCTTCACGCGTCATATTAAGTTTGTTTTGGGAACTTTACGCGATATCAAAGAATTAATGTCCGTTGTCATGAACACTACGAAAAGCATAACATTAATACTGCTGCAACTTGCAACTAATTATTATTTAGGCGTCAATTCAAGGTTTGACATTTGCAATAATAATTTCCGGTTGCTGAACGCTGAAGGAAAATATTGTGAGAAAATCTGCACGTCTATAGAAAGGCGTGTGAAGTTCACCAACTAGCTCTGGGCCAGCGTGGTGGACTATGGCCCGAATCTCACTCGTATTGAAGGGAATGTGCCTCATGAATGTGACAAAAGGAGTGTGAATGGCGAGGTGTAGGTGCACTGCAGTGCACCTCTGCCTACTCCTCCGTGGAATACAGGCGTGATGATGTGTGTCAATAATAACGCGCGTAAATTACATACTGAAATCACATAGAGATTTCGAACCAAATTTTTACAATGACTAGTTTAACTCTGCTTTAGTGTCATGAAGTATCACACGGTGAACGGTGAAGGAAAATATCGTGAAGAAACCTAGATATGCAGAAGAACCTGGGCTAGCGTGGTAGATGTCACTCTCATTGAATAGAAGTGTCTCCTGTTACATTGCGACCAAACGTACAAAACAGACTACAATTTAAAGTCAATATGATGTCGGTCTACTCTTCGTCGTCTTCTCGATCTACGATTGATCCCTGCTGTGACTATATATTCCTATGTTTGTGTACCTCTGCGTATATGTCGAGGAGTGGAAGTCTATTTGACTTAAGCGATATTTTTTAACTCTACAGGAGAGCATACTCATTAGACGCAGAAAAAATCTCTGATTCCAAATATGTATATCAGTCAATATTTCTCCACCGCATCAAACGATCTCTTACAAACACTTGCCCCTGTGACGATACCACTGTACAGGACACGGAACATTTGCTCAAAGAATGTCCCATATTTTTACGATCCAGATACGAACATGAGGCATTATGTCAACATCAAAATGTACAACCTTATAACTTAAGCAGTCTAACTAAAAGCACGCACACAATCGCATCATTTACAAAACATATAACACACATAATCCGAAAACTGAAACAAATAAATGGCACCTAGTCTCCTGATCCCCAATACACTTTCCCTGTATCCATTAGCAGGGTTCACCATAACAAAAAAGCACTGTGCCTTGTACTGAAGAAGAAAGTTATTAAGCATAAGCACGGCTGCATAGTAAGATTTCGGCATGTTTACTATTATTTTACTGTTCTTCTTTATTTTCATATGTACACGTTAATATTTTTTTTATTTAGTAAGGGTACAAAATGTTTTATTTTAAGCAACCTTTTAACTTATAATTTTGCATTTTTTAAATAATAAAGTTCATAATAAAAAAAAAAACACAAAAGTTTCGTTTAAGTCAATTAGCCCTTCACCTCTCGATGTGATATTTATTGTAAGTTCAGTTTATAAAAAGGATTTATGAATGTGGATGAAGCGAAAGAGGTTTGTCAGGATCGTAGCATGTGGTAAACGGTAGTAGATACCGGCGTGAATATAAAATTTATGTACGTAAAATAACAAATCAGACATTTTGTCCTTTTGAGATAGATGTTAAGGAGGCTCCAAACGCGATATTGTCAATGATAAGGTGTATCGCCACCTTTCAGTCGTCGATTCCAATCATTTTTCGTCTTATATTGTTCAATAAATCCTCAGCTTTTGTGATTTTTTTCATTTCACAATATTTGTTCCCTCTTGTTTGCATATCTTGAGTGGTATTCGATTCTGTTTACAGTATTTTCCATAAATCGTCGATCCCGTCAGTCATGTTTGCTTTAGGCTGCCAGTAGACTTGGACACAATGTAAATTCGGTTTCGTAAGCGTATTGTATTTATGCACGCGGCCGTTACATTCGTGTCTCGTAGAGTTTCACATGTTTGTTTGGGAAAATTTTGTGATAGGAAATGTGTTATCGTGTGTTTTGGTAATGTAAATGTCTCTATAACTTATCAACGCCGAGCTTGTTTGTTGAATATATATCTGTTTTAGTATTTCACGCTTATTTGAATATCTTAGATGGATTCTTTTTAAGATTTTTTGAACTTATTAAAAAAAAAATATTCCTGTCGAAATTTACTTTGCTATGTTATGGAGGATACAGTAATCTTGGACGTGACATACCTAGTTTTCCGATTGATATTAATTTGTTATGCCCTTGTAAATGAGTTTTTATTTTTTCTAAATGTACCTACGTATTAAAGCGTGATCCATGTATTAGGTAAATAGCTAAATCACTTACGCATTAATAAAATAAAGTACTAAAACTATTTTACGGATTCTATCGCGTTTATTTGCTTTTTATGTTCCGGATTCCCGACGTTTCGGCTGCTTTACAACAACCATGATCACGAGGGGACTGAGGTGTTAGACGTCCTGACGTCATAGTTAATAACAGGGTTCCCTCTTATTTAGTTGTTGTTTGCTGTCCGATCCACGCAGAAAGTGCTCAGTGTCTCGAGGTCTTGCAATGGTACGCTTGGTTATGGATTTAATTATATTACTGGATCCCAAGTTGGTGGTAGCACCCAGCCATCTTCCCTATTGAAATTAGGATGTTTTTTTTTTAATTTCAATGGCCTCACGTATATTCCTTGGTCGGAATTGGTGTTCTTTTGCGAGGCTCTGCGGTTTATCAAATCTGATATAGTGGTATAATGATAAACGCTATAGAATCCGCAAAATAGTTTTATTTCAATGTGTATCTTTCGCGTAAATATAAGAAAACAAAAATAAAGTAATCTCATTAATAAATAAACAAAATGTTGTGTGGGTAAAATAGTCTTAATTGGTAATTCAGGGAATTATCTCGTTCCATCTCGTATTTTGATACCGACCTTCGTGTTACCTATTTGTATTCTTCTTCTTCATAGTACGACGTTCAACCTTCACATTTGCTCTTAGATTACTTCAAAGATCCACCTGGGACTGAGCTGGGATAAGTAATAGGTATCTATCTGATTTAGTAAAATCTACGCCGACTAATAGATTGCTCAATTACTTTGATTAGGTAGGAATACAAAATTTCGTAATTGGCCAAAAAAAAAATATTATTCTTCCTTTTTATTTTATCGAAACTCGTCGCGTAGGATATAATTTTTTTGACAAATTTCATTTTCCCAAGCTAATTTATAAATATCAACTACCTATGCATATAAAATTCAATAATCTCAATGTTTGGTGTTTAAATGATTAATTCAGTAAAATGATCTGAGACTCACACGTGAACTGTTACAATTGCTTTGCAAACACGCCGTTGTTTGTATAACATTTTAATGTACCAACTCACACTGGAATACTCACACTGGAATATGGCCCTGAACACACAGAGGCGAGCGATATGACCTAACTTTAAAAATAACCGACCAAGTGCGAGTGGAACTCGCGCACGAAGGTTCCGTACCATCGTCTATAAAAACGGCAAAAAAAACACATTTGTTGTATGGGAGCACCCTTAAATATTTATTTTATTCTGTTTTTGAGTATTTGTTGTTATAGCGGCAACAGAAATACATTATCTGAGAAAATTTCAACTGCTAACTATCACGGTTCATGAGATACAGCCTGGTGACAGACGGATGGACAGACGGATAGTCTTATCCCTTTAGACTGAATTTATATGGTAAAAGCCACGCGATCAGGCGCCAAAATTCGCTCGCAGTGTCTATGACGTTTCTTTGATAAATTTCCTTCGTCTGTAAGTTAATACAGTGCAATTTGGCATAAGAAAAAAATGAGAGCGCGCGTTTTGACGCAACTGTCAGCGCAGAGCTTAAGTATCAACCAAAAGACGCGATTCAGTAGCACAAACATATCAAGCTCGTATTTGCACTTACAAAGTAAGCTTGACGCTGTGAAGTATAAATAAAGTTGGGTATAAACATAACTACGTACTTTACATGCTGGAGTATTATGGTATTGTTACATTTGTGAATTCTACGTGAAGTCTACGCACATACAAAAATATTTGAATTCATACCACATTTGAACCCACCGAATGCACCCTTGAATCGGTTTCAATATTTAGCTTTGCTAAGTGTTTTAATAAATTATTCAACAACGAACTTATAACTTTAAAAGGTATCCCATACTAAAAAAGAATTGAGAAAGGTTTAAATATCAGCCCAACAATGTCAAGATTTTTTCAAATATATGGAACGTGGGTCTCATAGGAGGAATTTTATCACAAACCCTAAAGGTAAAGGTGCTTTCAAGATTACGTTTGTAATCATCTTAAAACATTGTAAAGATATCCTAAACTGCATTCAAGACGCCATGTTTGAGTTTACCCGTCAATATTTACGCTTTGCGGCCATTTGCCAGTGTTAAACCGACTATGTCGTTAGAACACCCTATTGTTGATGATTGTGTGATGTTTGAGCTGTGATTTTGTGACACAGACATTGCTGGTGTTGGTAACAATGTATGATTTACAAGGGCTATTGGAACGTAGTTCCTAATGGCGCGTTGCGAAAGGGGGCTAGACGGAAAAAATTAAGACTAAAAGTTTCGACCGATTTGTAATTTTGTAAATGATTGATTTGTAAATGTGTGTGAGAGTAAAAGTTGTAACGACACTTTTGTAAATGTGTGTGTGATTTCGATTGTTTGTGTAATTTTGGTTCTGATTCCGATTTCGATTTCGATGTGTGTGTGTGTATGTATAAGTACAATTTTCTTGCTTTTTTATTACAACAAGAACTTCGTTCCATCCGGGTGTCCCTTGACACCTTTCAGGTTTTTTTTGTTTTTAAATGTACTATGTTCTAATATGCATAAAGATTGAATCGCGATTTATCGATGATATTTTATTGAATAATGTGCTTTTTGAAAGAGTTATTACAGTTGTTTTTACCGTATCTTGATGCTTTATTTAGTTATAAATGTTTATAAAGTCTGTATGTTACCACATTCATTTAATTTTGTGTTTATTTTTTGATAGATAAAGAAATCGGAAGCTACTGAAATTACCGAAAGGAAGTAGTGGAGTTTCTTCAGAATTTCATAGAAGTTCAAGAAAAATGTCTAGGCGTGGGTTACGAGATGGTCTCATTAAAAACGGAGTTTTGATTATTATAATTATCTTTGTAGGTAGTAGACATTTCGTAGTGCATTATTTTGGTTCATCTTCTTTTCATAATGTTTCATGAACTTTCGTAATCTTGATATTTCATCAATGTTAAAGTAGGCGTAGACATAAGTACTTTTTATCCGCCTGTGTTGTCCCACTGTTGGACAAAGGCTTCCCTTCCCTTCCTACGCTCTTTCATGACTAAGTAAGAAGTGGTACTATAATCTTCAAATATTTAAATAATTTTCTTATTTTTACTTTCATTGTTCTCTTAGCAAACATAAGGTAATCTATAGATACCACATTAGCTCCTAGACCCTTATCATTTAGGTTTGTAAGTAGTTTCATGTTCAGATTTAGCCATTCCATAGTTCACAAATAATTTTGAAGCTATTTCTTTATAAAAACGAAGTTATCCACAGATTCAGCGAGTGCCCGCATATAAAAAGCCACCGACATTATAATCTAACGTCCGTCTGAACGCTGGGACATCATGAAAAATCCAATACAGTGGCGAATCGTGACCGGACAGTGTAATGGCCTTCTGAATAACTGAAAGTTATTCTTTCAGCGACGCCCTGGAACGCCTTTGATGGCTCGAACACGTCGCCCCGATTGTGATCAAGAGAAATTGGCATTTTCCAACGAAAATATGGCCTCTGGTTGCGTTATAAATAGCGCTATGGGGGACAAAAGACTCGACACCTGGAATGGGACAGCTACAAGTAAAGTTATCGCCGTAGAGTGGACTTTTATAGGATTTATTCCATGTTATTAGGACAAGATAGATGCCTCTATAATACATAAATTTACGCACTTAGGAATATTTAAAATGGCACTTGATTAATATATGTATTATACGGCGACACTGCATTAGGTTACCTTACAAGATTATAACTCTGTCAAGTGTCAGTTTTTGCTTAAATCCTCAATATCTATGTGAAGAATGTCGACAGAGCAGTCAATTTAGTTTGACTGCTGTGTCAGTTTCAGCACTAAACGACCCTAGTGCGTGCGGTTGGAGCCAAAATTCGTTTGGAAAACCAAACATAATATTTGTATGATTTTACCAGTCATGGCGAAGGTATTCTTGATCGGCGCTCACCACCCGACTATGTAGAAACCCTCAAGCCTTACTTATCTTAATTTACCTGCAAGAATAGTTTACTTATCAATTTCAACTAAAAGAGAAGTTGTATCAAGTTTTCTGACAGCAATCAAACTTCCACGGCAGTAGTTCTGGAACGCATAGCACTCTCAAAATGAAGCACTTAAAACATTTTCAGCTGAAATAAGCAAGTTGAAAAGCTTTCGCATAATTGTTCCAGACTTGTGTACTTAACTGCTTAAAATGTAAGTATATTTTTTCTACGACACATCTTAAATGCGTCTAGATGAGTAAAACGTATTTAAAAGTTCTACAAGCAGCCTCACAACTTCTTTGATAAGGATTATTGCAAGGTGTCCTTAGACAATAATAAATTGCAGAACTTATAAAAAAATTTCCACGTCACTCCTGTAACTCGCTGAAAAAGAAGTTCGACTCTATCCCCTTATCTTCTCTCGAAGTGGATTATTAACTTCATTAAGCGAACAAGCATCCCCAACTTTTAATTGAGCATTATTCATGATGTTTTCGCTAAGTTACTTAATTACTGATGCATTCACAAGGGAATATTTTAAAATCTTCAAAGTCAGACGCCGACTTGTACACTGCATAATTTATCCCTTCGAATTCTGTTGCCGTATATCTAAAATTTTCATAATCTCCTATCCCCAATGTTCGGTGTAAGTGTGCAATAAATATTGTATGCAATGGGGCTACAGCATGTTATTTGCTAACTCACAATCCCCCGCTACTGTATAGGGGTCGCTTCTATTCATAATACCGCCAAAAATTGCGAACAAATCATTCACAGTAAAACAAACTTTACCGTCCTAGTTTCTGGGCGCGAATTCGTTTCCGCCATTCCTTAAGTTCCACCGTCCTAGATTTATGTTGCTTATTACATTTTACACGCGTGAAATGAGCACATATCAAATGAAAAATGCAATTTGCAACTTTATTTCGGTAGGCACAGGAGCTACTTGGACGTAAAAATTTGGGTCCTTTGTTAGATCCCCGTCGAACCCTTTTGTCGTTGAGGCCGTAAATTATCTATTAGGGTTTGCATTTGGCGATAAATTGCTTTTTATTCGTTCATACATAAAAAACATGTCAACATAGTATGATTAGATACATACTAATCTAGGGTTTCGAACGTGCCATTAGTTGCATGTATAACTTCAATCAAAGGCGGCTTAGACCGCGATTGTTCGTAGATCAGTGTATAAGCAACTTTAATAACGTTTTCGAACTGGAATACCGATGTTATCCACGGAGTTATTAGAACACGGAGCCCTTTATCTAAGCCATCGGATGTACAGAGTACCGTTCGTGAGTACTTACCTAATCTGTACGTCTGCTATCTCGGGTCATAGGCCAGCAGATACCGTATAGAGTGCGTTTCTAGCGATACTGATGCCTACCTGTGTGCTACTAAGGTTAATTTTCATGTAGCAAGCGTGATCGACGTCAAAGTAACCAGTGAACCACATTTCACTGAAGTGTACATTTTAAAGAACTCTCAATGCTGAGTTCGACCTATTTCCGAACGTGATGGATGCTTTCGAAATTTCAACCCCTCGTTCCATCTGTGTGGTACGATTTTATTTTGATTCCTAAATACAGGGTACATAAAGTTTAATTTATTGTGTTCTCATGTAGTTTTTATAGAAATTCGTTTATTGATTGTTAGGCAGCATCTGCTATCGGATTAAGCATTTGAATGTACGTATTTTTTAGTAAAGGATGTAACACATTCTCTAGAGATAAGTAAATTTTGACCTAGTTAGCTCAATTGCTAGAGTTTGCGCTGAATCGTGGAGCTTCTAGTCTGAATAATAAGCGGAGTGGGTATGTTTCGTGAATTCCTTATCTTATGTCTAACAAGACAGACAGAAACTAAGTCTGTAAATTATAAGGTTTCATTATAATGACTGCTACCTACTACCGTTTGTTGGTCTATAGCATCTTTATGATATTTTTTTTATTTTTAGGCAGCCAAAATGTACCTACTAGACGTTTTTGCGGTTATTTTTACACAATTTTTGTTGAAGAATTTTAAAAGATTTTATATCATCTTTAATAGTTTTTTTACCTTTAACCGCTGGTCACACTGGGACGAGCGAACTTACTTGACTTTATTTATAAATGTATATACTCTGTGTTAATATACTTAAACATGGAATTTATGTGGCATGGAATTGGCTATTTTTGAAGTTATTACAGTTCGTTTTGGTATGAGAAAATAATTCGTCGCGTTAATTTTGACAAGTCGGACTTTATAGGTTAATTTAAGGACTTGTTAATTAAAACGTGTAATTAGATTGCATTAAGTGTATTCTTAATTGATAAAAGGCGCTAAAGGGACTCGAGATATGTGTAGTTGGGTCAGGTGGGATATTATCAGTCTAAATATTTATAATTCAAACTGAAAAAAAGGTACATAATACTAAGTCCACCGAAATACGAAAATAATTCTGGAAATCGTATCAAATTATTTTTTCATCTATTTATTTTGCTCGCCCAACCGAAACACAATAAAGAAATGTGTAAAAACACGGCCGCGGCGTCCGCTGTGTCGAGTATTTCCTTACCATTTTCCGGTCCGTCACATCCGTTCGTCCGAACAATTAGCTTGTTCCCTTTCAAGGGATTTTCGTTCTTCTTTTGCATAATAACTACTAAGAACAGGACTCAATTTGCACAGGACAATATATTTTTTCACTGGAGAGGAAATGATAATAGAAGTGTTCCTATCAAGTACGGAGGTGACAAGTCTGACAGAACTTTCGTTTTGTTTGGTCTACCCTAAAATTGTCATTATTGTAATAAAATATGAATCTACAATAACAGATTAAACAAAACGTAAGGGGTTGCCGCCGAATTATATTTCCATATTAGATCCTGTGCCCTGATTCTCGTAATAAAAATCGTAGCGATATCGTAGCGAATTAGTCGTTCAAGTCCTTTTGGTATTCTCATCCGTCTATCGAGCTTGAACGGCACCGATTTTTTAGTACTTTCGTCGAAGTGTCGTTGAATTTGTTCGCAAAAACGTTGATCGTCTTCTAATCGTTCCACCACGTTGACATGATGGTATTCTCATATCTCAACAAAATTACTTTCTAGCGGGAAATTGTCAAATTTCGCAATCAAAATGCCGTTGAACACTCGTAGGTTATTTGCGACGATTACATGTATTGTTCTCGTGAAAAATATAATTAATATGCTCCAACTTAAGCTGTTTTTACGATTTCGAAGACTCGGAACCTTAAAAGAGCTCCGGGTCCTAAAATACGTTAGGAAAATTTTAAAACTTAAATTAAAATATGTTACGAATCTATTATTATTTTTTGCAAACAAACTCTTAAAGGCCATATATTATTGTAGAGGTGACAAAAAAGAAAAATAAAAAAATGTTTTTTAAGAAAAATTATAAAAAAAATACAAAATAAAGAAATAAAAATAAAATAAGTGCGGGCCCGGGGTTTGAACTTGCAACTATACGTTCAAGGCGGGCGTTTTACCAACTAGGCTACCACCGCTTACGCTTAAATCTAATTTATACATTATACGAGAATCAATTTAGCATCCATTTAGCATCTTTCTGCTTAATCATGATAAATATTGCTTTTTGAATTTCAATTTATATTTTATATTTATTTTAATGAATTTAAGTGTAATTTATTTAATTTTTTCGACGGAAATCACGATATTTAGTGCAAAAGACATTGTTTTGATATTACGAGAATACCAATTTTGGATAGATCTTCGATAGAGCTTGATCGGAACTGCGGCCACGCTTGGACTATTTGTAAATACGAGAATT
Source organism: Ptilodon capucinus (assembly GCA_914767695.1). NCBI lineage: Eukaryota > Metazoa > Arthropoda > Insecta > Lepidoptera > Notodontidae > Ptilodon > Ptilodon capucinus. Next base: position 2,082,865 of record OU611831.1, read on the forward strand.
AGCCCACAGTGAAGCGACCAATAAAACCGTTGACTTAATATTAAAACGCCATAAAAAAAATCGAAATCGGTTTAGTGACGCCGGAGATATGCGTGATCATACATAAAAAAAATATACGCGTCGAATTGAGAACCTCCTCCTTTTTTTTTCGTCGGTTAAATATGTAATTAAACATAAGGCATTGAACATCCCCCTTTGACAGCAAGCAATAATCAAAGGAAATAACTTGAGTTATCAAACACTTGTACACTTAGTCTTTCCATTTGCGTGAAAGCGGAGTATTTAAATAAAAATATGCCGCGCTAAAAATATTTCTGAGTCTGTGAAAATTAAAAAGGAATTTACTCTGCGACTAAAAGCAGAGTCGACGGACTTAAAAGAAGCAAACTTTGTAACCAGACTGTTCATCTACACGTAACATATAAACTAAGAAACTACATTGCGTACCTGTTTTAAGATAAACTGCTAAAAGCCAGTTTTATACACTACAGTCACCGGATTATGTGTTAAACCATCATATTCTAAAGAAAACTATCTACACGCCACCTTCAATGTCATTTCTCAATACGAAACTGAAAAGTCTCTGTAAATGTGTCTTAATAACATTCCATAAATTTGGTGAAAAGTCTTCGAGGCAACTGATCCGTTGCGCAGTTTTAAAATTGACAAAAGGCGACATCATCCATAACTCTGCTGTATTTCATTTGGAAACGTGTTGTAGGTAATACGATAAGTTAATCTTCATGATACAACTATGCGTTTGGCTTTTTAAGCCCACCATTTGACACATCCGTCTTGCACCGTTGAATAATGGCTTTGGTCCATTAAAATATCCACTTTGAACGCCCCTAAGCTTCTAAATATAACATAACTGTGTCCCTTGACAGCTAAATGTTTATTTGTGGGTTTTTTTCTTGCGAGCCAAGATATTTTTTGTGTGTAAAGCGGAATGATACGGGATCTTACATGTTAAGTCGTCGTGTTTCGGACTTTTTGTTATATGTACGTTTGCTCTCTCACTTTTACATCGTGTTTACCATGTTTTTAGAAGTTTTAAGTTGTTGTTTGGAGTGTTGCGAGTATTTTAAAGTTATTATTCACTGAAGGTTACAAGAAAATAAGTTGGTGATCATAAATTTATTCTGTAACAGAAATGAGTTTATTGCAATTATTAAAAATGGGGCTTAGTCGTTGCTTGACGAAGAACTATGTGCAAGTTTTAAATAACAAGCAGTCATCAATATACGAATATGGTATTGTAATCTTGATTTAAGTCAAGAAAGTTTCATATCGCAGTCCAAACAAAGAATGTATTCCATGAATCGATCCTGTGCTGCATTAGTCATAAGTTTTATTGATATTACAAATGGTCGTCGTCGTATTTTTATCTTTATGCCAACATTACGTTATCTGTTATTTGCTTTTACATTTCTAGTACTGTAAGGGTATATAAATGCCAATGAACATAAGTAACTTATGTATAAAAGATACTGCCTATAAATTTTAGTTTTTGAAAAAGTAAAGAACATGATAAAAAATATTAACCTATTGGTACTGCTGATATGTCAATCCTTATTGCATACACTAACCCCTGAATTCATCGTAATTGTAATACCTTCACAAACCAATTACGACGATATTTTTCAGTATTGCCTCCAAGATTTTTAATAAATTTGGGATCATTAAAATGTATTTAGGATTAATAGCGAGCTTCATAATTACTCCATGAGTACGTAATTTGAATTTCTCTGGAGCACCTAGTTTCTAATCACGCTATAAACTTTAGAAGCGTAACGATAAAACACACATAAAACCGTTAACATTTATTTTTAATTAACTGAAGTGTTAAACTTCAGTGTAATATGTTCATAGTTTATCTAAGTTGCTTGTAAGTGCAGCTAAGTCATAAAATTATTACAGCGGCGTAGAATTTTTTTAATTTTACTGTCTTGGTTGATAAATATTGAACAATTAAATCGTGTTACGACCTTTATAGTACGTGCATACTTTAATTATATAGTTACATATACGTTTAAGTATATATTTAAGTTAAAAGAACAGAATATTTGAATTTATCAGCTATGCTTTGAATACTTCAAACTTAAACAAGTACTACCATGTTTATCTGAAACAACTTAAGATTATAATTCCCTAATGAACTTGAACTCCGCAAACTTGTCCACGTTGTAGCGTGTATTAGCGCTACAACGCTTATTGTTTATCTATTCAGTCTAAACTGTAGCCTTAACGGCTCAAAGTTACCCGAGTGACATAACCCGAGCTAATCGAGCCAGTGGTGGTATGGTATGGTTAAATTGTGGCTTGGAGACCAGCGGTAACTAACATAGATTAAACCAGTTTCATGACGCGATGTTTTGATTGTTATGTTTTGGTTTTCACGATGACTGTCTGAGGAGAAATGGCTAAAACCTCTTGAATAAGTATTTAATACTCTCAAGGTAATCAATAATTGTAAATACCCTGGTGTGTGTCTTGTGTATCTTAATTGAGACCCGCTCAAGACGGTCTAGACTTTAGACGTGATGAGTGATAGGTATACATAGAGTATTTATTTAATATAACTCAGCGCGCTCGCGCGTCGGATAAGTCAAAGTATTGCGGTGGTGGTAAAGAACGGAAGAAGCTATTTTTATTTAAAAAAAAAACAAATTTACCTGCTTGCGAAGTATTTTTCCGTCAGTTAAAAGCACGTGGAGAGGTGTTCCATGTGACGGAAATTACTAGACATTGATAGGTAAACAGTCGGAAAGAAAAATAATCGATTATCTGAAAGTCTCTGTCTGCTATAAATGGGCCTGATAGGCAGGCACATAAGAAAAACCGATTTGAAAATTCAAGAATGAAAGTTAAATTTCGTACCAGTCTAACCTAACTAAAAGATGTGGGGTTATTACGCCTGTCAAGGCTGACCTCTATCACGGATTCGCGCACTCGCTCTCTTATTTCATACGAGAGAAAGAGACAAAATCAACTTATGTTGCACCTATTATACACGATACCTACGAGTATTCCTATTCTTTCTTTTACGTCTAAATATTTTGAGAAGTTACCGCTGCTCTCGTTGCCCGACCTAAACGTGTCCAAGCTAATGGATTTGTTAGCAAACTTGTTTGTCATCTGTCGTGGAATGTCAAACTCTCAGCAACCTATCATACGTGTCATGTAAACATTTTCTATGGTCCTCCGACGTTAGTTTATCTTATCTGGAAGTCTAAATGGAAGGTGCGGAGAGTTGTCTTCCCGGCGTTATTGACGTTTGTATATTGTTTAAAAGAATTCACCTCACTTGGCAAGCAATTCATGTGTGTATTTGCCTAGTCTGGAATAGATTTGCAACTACTCCAAATGTAATGAATAATAATGTTATTTGTAGCTTTTTGGTGCACCTAGGTTTTTGAAGTCGGTTTTTGTTTAAAATATTTTTTTGTAGAACCTAACTAACAGTTTTGAATTCATCACTACTTGTGGCAAAAATAAATAGGTTTTCCACCCTGACCTATTTCGTTCATTCTCTTTTCCAATGCCAAGGCTGCTACCTCCCGTCAATAGAACAATGACAAAATTATGGTAAAGCTCCAGTATGTACGTGCAGTTATAATAATAATAATAATAAAAGGTTTTGTCTGTGCAATTATGGACGAAGTTGTGATGACGAACAACTACCGGAAATATATTCTTCGGGATGGCACCATCGACATTTGTCGGGCATGTCATCGCCCTGGAGAATCCCTGAGGCATATCATCTCCGGTTGTTCGCGTCTCGCAAATGGTCAATATTTACACAGACACAACCAAGTAGCCAGGATTATCCACCAGCAACTTGCCCTGAAATATCGCCTTGTGACATCCGAGGTACCGTACTACAGGTATGAACCGCAACCAGTTCTCGAAGAAGGTCATATCTCATTGTATTGGGACCGATCTATCATCACAGACAGGACTATTGTAGCCAATAAGCCTGATATTGTGCTGATAGATCGCCAAGAGCGCCGTGCAATTATTGTCGATATCACTGTACCCCATGATGAGAATCTCGTGAAGGCCGAGAAAGATAAAGAAAGCAAGTATCTTGATCTGGCTCACGAGGTTGTCGACATGTGGGACATTGATGCGGCAATCATTGTACCGATAGTCGTTTCCGCCCATGGCTTATTAGCCAAGAGCCTCGACAAACACCTAAAGAGGCTCGCGTTAGGCGGCTGGATCAAGGGACAGATTCAGAAGGCGGTACTTCTGGAGACGGCGCGCATTGTGAGGAAGTTCCTCTCTCTGGAGCCCTAACCACTGGTAACTAGGACCCTGTTCCAGATGCCGGTGGGGAACTGTTTTTTATATTTTTAAATGTATTTTTTATATATATATTTAAAAATGTAATTTATAAGAAAGATAAGAAATAAAGGAGATAATAATAAAGCCGTTTATTCCATGTTTCCAATTTACATTTCAAATATTGTTAGTAGTTTGTTAGTATATTTTCCTTAGATTATGTTAGTATTATACTTATGTTAATCTTCATTGTTTGGAATATGGATCCCTTTTTGGGTAAAGGCCTCCTCCAGCTTCTTCCACACGTCCCTGTCCTTACCTAGTTCTACCCAATTGTTCCCTGTCACCTGTATAATATCATCAGCCCACCTTTTCTTTGGTCTACCAACATTTATTTTCCCCCCTGCACGTGCAGTTGGAAAATATTAATTAATTTACTTCAAAACCATATAATACAGGCGAGTAACTTACAAAACGACTGAATACTAAATTTCAAAAGTGGGATTTCTATTAGCAGCAGGCCAATCGACTTGAAAGCGTGTTTGAGTAATTCGCCAATTGGAATTCTCCAAGTGGAAAGTAATAAGCGTCTTATGTTTTATATTAGTTTCCAATGAGTGAATATGGATTTCGCTGTGAAACTTGGAGAGCTCGAATATATTGATGATCTAATACAGCGGCCATCTTCCAATTTTGAGGCATCACCTTTAAATAACATTGCTTAGACATTGCCCTAACAAAATTGAGCACCTATTGACAAGTATCGTTATAATATGACTTTGATTTTGGCAGTTGTCGTACAAGAATTGTCAAAAAAGCGAAGTATTGTTTAGAGAGAGCACCAAAGAACTGCTCTCTAATATATAGAAATGTTTGATCCATTTATCACATGAGTATCAAGCATTATAAAATCTGCGGCAGTTTTTAAATTCAAGTTACAAAAAGAAACCAATCGAACTTGGTCGGAGTGACAGTAACACAACGAAATCAATTCCTTAATCAAAAAATTCCCGCTCGCCCGTGAGAACGTAAAATCTTGCCACGAAACTGCGGTATCAGTGCGTGGCCGTGCACAAAGGCGTAAAATGGACCGAATAATGAAGAGTATCGGCCAGAAAATTACAAGGCTCTTGAACACATGTTTCCTAATAATAGAGCGAGGTGAGGGCACGGCAGGTACAAAAGTTCCTTTTACGGTGAATCGCTTATCGATCTTTTTTTTCTTTTCAAGGATGTACGGCGAAGGCATGTGCCTGGAATATTTTTTATTTTAGAAAGGCGAGTTTTTATTACAGTTTCGGGTGCTCAATTATTAATTTAATGTTGCGAGGAGAATCTGGCAAAAAATATTGGACTCAATATAGACTTTAATAATAGATTTTAACGTTGATAAAATCGATAATTTATCAATGTATTTGACATTTATAGATATGTGAGTGATGGATGCTAGATTTGACATTTATATTACAAATTTGTGTACGGAACCTACTGATGCTCGCTATAACAATGAGGATTGTGTTATTAGGAGCTAATTAATGTATGCAACAATATTTTTTTTCATACAATCGACGCTAATAAAGAATACTCTTTGGAAACACCGTTGGTAATCACTCTATAACGTATTCATTACGCGTTTAAAAATGCAAAATCCAATAAGGATATACCAGCACGTGTGTTTTCCCATAGAAAAATAACTTTCATGGGAATAAAGCGGGATAATACGATGTATTTTTAATGTTATGAAGAATTTGCATGTCAAAGCGTTGTGAATATGAATATTTTTGCTAGAAACCACGGCGTAACGGTCCCAGTTTAATTTTCGAACTGTGTCTTGTTTGTTCTAGGAGTTTCCTGTGCTGCGTTCAGGAATTGAAGTTCTTTCTTGATTGGTTGCGACTTTTTTCGTTCACTTTTCAAATGCCATCTCTATGATACAATCGCGTGGGTTTCATGAAAATTTAACCCACAGTGTTCAAAGTAGTATTTTCTTACAGTTTTATTAACATAAGTACGTATCTAATACTAAACTAGAATACTCCTCTCTGACTTTTTATCGTTTGAACTGTCTTGTTGTATTGAAATTAAACTATTTTACGGATTTTATCGCGTTTATTTACTATTTTATTTTCCCGACGTTTCGGCTGCTTTACAGCAACCGAAACGAAAGGATCGGACCGCAAACAACAACTAAATATTAGGGTACCCAGTTATTAACTATGACATCAGGACGTCTAACACCTCAGTCCCCCCGTGACCATGGTGGCTGTAAAGCAGCCGAAACGTCGGGAAAATATAATAGTAAATAAACGCGATAAAATCCGTAAAATAGTTTAATTTCAATGTATAGTATTCGCGTAAATATAAGAAAACAATATGTATTGTTGTATTCACGACATTATTAGCATATCATCTCTAAAACATTGTGAGGTTTGTGGAAAGTAAAAACATTTTCTCCAACTTTTTCTTGTTGTAACTTTCGTATCTTACTCTTTAAGTTGACCCTAAAAGTAATGTAAATTATTATAAATATTTGCATTTAGAACGATGTTTTTTTTCTAACCTTTGGTACACAAAACCATGTGATCACGAAAACAGTTCGAAAACTTTACTGAAGATCAGTTTTTTTAATGGCACGCTTGTGCGCTATTATTCAATAAAAACTTGACCCATTTTTTTGAGCTCTATCGATTTGTCAACATTAACTGAATTTAAACTACAAACTTCAGGCATTTTATTGGTGCCAACTTAGCTTTACAGCGCCATAAAACTAACCATACTTCCTTAACTGGCGTTTAACTGGGAAATAAAAAATGTAAAAGTATTTTAAATTTTAACGCTTACACGCAGTACGGACCACCGTGCTGGTAAAATAAACGCTGAACCCAGGTCTGTGTTATGAAACTGACCCTCCAAAACCCACAAGTTTACACAGATTTCATACGATTACACTTTTCGGAACATAACTGAAGCTACTACTGCCTTATATGGATTGTCATTTCCTATAAAAAAGGGGGTCACTTAGGTCTGGAGTGGAGAACGCCATAGTCTGTAGTATATCTATGGTCAGTTGGTGGTTTTTAGGGTTCTGTACCCAAAGGGTAAAACGGGAACCCTATTACTAAGACTTCGCTGTCCGTCCGTCCGTCCGTTCGTCCGTCCGTCCGTCTGTCACCAGGCTGTATCTCATGACCCCTGATAGTTAGAGAGTTGAAATTTTCACAGATGATGTATTTCTGTTGCCGCTATAACAACAAATACTAAAAAATAGAATAAAATAAATATTGAAGGGGGCTCCCATACAACAAACGTGATTTTTTTGCTTGATGATGATGATGTTTTTTTGCGTGATGTCTTCACCGACTGGCGATAATTCCTCAAATCACATTAATTAAAAAAAAAATAGCTTGTAAAGCGAATTATATAGATAATAAAAAAAAATCAAAGGTCAGCCTCCGCCTCGTGGAGTGTCAACGCTTACTTGGCGAAATTGAACGGACCGTATTCATAATGGTGCTTAATGCTTTTTAACAGAAAACGAAAGGCGAGACAAAAGCCAATGAGTTTCATTCAATAAGCACCACTTACAGTTGTTTAATAAGTGGTTTTGTTCGTCGCCTTTTCTTTGGCGCCCTTACGTTTAATGCAGATGATAGTAAGTACAACTACCTACTTAAACATCCATGTCTTAAGAAACAATTTCCCGTGACAGTGGTAGCCGAGTGGTCGAACGCACGCTTTGCAATCAAAGTGCGCAGGTTCAAACCTCGGCTCGCACCTCTGGGTTTCATGTGCGAATCTCATTTTCATCCGACATTATCACTTGCTAAGAAACGGTGAAGGAAAACATCGTGAGGAAACCTGCACGTTTATAGAAAGGCGTGTGAAGTTCACCAACCCGCACTGGGCCAGCGTGGTGGACTATGATCCCCCTCGCATTGAGGGGAGGCCCGTGCCCAGCAGTGGGACGTTAAAAAGGGCTGTAGTAGTAGTAGTAGTAGATTATATTGATGGTTTCGTTCAAATATTCCTATTTCGTTTTACCTATGCAATAAACGTTACGACGACCAAGTGTCAAAGTTTGCCCGAGTCATCGATGCCATTGCGTCGAGGAATGAATAAATACAGATCTTTCTGGTATTCAGTTGTAAAAATCGCGCTTCTAGACGCCTCAGTCTGTCTTCTTGAAGACATTTACTAACCTTATTTTCTATTACCTACCTAGTAAAATTAAATGTAGATTCGAATGCGGTAACCTGTAAAGTTAGGCATAATAATTTTGCTGAAACTGCAGTATGGACCGTCATTATGCTAACTATCTGTTCAGTTCTAGTTCCGTTTAGATTTAAGACTTTGTAGCACTCTTTAATGGCTCTTTCATCGTTAAATACTTACATATCATACTTATCATGCCGTATTTTGGACCTTAATTGAGAGTACATAGAGTAAGTATATAAAGTTTGTGTTAGTATATATAAACATAATACCTTCTTATTACTTGACCTCTATAAGAGATAAAATATAAGTACCCAAAAAACATTTCCATATTATTATTTTTGCTACAAACTCTATTGGGTATTAGGAAGCCATCAAAATCACGTATTTCTTAGAATTCTGAATTCTCTCATTAAATTGGAATTAGATACTAAGTTTTTCTTGATATTTTGCCTTTTTAGCGATTCAAAGGAAAAAGTCAAGATTTATATTTCTATTATCTGAGAATCCTGGAAATATTAGACTGGGATTTTATAAGTAGTCCTTGAATATAAAATAAATTTATCTGGCATCATATTTGGACAAGCACATTGGCTGACTCCATTATGGCTTTGAAGACTCAAGTCCTTTGAATGAAAAGTGCTTTGAGGGCCCCAAAGTGTGGCAGCAGATATTCTGGCCTCAAACATACACCGCATTATGGCTTTGAAGACTCAAGTCCTTTGAATGAAAAGTGCTTTGAGGGCCCCAAAGTGTGGCAGCAGATATTCTGGCCTCGAAACAGACACCGATCTCACCGGCGAGATCGAGGAACCCCCTCTTCCGCTGGTAGGTGCATCTTTGCACCTAGGAGCTCAGTCACTACCTCTCCCCTCACGGTAACTGCCCAAGCCGAGGTCGTGCCCTCTGTGGCGCCCTTGAGCTAGTTGCCACCCTTTTCCGCCCCTAAGGCCTTGGTTGCAGTGCACTCTGCGCTCGCCAGCGATGGCCAACAGCGTAGTCCATTCAAAAAAAGCAGGTATTCTGAACATAGTTTAATAGTAATAAGGCAGTTCGTCTCTTGTAACTTGTGAGGCACTTCGTATACGATTTTTGGACTTTTTGGTGCAATTACTTACGCAAGGGCCATAATTTTCTTTATTTCATGAATTCTTTCCTGTCTCTGCATTGTATGTGGTACTTATATGATTTTGCTAATTCATAACAAAATTCACCCCACGTTTGCAGTAAAATAATCAAATTTGTAGCGTAATAAAATAATTAAATTTCACGTCAAACACATTTCGAGCGAGTAATGGCCGCTAGCGACTCTTAACGCAATTAAGACTGTTTTGCATTATCATGGAATGTGCGTCGTGCGGTGTTAGACGGCGGATGATATGGACAACATCGCGAGGATTTTAAATAATCTTATGACAAATTATTAAAGGTATTTAAGAAGTCCGTAATATTAGTTTCCCTTATGCACGAGTGTCGGAAGGTTTATACATTTTATCAAAACTTTAAAATATTTTTTTGTCACTGACTTTTCTTTTGATAAGTAGCTTCCTCTTATATAATATATAATACTTACTTATAATACATGTCTTTGGATATGCTCTAAGGCCACAATACCACAGTAACTGTTGTGTTGTGACTTATATTAGGACGCCTTGAGAATAAGCTTAATTAGTCAGGACGTTTACTGGTAAATAGCATAGATTTCCATATTCCTTTACTTTGGTTGGAATTCTTGATATAGCATAAGATCCTATTACTACATTTTATGTTTATTAAAGGTTAAGTAGAGTTCAATTCACTTCTCACACCCTTAAAACGCTCATGTATGTTAACTTGAAGTATTGACGCAGTTAATTTGGTTTACTGTTTTATATTTGTAGCGCCAACGACGTCGTCGGTTCGACGCGTCTAAAATTCGAAGGTTAATTTCTAATTGAGAATTTGTGCGCGGCTCGATTCCTTTCACCGGAGGGGAGATAATTTTACCTATAGAGCTTATGTCAATGAGCGTAAATCGTATCAGAAAACTTCAGCTAACTTATTCGAGAGAAAAATGGATCTATCAGACCCGGACAGCATGAATAAAGCTCTAATTCAAATAAGATTTTAAGCGTTAACTCTTTGTTCTGACAGACTTGAAAAAAAAATCTAGTGTTTTCAATAGATTAAGGACGAAGCTTCTGCTTGTTGTTTAGGGCATAAGGCTGAAGAAACCTGCGTGTCAGTTACGGTATTTTTAGATACCTATAGTTAAAGTTGTTAATATGACGCATACTCCTACATGTATTCGTAGAAATTAAACTGCAGATTACGCTCCAAGGAAGTACGTGATATCAACACCTGTTTTCAATCTATAATGAGTTTCTTGGGTCCCGGAAATAACTTAGACGTCTGCGGGCGCACAAAGCTGGTGTTGTCGTAGTCCTTTTGTTTACCCTGGGCTAATCACGTATTGAATACGCCTTTGAATGCCAGCCGAAGGGAGTTGTTAATCGAATTGCTGGTAGTTTTTTTTTTTTTTTTTTTAGAAAAAGTTTATTTAAAGAATTTTATTTGCTAACGTAAAATAGTTACTTCTAGAGAGTTCCTCAAGATCCTCCATCTGTTACATACATGACTTGTCATATTCTTAAATGATGTCTACCAAAAAACTAGAAATTAGTACGTGTAGGGGTTAGTACCCATCAATTCTCTGCAAACATTGAAGCCGTCAACAAATTATATATAAAACGACACTTTCGTCGCTGCGGCAACGTTTATAGCTGAACAACATAATCCATAATTACCAAAACAAATATTGAATTTTCTGCGATACCGTAATAATTTGATGGATCGAATAATCATACGACACTTACCGTCGCGTCGTACGTACGTAACGGGTACGTGTCGGGAATACAAATTCGCGTAAATTAATTCACTTGCCGCGGTGAATTGCGAAATTAGCCGAGCCGGAGTTTTCTGCTTACATACGAAACTGGAAACGTGAATCAACGTACGTATAGGCGAATCAAATGTGTTTTCAGTACAATTTGTCTTGTTGCAAAAATTACCAATGAAGATTTTATATTCATGAGTTCCTCGTGTAAGCATAACCTAGCGTTTCATCAAAGCATTACGCTCACATACTACTACAGCCTTTTTAAGTTCCCACTGCTGGGCACGGGCCTCCCCACAATGCGAGGGGGATTCGGGCCATAGTCCACCACGCTGGCCCGCACTGGCAGACTTGGTTGGCAGACTTCACACAACTATCGAAAACTAGTCAAGTTACCTCAGACGTGCAAGTTTCCTCACGATGTTTTCCTTCACCGTTTCATAGCAAGTGATAATCTCGGATGAAAATGAGATTCGCATATAAATCCCAGAGGTGCGAGCCGGGGTTCAAACCCCAAAAACTCAAGCCTGCACACTTCGATTGCAAGGCGTGCAGTCGACCACTCGGCTTCCACTGATAATGTTAACAAAATAGTGCTCTAAGAGTTGCTTGGTGGAGCTGATCTTCTTGTCGATGTGTAAAGATATTAACTATTGCTGCGCTTGTAAGATAGCTTAGAAATAATTATAGAAGACGTCCGGTAGCTATATTAGCTGTAGGTACTTATAACAAACAATGAAAGCGTCTATGTACTCGTTAACATTTCTGTGTCAAATATGAATGGTTTTACTGGAATTATATTGTACCCTCCTTTCTCTATTCCTTATGTACCGTTGCTAACGTTATTTCTTAACGTGTTACCTACGTGTTGTCAGGGTTAACGCCGCGAAGTCGCGATAGCGCCCGGCACGTCGGCTCAGACGAAGGTACCTGACGTGTCACGAAATACAAGGTGTTACAGTTAGGCACACAACCTGTTACAAATTCCTACAAGATTTCGCTTAGAATACCTACGTCTTCACATTGAAGATAAGATAGATTAAAATTGTTATTACCAAACGTTTTACTGTATCTTTTTGTGACACTAGTTTTTAATTGAGTTTATTAGGTAAGTACGTCACACCAACTCGTTCTAATGATTTTCTAAACCTCATCTTGGTCTTTACAATTCATAAATTCAACACATACAACTTGAACTTTCAACAGCTTTCATCGCTTGCCACTGGTTTTGTTTTCCAACAAACCCAAAATACTCAGCTAAAACTCAACTAACAAACTCAAACACCAAATTAGGTCACACCTCAAGAACGTTTCCCCACACAAAATCTTATCATCAAGCAACACGGAGGCTGAAAGCACGTACTGTCAACTTGTCAGGCGACATGAGTGGCTTGGTCGCTCCAATTATACTGCGAACTACCCTCAGGTGTCTCGAGAGACGACGCAGGATTTACCTACCTTTGGGGACCAATTTCGTACTGGCTATGGAGGTATAAGCTCTCTTATTAAGACAATTAAGGGCTATTTGACTTTAAAACGTTTTCATTTCCCATATTTAGCATATAACATGATGCCTTTAATGTACGTAAGAGTATATAAATATCTTAAAACTGCAACAAAATCAATTACCGCGTCAAAATAAAGAAAAAATCGGGATTAATTAGTAAAAAACGTTTTTGTAGGTGACTTGTTGATGATCCCATTTCTAAGCCATATTCCGTTAAGAATTAGGCTTCTGATCTAAATTAAGAAAACTTGCTCTTGAACCCTAGAATTCAACAACCACTGGACCACGAAGCAGCTAACTTAGCATTATCGGAAATTGTATCCCAAATTAGGTCACACTTTCAGAATCATCGCGCAAGTTAGTCGATAGGCACATAAATTAGGTCAGACTAGAGTGCCTTCTCACATAATCTACTTTGTGCGTTTAAGGCAGAATGCAAGCTGAGCACGTGTTGTCTACTTATCACACGACACGAGTGGCTCGCTCCAATTATGAAGCGGACTACTCTCAGGTGCCTTGAGAGACATCGGATGATTTAGCTTCCGTTAGAGCTAATTTGAGGATTGATTATGAGGTCAAGACTCTACCGTCTTGTCTTACGTACTGTACAGAACTTTGTCGCTTAGATGCTTATTAATTCTTGTATTTACTTGGTTGATTATTGGGTGTACCCAATGGCATTTTGTTGATAGCAAAAATTGCTGGGTCGGTATAATTTTGTAATGCTGCCTCTCGTTAACAGTGTTTATGTAGTGATGTATAATAAGAAAACATAGACTTACCTATGTGGCCTGAAGAAGATTATGTTTCCTATATTACAAATTACTGCTGAATATACATGTCTCTTTAATAACGCTTCAGTCATATATGTTAAATTAAGCGTTCTACTATCCATGGTTGCATCCCGACGGGCCACGTCACTGTTTCACCGTGAAGGAATCAATTTGGACGTGCAAATAAGCGATCTCCGTTACACGCCTCCGTCAGACCCTTTATACTGTTATACTAGGGCCATCAACGAGATATCCCTAATTGATTGAATACTTTATTCCATCATTATAAGTTACATTCTGGATATGTTCCAAAATGTGTAATTATCATCCGAAACTAAACTATTTTGGTACTTTGTCGTCATTTACATTGTCATGTCATAAATGTTTTAATTTACACTGAGCTCCAATTCTACTACTTGCACTATGCCTAGTAACCTAAGCCGCAGCTTATCAAGCTTAATCTTCTAGCTGCTAGAATCTAGCACAAGGAGTTGGCTTAGTTGCAAAGTCTGGCAGAACTACAATTAATGGAGTCCACAAAACTTATTTTTTCAAATTTATAAGAAAAGCACTACAACTTAGCAAACACAAATAGGTATATTAAAACCAAAGTTATTGCCACATAAACTTGGCGCTGACAGCCCTGGCACGCGATCGCGCGTGACTGGCACGCTATGCCAGGCGTTCGATAGCATGTGTGCCAGCCCTGACGGCTGGCAACCTGTCGCATTCGAGATTCGTATATATTAAGACACGTCTGGAGTTTAATTAAAATGTGTTCTCGCAATATTCGCGCTTTGAAGCGTGACGTATTTTATTGTTATTGCATACGGTTATTAGAAGTTGTAGATGCAATTACGGTTGCATAAAGATGCAGCCGTACAACTAGGAATGTAATCTTAACTAACAAAAGTGTTAGTTAAGATTAAGGCAGTCTCAGGCAGAAGTGATAAAATGTAGTAATATAACTTTCTTGTACAAAGGAGTGATAAAATGCGATGAAATAGCTGCCGCCTACATGTTTAGTATCATGTAGAGTCGGGATAAACTGAGAAAATGGTGAATTCTTAAATTTTCAATTTCGCGTGCTCACGAGGGTTTGAACCATCGTTATAATGCGTTTTCGCGCCGTTGCAAAGTCGAGCTTTTGTTCCTTCGTCCATGTGTTGCTTCATTGTATTAGGTTAGTATTCGCGCCGTTAAAAGTAAATGTTGATTGAAATCGTTGTTTTGAATTTACATTAACAGTAACAGTGCTTGATATCACAAAAAATTGTAATACTAGCACCCATTTGAAAAGCAGTTTTATGGAAGAAAGTTTCATCAAGAAACTCGATAGTTACTCTTTACAAAAGTGTTGTGTACAAAAGTTTGGGCTGGTGTTATTCGACCAAACGTGATTCGAATTTACGTTACCACTCGGATAAAATAATATTTCCAAATAACATGCACACAAGTGGTCTAGAAACTTTTATATCGACACTGGAAAGCATAAACGTCGTAACTGACCAATGTGATGTGTTACGTGTCAGTTACGACGTTTATTCCTTTTCTGTTCACATTATATCGTAATGAAAGTTTCAAACAACACAGCTAAAGATAATCGCGTTTTATCCTAACATGAGAGCTGTGTATGATCACAGAAAACGGCCGAGTTGAATAATAAATGGCAACCTCGTCCGTGAGGCCTCATCAAAAATTTACAGGGCCAGTTTCAATTTTAGTAACGCTATTGCGCAAAAGAGGTTAGCAACAACCGGTAGCCTTAATAACTGGGGATGGATGTCGCTAATTGATAATTGTGATGAAATTTATATGCTTCGATTAGATCAGAAATCCTAAACGCATTTTCCGAATGGGATTCAAAATATCTAAAACTGGGTGACATTCCAGACTGTTTAATATAGGTTACAAGATTACTAGTATAAAGAACTGTGTGCTAATCTGGGTGGTAGAAAATGACGGCGCGCGCTGTGTTGCACCTCTATTTATATAGAGCAATCATCAGGCAGAGACCACGGCTTGTTTGGAGATACGTTCCTTGGGATGTATTGACTACTGAGCTAGGTGTCTTGTAATAAAAACGAAGGTTGTTAATGTGCGAATAGTATAGCTTCTAAATTGAAGATAAAAGCTGTAATTTTTGTAAAAGAAGCGCATCTTTTAACGTTAAGTCGTATTCACAACCATACGTGAGAATTTGATTGCATAGTTTGAGTGCCTCTTGCCAATGTCTGTGGCAATATAGTATAATAAACTCGGCTAGTAGGGGTACTGTTGAGTTTCAGTTGGCAATTGAAACAAGTACTATTATTAATTAAAAGCATATAATAATTATCTAAAACTTATTCACGTACATACACATCTTATTCCGAAATAATACCACAGACTCTATTCATATATTTTTTAAACCAGAACGAATTGTTGCCAAGAAGTTTATAAAGAGACCACGAGTGTTGCTCTTATACACCTTCTATTATTTTTAAAAGAGAAATTATATAAAATGCTTACAATAGCTATATTAACCCGGAAAATATTAAAAAAAACGCGTTCGCTCAGGTTTGCATGCTGGAGCTAATATGACTTATGTTATTTAAGATAAAAAATCAGTTTCAGTGTAGATTTTTTATTAATGAACTTTTTGAACAGCTACAATACATAAATATCATAGTCCAATAGTTTCCAACAACATCCATTAACCCAAAAATGCCAATCCGTCCTCCAAAACACCCGAAGTAACATGATCAAAAGTACCTTAGGTAACTTTAGTGCCCAATTTATAAGACACTCAACGCGAAATAAGTGCCATCAAAAAGCGCTTTAAAAAGTATTCAACCCTAAAATGCTCGTCGTCCCGGATCGACACCCGTTGACTTCACACGTGTGACACCTCGGGCTGCTCGTAAAAAAGAGCCGTGATGTTTTTCACTAGACTAACCTTTACACGTGACTGCGCTTGGATTTATGTCTTGAACGTGGAAGGACACAGGTGTACAGACTGATCTGGGTGCTATGAAAGGGCAATACATAGAGTTTCAGAACAATACATTTAGGCCTAGGGCTACTTCATTCAGTTTATTTTTTAAATAGCCTGTTGAATGCCACACTGCTGGGCAAAGGTCTCTGCCTCCTGTCTCATTATGCGTCATGCGTCTCGTCTTTTATTCAGTCTATTCATAAAACATCTAAATTCCTTTTTTATGTCAGCATTAGTTGTGCCTTTCAGATTTACCCATGTACAATTTATATACTGTTAGAGTCTATAATACTGTAAGTTTCTATCTGTTCAAGAAATTATCAGATTAGGTCAAGTAATTCTAACGATTACACTATACCAACAAATTAAATCCTACTTATTTTCAAATTTATTAACCGACTTCCAAAAAGGAGGAGGTTCTCAATACGGCCGGTATGTTTTTTTTTCCAGTTAGGGACGATTTAAATGGTAAATTTGTTATCCTTACAGCACTATGAAGCTTAGCTAATATTACTAGCATAGACAATTATATTTTAATTTGGGATAATATAGAAATACAAACATGTACCTACTGTCAAATTTTGCATATAGATAAGTCGAACGTTTTACTAACTTTTACACCTCAAGTTTTACTATCGGCAAAGTGTTGAGTAAATTTGCTGGTCGACCATTCTTTGTAGGTTACGTATATTTACGATTTTAGTTCGCCGATGCTCCGAGGCAACTCTGAGGTTTGTTTAATACGCCTTTTATCGTGGCACGTTGGCTGTTATTAGGGTCTTTAGGACCACTTTTCGTGATTGCCTTTTGTTTCACTTCACATTGGCATTTGAGGTGTTGATGAATTCGGAATTGTTTTTTGGTATCGACCAATAAGGTTAGATTAGTTAGATAGAAGTTCCTACTTATCCTAAAATGTTCCGAACAAGTCGAGCGGGTTATGTGTTATTTTTTATCTGTTGAAAGACTAGAAAAAAAATCGTAATGATTTATTTGAATTCGAGATATCTCGAATAGAGATGAATCTCGATCGCACGAAAATCGGGGCCCTGGATTTTGACGTTTATGTACGTCATATAATATTTATAGATGGTCATCGCATCAATTAATCCATTTTGTTTTATTTTTTTATTTTGACGTATTTTTAGCATACCTAATGTACTTTTTAATATCATTAATCAATTTATTATTATTATATTTTAAAACGTCGATATGTAGGTACTTATTATATGTTACATACATGTTATCTCATAAAGAAACATTTTCAGAAAGTCTTCAAAACACAAGTCATTTATCTTAAAAGAGTTTATTTAATTTTATTTGATACTTCATGGCAACACAACTGAAGTACAGTCAACTCAACAAATATCTGAGGACTATTATCGCGAACCCTATCGTAAAACCAAAAACTATAAAACTTTGAAAAAGCATTACCATATGCGAAAAGCAATAAAAACAGCTTTATCTGCGAAACTGTAGCTATTCGGATCGCGAATCGTAAAATTATATAGAATCTGCCAAGTATCGAGGGTGTAAGAAAACATTTTTTTTAATATTATGGATGCGTTAATAGTTTCCATTCTTTTTAAAGTGAGGAAAGCTAGGCTCCAACTTTTGCATAGTTTTATTTATGTCTCTAGGAGTTGAGATCCATCACCCTGCTCCGTAAGCACCTGTTTAAGTGCTAGTTCGATTACATGAATATTTAAGGACGCGCGACAGCTTGGTCTAGTGTAGGCACCGGGTGGGTTCGATTCCCGCCAGTGGCAAATGTCGAAAATGGCCTCTTTAGAATTTGCCCTGGTCTGCGTGCAACTGGAATCGCCCTCAATCCATTGTCCAGTCTCGTCGTATGATAACAAACCAAGCATTAGCTTTTGCTATGTGTACCATACGGAAAGTATGTGTTATACGTGTCTAAGGTTTTTTATTATTCCTTTTCATTAATCGCCAGTTCTAGCAATTTAATTACCATATTGATAGATCAATACATTTTTTTTTGAGATAATTATTATTGTATCATAGTTTGCAGATGACTCAATAATGAATGGTATCCATTAAAAATGTAAAAAAAGTTACTTCGACACCGCAAAACAAAGGGTTATTATCAAATTATAATAACGACTTGATTCACACTTTATGATTATTTAAAACAATTTGTAAAGTTTTTTTTTGTCGGCGCGCCGTTAAGTTTGTTGTAAAAAATTAATTGCAACTCCCATCAATAACAATTAGGTTTCTTATGCGAATATACATACTCGGAAACGAATGCTATTTTATTAATGTAGGCTCATTAGTGCTAACATTAGCTAGTCGTCTTAGAATTTAACTATAAAAACGACCGTCCGGTTGTTAATCGAGTTTGCTCTGCGAGTAGATTACTCATTAAATGCTGGCATACATTTTGAGTGTACCGTAACAAAACTTTTTGTTTTAAGTACCTAGTTACATTTTAAATTTAGAATTCTTAGCACCATAAAGTTTAGGAGTTTGAAAAATAAAAATCTAATATGTAAAAAGGTTACTGTACAACTTAATTTAGTAGCCGACTGTACTTTAAAAGCGTACCTTATTTTTTGTACACACATAGTTTAAAAAATAATTATATTATGATTTTTTAGAGCAATTTACAATAAAAGTTCCAGAAACACTAGGGCTCAAAAGAGTTTTTAAATTACAAATAAGTACAATTAAACATGAAGAACTTTGAATGTAACATAAACTTACGATGATGGCATTATGCACAAATGAGTCATCAAAACCGTCTTTGAACCGAAATAATCGTCATTCACAACGAAGCATCTATCATTGTCATGCAGTAAATGTAACCTTTGTTTTTGCGTTTCTTATCGCTTTTAACATTCAAAAATGTGCTCTATACTCATCCTCATAACACCTATGATTAAAACAATGGTATGAATATGATTGTATAGTATAAATAGGAAGCAAATTGTGGGAAAACCCGACAAGGTGCCTGAATAAGCCGGTTCTGTACAAATTACTCATTCTTTGTAGCGAGCTACCGTGAAAAATGCATAACTATGTTTGGATACCCTTATTCAAAATTGCAGGAGAAATAAAATCTTTTTTAATCTAGTAAAGAGATCCGATGATCTGATAAAACTAAATCCCAAATGAATCACATTTTTAGAAATAAATCTAAGAAAGCATACGTTTTAGGACATAGAAATTCGCATTTGATATTCAAATACTTTAACCTCAATTAAAATTAAAATTTGCAATTCGATCAATTGCACAATTGAAATCATTTTCAATAAATATGTCAGTTCAAGTGTAGGAGTCTGATTACATCTTGTATAAACCATCCAAATCTACGACGCGACACTAATAACCCCGAGCTCCGGGACTAATTCAATGGCTGATGATGCCATTAGTCCAAGAGCTGGTAGCTTTATAACTCTGGCCATTAAAATGTTTGTATTTTAGTCCGGAAGTGTGTTGAATGAGTTTCGAATGTATGTTGATTAGTCATACAAAAAATGTTCGATTAATTCCTTGGTTGGTGATTGAAGTTTTTTGTTCCGTCGAGATGCAATTAGATCTTTGAAAGACCTGAGATTAAACAATTGGAATCTACCCAATTCAGTTTTTTTTACGCGCCGCAGGGTCAGCATAAATCTTATCACTGCCAACTGTCATATTTGTCGAGTAAATTGTGTCTAGTAGAAAAAGCTGAAACTATGTGATAAAACTTAAACTTGACTTTTTTGAAAATGTACTCTTTGTTCAATAACATTTCGTTCAGAAGTGTGCTCTTTCTATGCGTTCATACAGTTCGTTTTGGTACTGACAAAATGATTGTCGAGCGCGTTTTGGCATGACTTGCGGCACAGACTTGTGATGATTTAAACTATTTACTTATTTGAAAATATCAATAAGTATACTTTCCCTTGGGGATAAGGAAAAGTCGTTATTATATAATGGAGATCCATTGATATTGACTTACTACTGTTAAATCTATTTACGGGTGAACTTCTATGATAATTACCTAGTAAGTAAACTGAATAAGTAACACAAGACATATAACAAGCTATGAAACCTACTAGACTGAAGAGCCAATCAAAATTGGCAATCTAAAAATGTAATCAAAGACAAGAACTTTTTAATTCATACCGAACATTCCAGATTCAAATACATCGGAATAAAGGCATAGAGTTTATCTAACCAAATCATCTTTTTTAATAAGCAACGGGTGTGCCTTAATCTATATATAATGGGTTCACATGTCTTGCACGTAATTGCTACGGGGTAACGTTTTTCGTTCATATTTTATGGTACGGTGAGCCCACGATGGCGTAAATTATAAGCCATCACGGACCACCTCAGCTTCTTCCTACACGCGTTTGGACAAATCTTTACGCTCTATGGTTGAGATTAGTCGACGATAGATCACGTGACAATACTAGGTACTTCGCTTATAAAGCCCCGTGCATCTCCGCGCGAAATATTTTTGCCAAAACAAAAACGAACTTTATGAACTCTTGGAAGAAGTACATTTTCCAACGAAAGCTCATAGATGACGTCAGCGAATTTAAAACTGAGGTCGCTTGCCTATTGTCACAGGCATCCAATCTTTATGTACATTGTCACAGTACATTTTCAAGTGAACCACCGTATATATTAAGGCGCATTATAGCAATACTCTTGAATGACTCCTCTATAGTATTACAAAAGTTTGGCTTATTCACAAGTCGCTATCGCCTGTGTATTGGCCTCTGTAGGCGGAGTTCATCCCATAGACGCTAGGGGCGTGACATAACGCCGGCTTTTATGAAATTAGATATTTCAAATTGTATTTTTGATATTAAAATATTGTTTTTGTAACACTAGGGTGAATATTTCGCTGGGATCCTTTTAATTGAATTTCTTAATGTTGGTTTTTAAATGATTAAAAATTCTAATTCTTTCTTTTGTTTCAGGTAACTAATTCGATTTGGTTTACAATGTTCGATGATCTGCTCTATGATATCTGTAGCTGAGATAATATGGCGTATTCTAGCGTAAGTATAGCATTATAAACCATATGAGTATGGCGTTAAATAGCTTTATTCAACTTCACGTTAATTCATTCTTTGAGTACGGAGTTTCTTAGTCTTTGGGGTTAAGGGCGATGTTATTCTACATTGCCATACAACACAGACAAATCGTATGGTCCTGCGCATACTATGCGAGTAGAATTTACTGGAGGCGATCCTCAGAGAAAATTACGGAAATCCCATTTCCAGAATTAAACCTGACTTGTGAAATCGAACTCGTAAAATCGTAACCAATCAAATTCCGAGCAACACTGCAAGAGACTTAAAATATATGAAACCCCTCACTAGCATTATTGTTATATTTACTTTTTATTTTTTCAAGTTTTACGCAAACAAACACAGTGAAAATAAATCTATGGGTAATCTATGGTTCTCAGTCGAGGTCGCGCTCCGATCCTGTAGTAGCACTATACCATAATAAGCAAAATAATGTAAAACAGAATGTAGTTTGTAAGTATACGTAAAAATACGTAAATATACGTAATTAATTATTACCTTTGACCTTGACTTCTAAGGTCAATTGTGGGGACTCTGAGAGGTGACGTAAAGGCATTAAGAATGATATTGTTTTCTTATATTTACGCGAATACTATACATTGAAATTAAACTATTTTACGGATTTAAAATAAAATAGTAAATAAACGCGATAAAATCCGTAAAATAGTTTAATTTCAATGCATTAAGAATGATTTCACGGAAAATCGTTTCCAACTCAGCGCATCGCTTGCTGTTGCCAATGTTATGAAGAAAGTTTGCCTACTGATCTTGTGGCCCAAGCTAGGAGAGACAAGTTGGATAAGTGATGCCGCGTTATACCTACTTCTTTTGTCGTAACTTGCAATGATCCTGTGAGTTAAACAGCTCAGAAGCTACGGCTTAATCAACCTTAGTATTCACGAAATAGGAAAATGAGCATACACAGTATAAAACACTTTAAAATTGTTTGAAATAATAACTGCACGTAAAATACGCGTAAAATAGTTTTCAAATATAACTCTTGAGGATGCGGAGAACAAAGTCTTTATTACATTGCTACTACTATAACTACAGCCCTTTTAACGTCCCACTGCTGGGCACGGGCCTCCCTCAATGCGAGGGGGATTCGGGCGATAGTCCACCACGCTGGCCTAGTGCGGGTTGGCAGACTTGCAACTATTTTGCGAAATTATTAATTTGTTCTTCTAACACCTATTAGCGTTCAATGCTTCTTCAACCTTTCAGGATTGTATGGATGGTAATACCTTTTTCTAACTAAGATGAGACGACGGTTAGGCCTAGTGATGTCAGCATAGGCTGCTCTGAGCACTGCACCGGGTGTTTACGGGTTTGTTTCCCTTCAACGGCAAATTTCAGAAATGGCCTTTCGGGAATCCCTGGGCTGGCCATACCTTTACTTAGTTTAGGATCATAAGATGAGTACCTACCTATGTGTTGTCTGGCGATATTTATTTGAAACCTCCTTATCCTTTGTACCAATTTCAGCGAGGCGTGGGCGGGTCGCGGTCACGGCGCCTCTGTTTATTAGCTTGTTCGCCCGTTTACAAATATCGGTAGAGTTTCAGGATTGTATCGAATTTACAACACCTGTTGATCCGACAAAGATTTTCAACGATTGTTGTAACTGCTGTAAACTATTTGCTTTGTATTAAGCACACTGGGACGACAAGACGCGCGGGATAACTTTTTTGCCAATACTAAAACGAACTCAGTGTCAATTAACTTAGAGATTGAAATTCTGTGGTATTATTAGTCACGCGACCATGCTGGAAAATTCGCTGTCTATGATATCGTTGGAGAATGAGCCTTTTTGAAGACATAATACAGTTCGTTTTGTCATTGGCAAACATTTGGAACCGAGCGTCTAGAAGCGTCAATGTGCACAATTTTTTCATGAAATCAACAAAATTAATAACATGCTAAAATTCTAATATAGCTGAAAAGATTGTGATTGGGTCGTTTCATAAGTGGCATAATATTTACATACGTGGTGTATTAGAAACCTGAAATAATATTTAACACTTGCACGAGTATC
This sequence comes from Ptilodon capucinus, assembly GCA_914767695.1. Lineage (NCBI taxonomy): Eukaryota > Metazoa > Arthropoda > Insecta > Lepidoptera > Notodontidae > Ptilodon > Ptilodon capucinus. The sequence goes on from OU611831.1 coordinate 2,106,585, forward strand.
AACAATTTAATGGTATAAATAAACATTTTATTTGAATTTGAATACGATGTTTCAGTTTTTATTCGACATTCATATGAAAAAAATATTTATTTCGAGTCCTATCTGAAATTTTCAAGTTTTGGTCTAAGAATATTAGTAACCGCCCCTCGTGAATGTAGTTTACACTGTTTAATAGGGTTATGGATCTGACTAAGGCCGCAACACGATACTTATGACAAACATGCAAAGGTCTGTAGCTCAGAAACTATGATAATTAGTTTTAGTCTGTCTACACTATGCATCTACATATAAGCTACCGATAATCACTTGCTCAGAAAGGGTGAAGGAAAACATCGCTAAGAAACCTGCACGGCTGAGGGACCTTGACTAGTTCTCGATAGATGTGTGAAGTCTGCCAACCCGCACCGGGCCAGCGTGGTAGGCTATGGCCTGAATCCCCCTCGCATTGAGGGGAGGCCCGTGCCCAGCAGTGTGACGTTAAAAAGGGTTATAGTAGTAAATATCATTTCTAACTTCTAATATAACCCGTATATTTCAAGGAAACACTAATGGCTATTTAAGGCCCAGAATTAAGTGGTAAAACGATTTAACTTAAAACCTTTTTCTTCAATTACCTTCTTTAAAAATACTTTTAAAGTTGAAAAACGTGAGATATTTCTCCACCGTGACCGGCCTGCGAATTGAGTGGCTGGTATTTTGACAGACCTTTTAGACGATCAATTGAGAACCACTTACAAAACGTTAATGCTATCACGTATTCTTATAGAATCAAATTGTCAAAAACAACGTAGTTTTAAGGACTGTTTAATAATTCTCCCGCAATTTACGCTTACAAAGTATATAAATAAAATTTAAGCATTTTTTTTTTGTTATTGTTTCTGTCCGATCTGTCTGGCCTTATCATCCGATCTTAAGCAGTAATGTTTTAATATTAAATAACACATATGTACTCATCGTATGATCTCAAACTAAGCAAAGCTTGGGTACCGTACAATGGACTAGGAACAGTGCCAGTTACACCCAGACCAGCAGGGCAAATTCCTAAAAGTTTATTGACGAAATTTGCGAATGACTGAAATCGAATCCGCAACCACCCATCGGCAGTGCTTACGCTCGAACCACTAGAAAAAGTCGTTGTCAAATAATAAAAATACTACATCTTCACGCCTATATTCCCCGAAGGGGTAGGCAGAGGTTCACTACAGTGCGCCCACACTTCGCCGATGTATTTTTGGTCCCAATGTTATTACATTGGGACCCAATATGGGCCGAGCCTATTGCCATTATACCGGGCACATTCTCCCTCACTACGAGGGAGATTTTTGGGCTATTGTCCACCACGCTGCTGGCCCAGTGCGGGTTGGTGAACTTCACACGCGTTTTCTATGGACGTGCAGGTTTCCTCACGATGTTTTCCTTCACTGTTTCATAGCAAGTGGTAATCTCGGATGAAAGCTCATAGCAAGTGGTAATCTCGGGGTTTGAACCTGCACACTTTGATTGCAAGGCGTGTGTTCGACCACTCGGCTACCACTGCTCGTTGTCAAAAATCATAATATTGCAAAAAGACAGGAGGATTGTGTTGAACCTATGGATAGAAGTAACCCTGCTTATTGCGTAAAGCAAAATCAAATAGGAAATGCTGAAGATTGTATTGTGTCAAGATGAAAATAGCACAGTTTCGTATTAACCCGGTTTCAGACGTCGCTTGCAGCACAAAAGCTGAGCGGATAAAAGCCAACACGAATAGACGCGACTTATTTTCTTCCAAACGAACTTTATCAAAACGAACTGTATTAACTCATAGAAAAAGCACATTTTTTATCGTGTTGCCTACCCACATGGCGTTGCTGCTCCTGAGAATATATGTTACTCAAATTAATATTTTTTATTTTGATAAGAGTTACCATCGAGTTTCTTACCGGCTTTTCTCAGTGGAAGCAGCATTCCGAACTCGTGGTACAATTTGACTATTTGTTAGTTATTTATGGCCTACGTAAATAAAAAAACTTTGATTTTGATTTCATCGAAATGTGGTCGATTATACGATTGAATTTAGCCACGCGTTCGCGTCGCTTTTGCCATAGACATCCAAACTCAATTTTCATTGATACAGAGTACATTTTCAAGAAAACTCAAGTGAATTCGCTCTCTCCAATGTGTTCAAGGCGTAATGATTGCGAGATTATCCCGTACCCGTATTTGCATGGCTCTACTTCGGATATCTTACGTTCGCTTCGATAAAACATGCTTTAAACTCGTTGTATAAATTACATACATCATCACACTTGTACCTATAGTCCGACGTGCACTGCTGCATTGTAACTCCGTCCGTCTGTCTGTCTGTCCGACTGTCACCAGTCATCTCATGTCACCGTCATAGTTAGACAGTTGATTTTAGGGTTCCGTACCCAAAGGGTAAAACGGGAACCCTATTGCTGAGACTTCGCTGTCCGTCCGTCCGTCCGTCCGTCCGTCCGTCTGTCTGTCGCCAGGCTGTATCTCATGAACCGTGATATTTAGAGAGTTGAAATTTTCACAGATGATGTATTTATATTGCCGCTATAACAACAAATACAAAAAAACCGAATAAAATAATTATTTAAGGTGGCTCCCATACAACAAACGTGATTTTTTTGCCGTTTTTATAGATAATGGTACGGAACCCTTCGTGCGCGAGGCCGACTCGCACTTGGCCGGTTTTTTTTTTAAATTGTGGTACCTACTCTTGGATAATTCTTATTTATACTTAGTTCATGAGGTGGTTGAAGTTTGCATTAACTATATTATAGGTGATTTGTAGACAGTTATTTTTTCCGTGGTTTAATGTGTATAAGGCATACCTAGGATACTTTTAGTAGTTATGTAAAATAGTGTTACTTAGGTAAAACAAGCTCATTATTAAATAACTTAAATAAGACTAGACTTAAAAGGTAACTTTTGCGACTCTAAAGGGAACTTTTCCAAGAATCCAAGTGCTACTATCTAGCACGAAATGTTAGACTTTGTACAAATTTAATAAAATAATCGTCTATTTGGCTGGAAGGCCTGTCTAAAATATTCGAAATTGCTCCCATTCTTTGACGTAAAAAGACAACCGCCATACCACGACCTATTAAAGTATTGTAGTTTCAATAGTAACTATCTCCTTTCCTTTCCTCCTCTCTACGCTTTGGCTCCATGGACCTAGCGTCTCTACGGCAAACGGCACATATACGTAACTAGCGGCCTGTCCCAGCTTCGTACGGGTTTCTAATATACCCTATGTTACTCAGTGATATTGTAGTTTTTTTACGGTAATTTTTATTTTGAAATCGGTCCAGTAGTTTTTGAGTTACATACAAAAATACAAATCTTTCCTCTTTATAATATTAGTATTGGGAGTATAGATATAGAAGTATAGATTGATGTTAGAGAAGCCTATTTGCGCCGTTTGCCGAGATCAGTAAAGTATGGTATATCTAAATATCTTTCTGAGTATTTATCTAATTTTCAGCTTTGTCTCATATCTAATGTTCCAAATGCGATCCCTCGCTAATTCACCCGGAAACACCTAACATCTGAAATGTACGCCGTGTCGTGTATATATTCACGCTAACAGCGTCCCGGAGCCGGCAGAGTAAGTAACAATCGTGCCACATCACTGAGAACATGAGACTTGCACAATACTAAATGTTATTTCCGTTTGGTACCAGAAGAAGTATCTATATAAAAATATCCTGTTGGTTTTAGACTTAAATGTATGAGACAGTTAATTTTTGACGTAAAGAGTTAAGTATGTAAGTTTTTTTTGTTTTTTTTTACCTACATTCTCCCACTGCTGGGCAAAGGTCTCCCCCATTGTCCGCCACGCATCTCTATTTCCTGCCAGATCAGTCCATCTCTCCAGATAACGGTCCAGGTCATCGCACCACCTTTTCCTGGGTCGACCACGGCGGCGGTGTCCATCATCTGGGATCCAGTTGATGCATAGTTTTGCCCACCGCGTGTCATCCATTCGGCTTAGAAAGCCGAATGAATGTAAGTTAATACAGTAATAAAATTGTTTGAAGTCAGAAAAGAAAAAAATACATAAGTCGCAATTTTAGTTTTGCATCTCAATTGGCCCAGTGCCTTTTTAAGGTGTGCTCGTTACACAATCAATTGAGATATGCCTGCACCCATACTACTACTACTACTACAGCCCTTTTAACGTCCCACTGCTGGGCACGGGCCTCCCCTCGTAATTTATAGCATTCAGAACAAACACAGACTTTCAGTTTTTATGTTATTCTTTGTCGTAACTATATTCGATTTAAAATATACGCTATTTAGTCTATGACTTGACACAGTTGACGTGCTAAGACGCAAATACCATAGATAAAAAAAAAACAATTTAAAAGCTGTTAACAAATTATCGCTTCAATTGTCAATTCCCAAAAGCGGCGTCCCTCCTTTTAAAATCCAAATTCTGTTTACAAATGCACTTGAGAGTTACCCTAAATATTTCTCCGTATATATAAATAAGAGGACATATTTGTTAAACCATAAAATACATTCCTGACATCATATATTTCAATATTGACCTCAAAAAGGTCGGGTTGAGTGGTGTCAGGAAGAGTAAACTCGCTTACATGCAATACAATTGTAAATCCATTTTGCTTCCCGCGTCCCGTAAACAAAGTGTCTTCGTGATGACACGGCGTGTTCCTCAGAACTTCGGGCTTGTTCGTATACCATCAGGGTTTGTTTGACATAAAACCGATGAACGAGGGCGTCGCGACGCCAGTCTAAAGAGTGTCGTGACGCTGCTTATAAAGTTATCGTTGTGCTGATTTAGAGGGCCCTGCGACGCTTTTTTAAGAGTATCGTGACGCTGCATATGACGGTATGGTTACGTTAATTATGAGGGCGCTGCGACGCTACTTTTAAAAATATTGTGCCGCTTCATATAAGGGCTTCGTTACGCTGATTATGAGGGTGTCAAGACGCCACTTTTAAGAGTGTCGTGACGCTAGCCTTAAGAGTGTCGTGACGCTGCTTATGATGAAGTTTTCATCACGCTTTTCATTGGGGAGTCGTGGTGCTTGGATTAAGAGTGCCACCTGATTATAAGGCAAAGACAATGGTAGTTATAAGAAAGGCGTCATGAAGCTTGGACTAAATAAGAAAGCAATATTAAGGAAAAATACAATAAAAGCCCCAGCCTGTATTACCTTCATATTGTCATTGTAACTACTGATTGTATACCCGTAGGTAAACCCATAAGGAAGGCGTCATAATAATAGCGACGAAACAGTCTAATAGGGGTCGCCTCGTAAAAATAACATAAGAATAAATGATTTCCTCAATTCAATACAGGATCGGGGATTTTATAGTGATATGCCGTTTCTCCCGCAGCTTTACCTGTGTTACGTGTCAATTTTGTTTTCTAGTTGAATATTTACACTGTCCATCTCATCGAGGTTATAGTATTTAAGAACAGTTAGATTGATGGATATCAATACTCTTAGTACTTTTTATTGTACACGAAACTGAAACAAAAAATAACATTCTCAGGTCTAAAGACAGTAGCTATTTGCAATTGGGCGGTCTTATCGCTGAACGCAATTTCTTCCAGACAACCAGTTAATTGGTTTTATAAGAAGACTTGTCAATCTAATGCTGGATTAGACCTCTCTTACGCTTTAATTTACAGAACGTTAAATTAAATACGACCCTTTTAATTTTTGTAAACATTATTTTTATAAATATAAACAACTTTTGTAGCAATATTCCTTCTAAATGACTTCAATCTTCAAATACTAAGCTCCAATTAGGATTTCTATAGAATAAAAGGGATCAAAAGAAAATATTTTTAACACAAAACCATCCACGCCCGCTTTGAAAACAACGAGATTTCTCTAACACCTTTTAACCGCAATCCTAGGATCTGATTTTTTTTTAAACTGTCAAGTTTAATTCTAATTCAGGTCGTGTACGAGCCAGCTCAGGTGATGCCAGATAAGCACCACTTTACGTTCGTGGCTGTGTCGAGATGAAGAGATAGGAATAGGGATGCTGGCTAGAACAGAGAAAATTCTGTTCGAGGTATTGTTTGGAATTTTCTGGAGCCTTTTTGGTGTGATATGTTGTGCAGACATACATTAAAGTGGGTACTTTATGAGGTGGTTCGTTTTGTAGTGTACTCTTTATATTAGATGCGCTTTGATAGTTATGCTTGTTAATTACCTATATTTATAATATTTTTTTGTGTTTAATAGAATATTTAATGTTCCACTGCTGGGCAAAGGCCTTGCATTCTAGTCTCCACATGTCCCTGTCTTAGACTTATTATGGCCACGTTTTACCCGCAAAAGTGACCAAATCGCCGTACCATCTACATAAATAATATGCAATAAATATCGCCAGCCTGCACATGCTCATCGTATGATACCAAAAGCGTATTGTATCAGGTAAAAACAAGCAAGTAGTTAGTATAAAATATATTAGAAAACCACCAATATATAAAGTTTTGATATATTGTCAATCCAAATCCTATCAAAACCTTAATTAAACACGAACAATCAACTATTTCCGTGGAAAGTTAAGAATTAATTTCCTGACTGAACCTCTAAAACGTCACGATCTCCACTCATTGAGGCGAGCGTATTAACTTGACTTTGGTAAAATATACTATTATCTCTTGTGGTGGTGGCTTGTGATGCACGCGACCACACTTCTTAACTCGCTCGACTCTTCGATGATATTTCGTTGTAAAATGCGCTTCTTCTATAAGTCAATACAGTTCGTTTTGCTATTGGCAAACTTGACGCGGCTATGCGCTCAGGGTTTTAGCTAACAAAACCCCGAGCCGACCTGCGGTCTGAAGTTAATTAAAATTAGTTATCTAACTTTAAACTAACACGACCTACTGAATACACCGGCTAAACATGTGGAAATTTACCGACCGCTTGCCGAAGATATAATGGAAATAGCTTTACTGCTCTTACATATAACCTTAAATCAAACATTGTCGCGTTTGGGTCAAGTGAAACTCTTGGGCTAAGGAATTTGAATATCTTGAATCAAGTAATCGTAGAGTTTAATCCTCAATTTTACAGTAATTCCAATACCTCTATATACTATTTGAAAGTCTTCAGTTTTCAGCGTTTGGCTCTTAAAATGTTTTTTTATTAAAGTGTATTTTTATTGTTATTTTATATTTTTCATACTATTGTTCCACCACTTTGAAATACAAACTGTACATATCGATACGATTTACAAGAATTGGGCGGCCTTATTACTAAAAGTAAAGTAAATCTCTACCAGGCAACCTTTGGATGGAGAGGAATTAAAGTATTAGTAAGGTCGAAGTGTTCTAAAATGGCTTTAGTCTTAAAATGCTGACTGTCTTGATTTTATTTTCTTATCCCGGTACTGGTATAAGCATTATCATCTTAACGATGGATTGGTTTGGTAGTCCGAGCGGCCCATACCTTCGGCTCACTGCCCTGTGTGGTGGCGAGTTCGATTGCCGTCAGCGAAATTTTCTGGGGATAACAGTTCATTGCATGGCACCGATAAGACAAGCTGGGACCATAAGATGAGTATGTGTTGTCTGGCGATATTTATGAATCAAGTCCGCTGGACTCCTGTGCCTTCAATGAGACCTCAGGCCGCCCGGAGGCAGGCGACCGTCCCCGCGTGTAATTCGATTTGGATAGATGTTACAAAGACTCCAGCTAACTTTGCTAGGGCACCAAAGGCCGAGTAACTAGTTTACTATTACCGTCCAAGTGAAAAATGAATGGATAACTTAACACACTTTGAAAGGGGATTTTACATAGTTGGTTGGAAGTTGGATGAAGTATTTATTGTGGTATCGTCTCAAATCGCTGAGGATTGGTAGTGTAAACAGTGGAAGCCCAGTGGTAGCCCAGGGAGAACGCTCGCCTTGAACGTAAGAGTGTAGGTACAAGTGCAAATCCCGTGCCAGCACCTCTGAGATTTTCTCCTTTGTTTTGAAGAAGAATGTACCTGGTATAATGGCTATAAGCATCAGCGAACAGTTTGAGACATTTGCTTACCCCTTCGGGGAATACAGGCGTCATGATGTATGTGTGTATGTCTGGTATTGGTAGTTTCATACGTATAATTTTTTTGGTATGCTGAAAAATCATGAACGGCAGAGTTGACATGATTTACGAGGGTCCGAATACTATAAATTAATAATATTTTTTATGGAATTCATTCAACTCTTATATTTTCTATTGTTATTAAAGTTAGTACAAGTTTGAGAGTCCAATTCCAGCATAGTTATTAAGATATTACGCAAACTTTACAGACATAGAATCCTTAAGAATTTTTCATATATTTGATAAGTTATTGAAAAGAGCAGAGGCCCGTACGTAACCCTGCTACTTCGCCCGAGGTGGCAGGGTATCCATAAAGAATTTTCCGACGTTAAAAAAAGGGGCCCGATTTTCGTTTGATAGACATTAATCTCTATTAGAGATATTATTATGTCGAAACAAAATAAAAAAATACGAGCAACTCGATTATGTAATGTCATATATCGATATAAGAAGGTTATTATTATTTTAACGAAATGAGCGAAATGATGATATTTAATGGAATAAGATGAGGAATGGCTTCACCTGCGACTAGCGCGGGTATTTCGCCAATGTCAAGTAATTAATAGCAAGGACAAATTCAATAAATACACGTAATAAATAAAAATGAATGATGACAGTGATAAAGATGGCGGATGAATCCTATAAGAAGGTTACATTATAAACTATTTCAGTATGCCATTTAACATTTGTAGTTCAGTAACAAAGTCTTATTTGCAATGTTAATACAATAGTAGAGAAAGGGACCCACCACTCACTCACTCCCTTTCTCTACTATTGTATTAACAATGGATTCCATCAATTGCAATGTTACCAGTTTATCATTTATGACCGTAAGTGGGATCCGTCCAAATTTTATTATTCCAGCCATGATCAGAAATATGATATATATTGTACATAACTAGGTACCTATCTAACTACAAGCGTGAAGATGCATATGTAAAGGAGTTGCTGGAGTCGCTGGTCCGGCTCCACAGGAACTCATTTAAGGGATTTTAGCTATTTGTTCCGTTTTCCTCCTCCTTCCTACCTTTAAATCTTGTCCAACATGTAGTTTGTTTAGTGATTTAATTGTGTTTTGAGAATGTATAGCCTCATTAACTTTATATTGTATAATTGTTAATTAAGAAAAACACAAAAATGTAAATCCTTATTTGAAAAAAGCAACCATGGAGTTTCTTGCCCATTCTTCTCCATAGGAAATGCATTCCGAATGGGTGGTAGAGCTACTATTTTTACTATTTATTGACGATTCATAAGTGCCTGTATTGGTTTATATGAATAAAAAAAAAAAAAATTCTGTTGCAAAAAGGTTTAAAATTCGTATTCAGATGGGAGTTCAACAACTCGTCTACGATACAAGTTATAAGCGCTCAAGAATAGAGAATGAAACTTGGCTTCAGTTTACAATTCAATTCTTTTATATTCTGGCGCGTGACTTAAACGACCTGCTACAACAGAAAATCTGTTGTTTCAGTTATTATTTAGAGGTTATCTGCCATCTTTATCACGTTCTACCGCCCTTTTAACGTCCCACCGCTGGGCACGGGCCTCCCCTCTATGCGAGGGGGATTCAGGCTATAGTCCACCACGCTGGCCCAGTACGGGTTTGCAGACTTCGCACATCTATCGAGAACTAGACAAGTTCCCTCGGACGTGCAGGTTTCCTCACGATGTTTTTCCTTCACCGTTTCATAGCAAGTGATAATCTCGGATGAAAATGAGATTCGCACAGAAATCCCAGAGGTGCGAGCCGGGGTTTGAACCTGCACACTTTGATTTGTACCTAAGGCATTTTTATTTATAACTAGCTGTACCCGCGCCTTGGCCCGCGTGCACTTATCCGGATAAATGGGTATTATGTTTTCCCGTAGAAATCTATTTTAAAGAAAAAAAAGTTACGTAAGTTACGCCTTGAAACATCAGCTATCTGCCAGTGTGAGTCCCGTCAAAATTGGTTTAAACGCTTACAAGTTTACCCAGAATAAACAGACAGACACAATTTTAATAATTGCATTTTTGTGATAGGTATGTACATACTTTCATATGCATTTGGTAAAAATGTGTTATTTTGATATTAAAAAACAGATACTTTAAATTTGTTTATTTGTATATATGTGTATATTAGTTGACACTGGCTGAAATATCCGCTAACCGCGAATGGGTACCAGTCTTTTTTAACTGGATTGCTTGTAGGTATTTCTCGCAGCATCACTGCCTATACTAAAGCTAGACTTAAGCCAGCACGGGCAGGTGGGAACAGGCTGCAAGTGTATCGCGAACTAGTTGGAATGGAACTTTTATCTGCAGTACGCTTCGCAAGTTGAGACTTTGAGACATCGCTGTCTGGTGCTTAGCAACTTTAAGTGATAGTGTCCGAAACGTAGGATTTAGGCGACTGTTTTTTTTATAGTTTGTGTAGTAATTTTCCTAAATTACTACACAAACTACCCTAATTATTTTCCCAAACATTAAAGCAGCCTTGTAAAATCAGCTATACGCCAGTAAGTTCCGTTAAAATCGGTTCAGCCGTTTGAGAGTTTACCCGTAAGAGACAGATAGACAACAATGTAAAGTTGCGTTTTCGTTAAGAAGTAGCGTGTATAGTTTAATTTGCATTTAGTAAAAAGCTGTATTTTTTAATTACACACAGACATTTTAATTTTATGAATTTGGATAGATGTATAGATAAGTTATACCCAAATATCGTGCAGATGACACCGCGGGGCACAGCTAGTATTAGAATTATATGGTTAGTAAACATTAACGGTGAAGGAAAACATCGTGAGGAAACCTGCACGTCTGAGGGAACTTGTCTAGTTCTCGATAGATGTGTGAAGTCTGCCAACCCGCACTGGGCCAGCGTGGTGGACTATGGCCCGAATCCCCCTCGAGGGGAGGCCCGTGCCCAGCAGTGGGACGTTAAAAGGGCTGTAGTAGTGTGTTATTGAAAAATCTCGTGTACCTACCTACTTGTTAGGGGATTTAATTTATCTAATATTAACCCTCTCGCTGCTTCTAATATTCTGTACCCCTGATAAAATATTGTTTAATAAACTGCCATTTTGGTAATCAAAAGTGAGCTCTATCTTCTGGGTTTTAGAGTTTTTAATGTAGTAAAGTTGGTCCATGAGTAGTGGACATCTGGTGTGCCGTGTTTGTCTTGTTATTATTCTAACATTGACAAGTTGAGCGTGATGAAATCTCTTTTTTATCTTTGTACGGTAGCATTGAAGTTGAAACAAGTCGGTAAATTCTGAATGAATAAATAATGTTTTATATAAATATGTAAGTTGGTAGGTCGGTACCTCTGTTATTACTATAAAAAACTCTGTGTATTTTTTTATACCGTACTCACTATTATTTTTCAGTTTATATGTCAAGGTATTAGTACATTTATGTTTTAATAATATTTAGTCATTATGTTTAATTAATAAGTTAATCAAAATTTAGATTTACTTGGAAATAATAATTTGAGACGACGGCTTGGTCCAGTGGTTTAAGCGTAGGCCGCTTGACTCACTGAACGAGTGGTTGCGGGTTCGATTCCCGCCAGCGTCAAATTTCGAAAATGGCCTTTACGAAATTTGCCCTGGTCTGGGTGTAACTGGGATCGCCCCCAGTCCATTGTATGGTACCCATAGTACAAGCTATGCTTAGTTTGGGATCATACGATGAGTATGTGTTGTCTGGCGATATTATTATTATAAAAGACAGATCTACAATATCTTCAAAATTAGAAATTGGCAAATAAAAATTGGTAAGTAGCTATAATATTTATTCATAACATTTTATTTAATTAGTTAGTATGTTTTTCTTCTTTTTTCTAATTGTTACTTTAAGTTAAGGCTTAGTTTTAATTTTAGGTTTAACCTTTATTATATTCATAAGCTTGTTATTTATCTCGTACACATATTAATGCTACCCGAAACACAAGTTTTTGGGTTACAATCATGTCCTTCCACCCTTATTTTCACTATAGTGTAATCAGTGTTTGTAACCTGTTTTGTGTGTAAAATAAATAAATAAAAAAGTAAATGCAGATTTTTTTTAAACAAAAAATAAAATGTTTTCGTATTATTCTCTGCTAATATGTATAATCCCTAGATGACCCGCTCAATATGAAAATTACTTTTGTTTACACAAACGGCGTTAAGTCCTGATATTATCCCGAAAATCCTATGCATTATTAATGTCCAGAATCCACAAAAACTCATTAAAAATAACACTTGAAAGTTATAATTGTTTGAACTCGACCGCGGGCCTATCCGACCCGTGAAGTTTAAATTAAACTTGTCACCCTACACGGCGGAGGAGGGTTACTTCCAAGTTGCTAAAAAAATTCTGAAGGCCAAGTTAGAGCGGTTCTGTAGGTTACATTTTTTTTTACAGAAACGTGCTGAGTTATTTGCGCTTCGAGTTAGGTAGTTGTTGGTGCTTGTTTTGAGTGTAGATAGGTACGTGTCATCTAGTTGGTCAGTCAGCCATCTTGAAAGCAACAGGTGTAGCTTCAAACCATTTTTCAAACATGAAATAGTCGAGAGGGGGAGGCCTTTGTCCAGCAGTAGGCTATTTAAAAAAAGTTTATGGAGTGTGTGTTATAATAGCAACATTTCCATCATAACAAAACAAAATTTTTAAGAAATGGAAATAGTCAATTTTTTTTTTACTTTTGCTATTATTTACTTGCATTAAAAACTAGATACAATAAAAAAAAATTACGTCCAATTAAGTCATCTTAGATATATTTTTTAGAATATTTAGGAATAATCTTATTTACTCGAATCTTTTATTAATTGATATATTTTGAATCTATTGGAAATAACGATATCTGACGCAGACCTAAAAGCGCAGATGATGCAAACCAACCCAGACTACAGATAAAAAAAAAACAACTGAATTTTGGAAACATCTACCAATGGACAGACACTCCTTACCTGATATTATGAGCAAGGCACAAATATCTTTAGTTCAAAACTGTAATGAAAGATTACAGGGTACCACGAAATAACCCAAGGACGACAATAAAATAGTTTTTGAACTATAGATCGTTCCCCTTGTCGCACTTTGGTCATTTCGCGGTACCCTGAATTCTTTCATGAATCTTGAACGACTGTCGGCGCCGGGCCTCGTGATGCATACTGAATTAGGGTCCCGCGGCCGGTAATTCGTTTATAAAACCCGCCGAGGGGACCGAACGAATAAGATTTTAATTGTGATGGAAAATCATCATTTGATTGATGTTCTATTGTTATTCTTGATATTTTTTTAATATGTTGACTCGACACGAACACTTCTAATTGTCTGGTAACGAATTAAACAGTGCTTGTACTATATTAATACCTAATTTAAGAATTTTATATTGGTTGAGGCTAACACTAGCGTTCAAAGACTAAAAGCAACTAAAAATAAATATTTTTTTTTTCAGTTTATTGATTTATTTAATTCCGCCTTGACAGCAACTGTCTTTCAGCAATGTTTTAATACATCGAGCTAGTACTAAGGAGCGGCCCTAAGGAGCCCGAACTGCGGTAAATTTCCGCCATATTAGAATTTGATTGTTTATATTGTTTGACACTTACGTACTCACTTGATCTTAATTCTAAGATGGCTGATCATATCAACCATTATTGCCAACATTCAAAAAAATCGCCGCAGAGCATTACGAAGAGTTAAGTTCTTATGTCAACTCTATCTACTCGAGTTTTAATATTACTCAAGTGTCTGACAGTAACTCAGTAAAAATCTGTCAATAATTGGCAGTTAGTATTGAAATAACAATACTTTTGTTTCATCCGCCATCTTTTTCACTGTCATCACCAATTTTGATTTATAATGTGTATTTATTAAATTTGTCCTTGCTAATAATTACTTGACATTGGCGAAATACCCGCGCTAGTCGCAGGTGAAGCCATTCCTCATCTTATTCCATTAAATTTCATCATTTCACTCATTTCGTAAAAAAAAAAAAAAACTTTAAGAGATGGTGGTTAGGTCAATTCAGACAATATCAAAAAACATTAAAAACAAACAAGAGTAGATTCAGACAATTGATGGACAAATCAAATCTAAATCAAATTCCGATCTCGTTGGGCCAATTAGACCCCGAATTCGGCGTCGGCACGGACTGATCGATTGATTAATGTAACCAACTTAATTAGAGCCATTGCGGTGATTGAAATCTATGGACTGAACTTAAGTGCACGTATTTAGATAAAATGGTTACGTTAATAGTCTCGATTAATATTTGAAGCGATGTTAATTGATCGCAAATTGTCACTTGTGGCGGGTTTAAAGTGTGTTGTATGCCTTTTTTAACCTTCCCAATGTAATGTAAAGCCCCACGCACTCTTGGGCGTCAAGATGTGAGCGTCAAAATGTTTGCCATACTAAAAGGAACTGTATTGACTCATAGAAATAGTTCTTTCTTCGATGAAATGTCATCGATAAAGCTATTGAGTTCGCACATAAAGTCAATCTTTATGTATCACGATAGCACGGTGTAGTAGTTCAAGCGTAGACCGTTCGGCTCACAGTACCGGCTGGTTATGGGTTCGATTCCCGCCTGCGGCAAATTTCGGAAATGATCATTCCGGATCTCTGGCACCTTTTAAAGTATAATTGTTTGAGTAGTAACTGTATTTTTTTTTACAAATTTTGTACTGAGCTAACTGACTCAAACTGAAAGTAATATTATAAACATAGCTGCTAGGCAGGTGGTGGTAAGAGGCAGGCCTGGGTGTATCTGGGTTCGCCCCCAGTCCATAGACAAGCTTTGCTTTGTTTGGGGTCATACGATAAGTTGTCTGGCGATATTATTCATAAGAAAAAACAACTTGATTCGCTTTTTCTAGTACTTGTATCTAGAGCATTATACTCACCCTTTATACATTTCAAATAATGCCCAGTCATCGCTAATCCATCTAAAAACAAGCCCGAGTAGGTGTCCCTTAACCGCAATGATACAGCAATCCCGACCCCAAATTAAAACTCATCCAATTCATATTAATTACGCTAATAAGTATTAAATAGATAGAAATCATTAATTAGAATTAATTAGCACCTTTGGTAATTATTTTTTTTGTTATATTGGGGATTAAACTACATTTACAAGTTTGTATAACAGACAAGCCAAATAGGGTGTCAATACCAAAAGGAACTCTGTGTCAATATTCATAAAGATTGAATTTCTGTGGTGAAAGCCGCGCGACCTTTCGTTTTATTGAATTATGAGCTTTTTACATGTGACAATAAAGTTTGTTTTAGTGTTAGTTAAAATTTCGACGTCCCATATGCGTGGGGTTTTACGGGTGCCTTACAAGTAAGTACCAATACTTTAATGAACGAAGCCTTTAAATAGATAGAGAGTTTATGCTTGCAAAGAGTCCACGATCTTGTGTCCAAACTGTAGTCCTTGTAGCATTTAAAGGCCACCAAATTTGGTTCTCTGTGGTTATCGTCATTCAGCCAAAAATGTCATCTATAATAGTGTTTTACATTTATGTTTTTTACTATGTACTACTATGCTACTTCTACCATAATATCGGTATTATTTTTACCAATACGGCAACGCAATAATAATGGTAGTTTGAAAACGTAAATTTAATCAAATACAGAAAATCAGTGGTCATTTATAAATGCACTTACCCTAAAATTTGGGGGTACCTTCTAAAGCATTTTATCTACGTTTCAATCAACCAAAAATAACATACATTTTGGGTAAGGGTAGAGTTGTACTATTTAGGGGGTGGAGCGTTATTTCTCTCTGCCCTTTGTGGGGTCTACTCAGATGCGAACGTCTCGAAGCTTTGAAAACAGAACATTTATAATAACTTTACACATATATACACTCTTTCCATCTTTTCTTGGGTCTTCCTCTCGATCTGTAACTATTCGCATTCAAAATTATCACTCATCTCTTCTCACCATACGCCCAAGGCGTTCTAATGTCCTACTGTCTCATTTATAGTAGCTACTTCTGTACTATCTTGAAAACATGAATAAATAAATGTCGCTAGACAGCACATACTTACCGTATCACCTTAAAGTAAGCAGAGCTTGTTCAATGGGTACCATACTAATAGTCTGGGGACGATCCAGTTACCACCAGACCAAGGCAGATTCAGAATAGACCATTTCCGTAATTCACAGCTGACGGAAATCGAACCCGCAATCAACCGGTGCAGTGAGCTGGACCTACGCTCAACCTACTTGACCAAGCGGCCAGTCTCGACCAAATACCTACGGTTTTCTCCGACATATCGAATAGAGATGATATCGATCGAGCGAAAATTGGGGTCCAGTAGTTGAAGCATGAACGCCAAGACAAGTCTTATCTCACAGTACCTATATCTTGGTTTTGTCTATTTCACTCTTATGAAATTAGACAGAGACCGAGTGACCAAATTCGTGGCAAAGATGTAGCCTTGACATGCGTTCTGACAAAGGTCGTTCCTTATGAACGTATCATGTTGCATAAGATGGCCTTGCATCTTTCCTCTTCTGTTTCCTACTATACAATGTGTGAAACAAAAAATGCACCTATCGGTGATTTACAGCAGACCCCTGCTTACCCCTTATCTCTCCCGTCATCTTGTTTCAGATCCCCACGACTTGATATTATGTTATTTCTATTAATGACTTATTTCCCTTGTTCATTTCACCCCCGTTATGCCGTTATCGCGATGTTGCCATCGCATTCGGTCCCTTTGTGAAATTATTTGAGGTATTTTTTAGATTATTGTTAGTTTTGATTGTACGATAAGGGTGGATTGACAGTATGTTTTATTACTGACGATTGTTAGTTGAGTGGTGATAATTAATAGAGATATTGTTGCGTTTTATTACTAAAATGCTTGAGGTGTATGTTTAAAGTTAGTTACCAAGAAAATAAAACATTTTAAAAAGTAGTTACACAGTATTTAATGTTGGTTTTAAAATAATGCTTATGTACAAACACTTAAATGTTAGTCTATAAGAAGGTAATGAGTACTCAAATTGGTACCTACGTAGCATTGTTTAGTCTTTGAAAAGCCGAAAATAGTAAAATATGAAATACTTACTACGTCGAAATAAAACTATTTTACGGATTTTATCGCGTTTATTTAAAACACCGACGCTCCACGAAGTCTGCAATCTGTGAACATGTACAGGACCGCACCCGCCATTATATCAGATTTGATAAACCGCATATCCTCGCAAAAGAACACCGACTCCGACCAAGGATGATACGTGAGGCCATTGAAATTAAAAAACATCCTAATTTCAATAGGGAAGATGGCTGGGTGCTACCACCAACTTGGGATCCAGTAATTAATATGATTAAATCCAAAACCAAGCGTACCATTGCAAGACCTCAAGACACTGTGAGCACTTTCTGCGTGGATCGGACCGCAAACAACAACTAAATATGAGGGTACCCAGTTAATAACTATGACATCAGGACGTCTAACACCTCAGTATGCCTGTGACCATGTTTGTTGTAAAGCAGCCGAAACGTCGGGAAAATAAAATAGTAAATAAACGCGATAAAATCCGTAAAATAGTTTTATTTCAATGTATAGTATTCGCGTAAATATAAGAAAACAATATACTTACTACGTTATATTCAACTAACAGTTTAAATATTAATCAGATTATAATAATAAAAAACAAAAATAATATCTATGAAATTAGAATAATCATTTCCATTCCCGAATTATTGAATTTATATAATGATAGTCAAAATAGAATTTACCTACTTATATTGAATGATAACATTTTTATTAATCCAATTAAATTAAAAGCTTTGACCCGCCCACAAGACATCAGAAAATAATTCAATTTAAACTAAAATACATTAATCCACTCCTACACTAAACTCTCCAATGAAATTTAAATAAAATTGGATCGAATTCATTCACAATAATAAGAGCACCATCTATTACAGAGCTAAACGTGTTGTGATTGGTCGAAATTGTTTTTTTTATGGTGCCGACACTTTGAATAGGGAACACTGTTTGCGGCGGAAGTTTTGAGTGTATTTTTTTTTTTCCCGCTCACCGGAAGTTCGTGTAAGTGTTTTGTCGCTCCCTGTTGATGAGTTTTCAGACACTGAAAGAACTTTATTGGCGACTTAATGGATTGAATTACTGAAACTTTCTACCTAAGTCTTTTGTAGTCTGTAAAATGTTACATGAGATTTGAGACGAAATTGTAATGATCAGATGTACCATCTTTTATCAATGGTAGCTAGAATATGACTAGTCAAATGGCTTCAAGGTGACATTGTCTAATGTCTACACTGGGGCCTAATTCTCGCAAGATCGACAAGGTCGTCATTCATGCGATCTTACCATCCTCACCATCTGGATGAATGGCGTTCCAGTACAGTGCGATTTACCAGGAATTTTCTCCCTCGCACCACCAAATTGTGGAATGAACTTCCTGCAGCGGTGTTCCCGGACCGATGTGACAAAGGTATCTTCAAGAAACGAGCCTACGCATTCCTTAAAGGCCGGCAACACACTTGCGATGCCCCTGGTGTTACAGGTGTCCGTGGGCGGCGTTGATCACTTACCATCAGGTTAAACGTCTGCTCGTTTGCCTCCCTACCGCATAAAAAAAAAATGCAAGAATTGCCCCGCTGGTCATATCTTAGCAATCATTGATAAGTTATGAAAATTATGAAACCATTCATGCCTCAAAAGAATTCTTAATAGACGTATGAAGTCTGTCTACCCGCACCGGTCCAGCGTGGTGGACTATGGTGTGAATCCCCTCGCATTGAGGGGATCCGCGTGCCCAGTATAAACCCTGTAACAGTATTGTTACAGGGGCATATTTTAGGGTTCCCTACCCGAAGGGTACAACGGGAACCCTATTAGTAAGAAATCCGTCCGTCCGTCCGTCTGTCACCAGGCTGTATCTCTTGAACCGTGATAGTTAGACGGTTGAAATTTTCACAGATGATGTATTTCTGTTGCCGCTATTA
Organism: Ptilodon capucinus; assembly: GCA_914767695.1. NCBI lineage: Eukaryota > Metazoa > Arthropoda > Insecta > Lepidoptera > Notodontidae > Ptilodon > Ptilodon capucinus. The sequence goes on from OU611831.1 coordinate 2,125,650, forward strand.
CATATATTTAAAAAAAAACAGAATAAAATAAATAATTAAGGGGGCTCCCATACAACAAACGTGGTTTTTTTGGCGTTTTTATAGATAATGGTACGGAACCCTTCGTGCGCGAGTCCGACTCGCACTTGGCCGGTTTTTTTTATTTTACTTTATGTAGATTAAATACTTTTTCTAAGTTTGGTTTGTAGCCGTTACAATTTTCCCGTTAGCTCAGTTATGAGCCGTTTCTATCTGGCTTTTGATACATAATTCATAGCGCGCTCTTTGTGTACACTATGTTGACTGTACTTACGGCAAAAATGGATCGACAGCAAACAAACGGAAGAGTCACTAGATAAGCATCGTTACGCAAAGGACTTCCTTGCCATTACTTCTCTATATTAATTAAATATCGCAACACTCATTAACCACTCAAAAAATTCTGATTCTGACTTAAGTGACAATTTTTTAACTTAACAGGAGAGCATACTCATTCGACGCAGAACAATTAGCTGATTCCAAATATGTATATAAGTCAATATCGCCCTAAAGTGTCGCTTCAGTCAAAAAGCCCTCGATATAGTTAAGATGATATCAGACGGATAATTCTTTGTTCATTTTCGTTTTTCATTTTGCATCTTTCACTCCAAGTGACGCATCTAAACACAAAATGAATTCATTAGTGGGATCATCCGCCATCTTTATCACTGTCATCATTCATTTTTATTTATTACGTGTATTTATTGAATTTGTCCTTGCTATTAATTACTTGACATTGGCGAAATACCCGCGCTAGTCGCAGGTGATGCCATTCCTCATCTTATTCCATTAAATATCGCCCTAATTTCGCTCATTTCGTTAAAAAATAATAATAATTCATTAGTGAACCGATCCAGCACTGTTGGATCGGTTAATCTGGTATCTTTCACTCCCACTCCGAATGAACGAGAAATGAACGGTCTGAACACTGAGAGAACGTTCATTCGAGTTCGGCCATTTTGTCTCGAGCCCTGTAGCCGAAGGACGTCACGTTTTGATATGTTTTCTGCGTTGCGTTGACACTTCATTCGATGACGTATCAAAAGAAAAGAACAGTGAATGTTCTTTTGTATTTCATTCCTTCTAAATCGTGTGAACATAGAATGCAAGAAAAATAAAGCCGTATGATATCACCTTTAGTGAATCCATTTATTCATCTTGTCCCCCATCCTCAGGGTCCGTGTGTATCACCCACGGGGGTGGGTATAATTACAAACTCTCTTTGATATTGTTATTCATTTTCTAACGTCAAACACAAAGGCATCGGCTTACTGGGTCCGCCACATCGCCCGGAAGAACTATGGCGCTGGCGCTGGTATTGTGAACCGCATTACCCTGCAGCCAGTGGGGCGAGAGAATTACTACTCATAGCGGCCCGTCCCGGCTTCGTACGGGTTTCTAATATAGCCTATGTTACTCAGTGATAAAATAGCTTTCTAACGGTAAAATAATTTTTGGAATCCGTTCAGTAGTTTTTAAGTTAATTCGTTTCATACAAATATTTCCTCTTTATAATATTAGTACAGATAGTATAGTATAGATTAACATAACGTTGTTGGAAATTAAACTATGTATATTGACATAGATATCGTTTTGGTAATGGCAAAAGTTTTGACGCCCCAGTGTGGTGGGGGGGGTTTTAACACTTGAGGACAAATTTATTGGACACAGTTTTAAATTTTATAATGGCTTCCAAATATACGGACGCCGATAAAAGTTCCGGAATCGTGTTTTTCGGTTTTACACGCTTGTATTTTTGGTGGAATATTTATATGTAATGTTTGTTCGCAGTGGCGGAAGTTTGGTGTTTATGTTTTTATTTTAAAAACCTTATTTTTTGTAGAATAACATCATCATCACGCCTGTATTCCCCGAAGGGGTAGGCAGAGGTACACTGCAGTGCGCCCACACTTCGCTGATGTATTTTGGTCCTAATGTAATAGGGAGCGAGCCTATTGCCATTATACCGGGCACATTCTCCCTAAATACGAGGGAAATTTTAGCCCACAGTCCACCACGCTGGCCCAGTGCGGGTTGATGAACTTTACACGCCTTTCTATAGGTGCAGGTTTCGTCACGATGTTTTCCTTCACCGTTCAGCAAGTGGTAATCATTATTGAAAATGACATTTGCGCATGAAAATTATCTCAGAGGTGCGGGTCCGGGGTTTAAACTTGCATCCCTTACGTTCAAGGCGGGCGTTCTCGCCCACGAGGTTTGACAGATAGATAGATAGATAGATAAAGCCTTTATTCACTGACCATTATTACCTTAACTTACTATTATAATAATTGATTAAGTGTAATCTAAATTAAGTTCAAAAATAAGTATTATTTTCAGCAACCAGTTATTTTGTCAGGTTGTCCTTCGACATAGGCCTCCCCTAATTCCTTCAGACTTTTCTTTCGCGACACAATCTTCTCCATCCTTGGGGTAAATCATCTTCCCATCGCTTTGTTTGACGTCCTCTTTTTCTTTTTCCGTTTCTAGGGTACCATTCCATGATTTCTTTCGTCCATTTTTCTCTGTTTGTTCTCATAGTGTGTCCAGTCCAGTTCCAATTTAGTTTTTTTATTGTTTTGTGAACATCACTTACTTTTGTTTTTCCCCTTATTCTTGTAATTGTCCACCTGTCTTGTAGTCTTATATTGAGCATGCTTCGTTCCATATGATGTTGGCAAGTTACAAGCTTTTGGTTGTTTTTGTTCGTAGCAGGCCAAGTTTGACACCCATAGGTAAGACATGGGAGAAGGTTTGACAGATACCTTAGTACAAATACTGCCAAAACAGGTATCATTGAAACAATAATACTTAAGGTTGTGGTAAGGCCTCTGTACCTTTGGGGATTGCACGTATGTCAAGATTGGACCACTGTCGCGGATTCGTTCGCTCGTTCTCTGTCAAATTGTATACGCAAGAAAGATACATTTGGATACATTTTTCTTCCAACTCCTCCTACACCTTTTTCGATTAAATTCGTGTGGGTTCCATGACAATTTAGCTTTTCCCCGGGACTTGCCGAGGGTCAAACCTCGGTGTTTTCAATGGACACCGCTGTCGATCCTGGCTTACAGGAGTAACAGTGGTGACTGAGTGGTGGGAATGTGTGGCGGGCTTAGTCCCAAAAAAAAAAATACGTAAGAAAGAGACAAAATCAACATGTTCTGTGGCATAAGATGGGTATTGGCGCATATGCTACAACTACTGGGGCCCGATTATCGATTGATAGCCATCATCTCTATTCGAGATATGTAGAAAAAAACGACCAATTTGACGTTTTGTTTCAATATAATAACTCTAACTAGCTGACCGGGCGAACTTCGTGCCGCCTTAGAATGAGTGACATACGAAAGCAGCGCCACCTACCGGGTCTAATTATGAATCTAAACCATCCAGGGTGCCACCCAAACGCATACAAAAAAAAATCATTTAAATCGGTCCAGCCGTTTAGGAGGAGTTAGCTTACAACGAAAAGTGGCATTGATTTTTATATATATTGATAGAGATTGATGTCTATCAAACGAAAATCGGGCTTCTTGACTAGGTTCAATACTATCTGCATTTTAAAGTGTTAAAGTATCACGATATCTATATCCTATTAGTAAGAAACTTGCCAAACCTACTTCAGTTAAGGGTGATATTATATCAGGTATCAGTAGCAGATAATAAAAGTTAATTATCCTGTTATTGTCTCGTCCAACGAGTTATATCAAAGAGATAGCTTTTCTTCTTCTTTTTTTTTCATTTATTTAGGCATTAAACAGTAATTTTTTTTACAAGCTATGTTGATAACATACAATATTTTACAAAGGACCTACAGTGCCGAAAATATAATTTAAACAATAATAAATGTTAATTTAAGGCCTTGACAAGACAACGTTAGTCGAACAACAAAATAATTTATATGTAATGATATAAGTAGTAAAGAAAAAACAATAATAAGTAAATGAAAAAAGGAAACATTAAAAACAGAGTACAACATAAGGATCAGATATAGGTAAGCACATTATAAGGAAAACTTAACTCAGGGCTGAATTTGCTTCAATTTTAATTTTAAGTTGTTAATTGATGTATTAAAAATGTCTATATTAGAAAATTATTTATTGTATGTATTGGTGGAGCGATGTATGAATGAATTACGGGTGTATTCTTTATGAAATAGTGGAGGAGCAAAAAGTGGCAATAAGCGTGAGGAACGCACTGGGAGACGAGCACGTGCTGAGAACCGTATCTTGGCTAGAAGCGTGGACGAATCGATAAGAGAATTAAGAAGTAATGAAAATTTTTACGAAATGAGTGTAATGATGATATTTTGATGGCAAAAGGTTAGGAATGCCTGCACCTGCGATATGCGGTATTTATGGCAATGTCGAGTAATTGATAGCAAGGACAAATTCAATAAATACACATTATAAATAAAAATGGATGTTGACAGTGATAAAGATGGCGGATGAATCCGATAGAGCTTTTCAGACGTCCAATTTTGTATGTGACTTTGACGTGTACGTACGTCACATAATCTACTTTTTTACGAAATGAGTGAAATGATGAAATTTAATGGAATAAGATGAGGAATGGCTTCACCTGCGACTAGCGCGGGTATTTCGCCAATGTCATGTAATTAATAGCAAGGACAAATTCAATAAATACACATTATAAATAAAAATTGATAATGACAGTAATAAAGATGGCGGATGAATCCAATTGTAATGTCGTCAAATAATCTATGTCAAGACGTATTAGAAAGAGACTAGATTTCATGCCATAGCATCATTTTACCCTTCCCTTTAATTTGTCTTTATTATACATTTAGGTATCTGTACTTTTTAATATCATTGGCCTCGTCAATGATCCCGTATACCAAATAATTTCTGAAATAAAGTCTACATTTATTAGGGACCTAAACCAATTCAAATATTAACTTAATTACGCACTTGCCAAAGTAATTATTCCAAATGACCATACAAAAATAAAATTATATTTTATTAACTTCTATTTAATTTTGTTTGCTGTTAAACTGATACGAATATGGAATAATAATGGAAAGATTATTTGTATAAAATAATAAAACCAATGTACCTCTACTAATTGGATTTTGTGGCACAAAAGGGATTGCCAAATTGTTTTTATGAGACTGAAATATTCCATTACTATTATTAAATGCTATTATAAAATACTGCCTTAACTATGCACGGGTATAACTCATGAAGCGCCTGACACACAGGGGCGTCAACGCTAGCGCGTCAAAAAAATTCCAATACTAAAACGAACTCTGTGTCAATATGCATAAAGTTTGAATTTCTGTGGTAGAAGCCACGCCACCACGCGTCAAAATTCGCTCGCGCTGTCAGTGTTATTTAGTTGAAGAATGAACTTTTTCTAGGCGAATCATCCACCATCTTTATCACGTTCATCACCCATTTTTATTTATAACGTGTACATATTTATTTAATTTGCTCTTGCTATTAATTACTTGACACTGGCTGAAATACCTGCTACATGCTGGTGGAGCCTTTCCTCATTTTATTCCATTCAATTTATTCATTTCGTAAAAAAATAATCTTTATCCAGTTTTTTTTGGTATAGCAAAAAAAAATGACTTTATACCAATATTTAAAAAACATGGTCGAATTCAATCAAATTTTTATACCATTCAGTTGTATACCACATACTAATTCTAACGTCAAAGTATTATTTCGAACTTCTGAAACACATTTAGTATATAATTGGTCAAGTTTATGTATACATTGGCTAAAATAAAATTATATTTGTTGGCGGTGTGGGAAAAAAATAAGCCGTCTGGGAGCTTTCAACGAAAACGCTGCCTAACCCCTTTGAGATATAACAAACTGATGAATGGTGGAATTGCGTATCTTATATAGGTCTACAGATAAGTCCACAGTGGCATATGTCTATCTCTTAAGGATAACATACTTGTCCATTTTAATAATAAAAAAATGGGCAATTATAAAGCGGTCATTGGAAAGCTATTATAAAGCTATCCCTGGAATAGGTTTCCATGGGTCGCGGGAATGGGATCAAAATTTCATGATAGCTTTTGGTTGTAAATAATGTAATGTAATAATGTTTAGCGACGTCCACGCGGGTGGATAAAATGTGTTGCGCGCTTTCTGACGCAGGGTTTCACGGCCCGAGGCGTACCACTCGATAAGTCGTCTCGATGACGCGCGCTCTGTAATCGATTATTCGATATAACCCCGACTCGCTAACGTGTTTTTATACGCATAATGTAGCGGTATTGCTGATTTTATCTCGGGAAAGCCTTACGCATACTCGGGCGTCAAAAGCCGCGCGGTAAAATTGTTGACAATACCAAAATGAACTGTATTTACTTATGGAAAAAGTTTATTTCTCTACCATTTCACAGCGCCCCCTTTTGAACGCTCCACAGTCAAGGACCAGATATAGATCTAACACATTTGTTGTACGTGCATGTAAATCCTTCAATCTACTACCACATGATATATACCTGTTTTGCTGTAGCACTGATTCAGCTAAAAAACTAATATGTAACGATTTTTTTCAATAATAATGTCAACGATATAACACGTTTACGTTGATAACTGTTATAAGACACAGCCATCCACTTATTTTTTCGAGTTCAATCAAATTTTAGATTCAGTAGTTATCATATAATAGTACACATCGTTCGCATTTTACGGATTTGAATACCTACTGTCTGATTTAATTACCTACTGTCTATTACTTTTATTTTTAACTAAGAAAAAATAATGTTTAATCTGTGAAGATTTGTTAATAGCACGGGACTACATACTCGTATCTTAATATATTAATACTATTTGTCTGTAAATCTTCCTAAGAATAAATAAATAAAATGACATTGACAGCGAATAGTGAGTGAATTTTGACGAGTGGAGGCGTGGTTTTTGCAACATAAATTAAATACATCATAATAATAATACATCATCACGCCTGTATTCCCCGAAGGGGTAGGCAGAGGTGCACTGCAGTGCACCCACACTTCGCCGATGTATTTTGGTCCCAATGTAATAGGGGGCGAGCCTATTGCCATTATACCGAGCACACAGGTTTCCTCACGATGTTTTCCGTCACCGTTTCTTAGCAAGTGATAATCTCAGATGAAAATGAGATTCGCACATGGAACCCAGAGGTGCGAGCCGGGGATAGAACCTGCGCACTTTTATTGCAAAGCAATTTTATTTATAAATTAAATATTTATGTATATATCTCGTTTAGTTATTGGCAAAAAATGGCGATGATATTGACGCCCCAGTGTGCGGCGGGCTTAAAGCTGTGAGTGTTGGCGGTGTACAAAATATAAATAAGCTTTAACTGTTATACAGGTTGTTATAAAAGTTCAATATAATTTTACCGCGTATACATGAGAATCGGGGTAAAAAATACCGAATTTGTTTTTACTTTTTCAATTGTTTTTTTACCGCCATCTTGTTTTTCTTGTTCCCGGGTCGTAGACGAATTTGTCAAGTATATAATTCATTGTAAATATACTCACGAGATGGGTATCTAATATTGCAAAGCGTCATACCTATTGCGAATACCCATTGTTCGTGGCGAGCCCTTACAGGATTCTCGTTATGTAACTCAATACGCCTTTTGATGCAAGTTGTAAGTACTCGGGTGTGATTAAAACGCGTTTACTTAACAATGTTGTTATACGATCCTCATTTTAAGAAGATTAAACTCGGTAAACTGTCAAATAATCTCTAAACTCCACTAATTACTAGTTTATCTTTAAACTAACTTTCTTTGGATCTACTTAAAGAAAATAATGATTTTATTTTATGATGTAAAAAATAATAATAATAGGATGTTTTTTTTATATCATAAACTAAAAACAGTATTTTCTTTAAGTAGGTCCAAAAATATGTTGTTGTTTGAGTAGATACCTACACGAAAATAAAGTACAAAAATAATGTCATGTTATTAAAAATACATCACCACAACTGTATTCCCCGAAGGGGTAGGCAGAGGTGAACTGCAGTGCACACTTCGCCAATGTAGTTTGGTCCCAATGTCATAAGGGGCGAGCGTATTGCTATTATACCGGGCACATTCTTACTCAATACGAGGGAGATTTGGGCCATAGTCCACCACGCAGGCCCAGTGCGGGTTGGTGAAATTCACACGCCTTTTGAAGACATACCTACATGATAATTATCTCAGAGGTGCGGGTCCGGGATTTGAACTTGCACCCCTTACCCTTACCACATTCTTGCCCACAAAGCTATACCACTGCTAAATTGTTATGGTATTTTTTGTTTAATATACTATTTTGGTACCTACGATAATCTATGATCACTTGCCTTTTTTTAACGTCGGAAAATCCTATATGGATACCCTGTCACCTCGGGGGAAGTGGCAGGGTTATGTGGGAGTCCCGGCAGAAGGCCGTATACCCACTAAAAGCCGACGGTGTACCATCCTCCGCTTGTATCGGGGCGCCACGGGATCACTTTAGCATTCACCGCGAATGATCACTTGCCTGATAGTTAATTGAAAATGTAATTTATAAATTGGAGGCAACATCAAACCAACCCTCTTTTGCCGCGCCTACACCGAACGCACCATTACCCCGGTCATTAAGGCTCCCGATTTATAGCGCTTTTTAATGAGCCGACACGCTTTACTGAACTTCTATAGTCTTTGATATTTTTTTTTGTATGTAAGTATGGTATCACTATGAAGTCCTTACTAGATTTAAAATGTTGCCATAACTCGTCTTTCTAGAAATAATATTTTACGTTGGTGATAAAACATGTCTGGTCCCAAGTCCCCTAATACGATCGTAGTGGGGTCGTTATGAGTTATTTTTTTACGGGAAGACGTCGTGATTCCCAAAAACCATGTATATTGTTGGAATCAGATAATTTTGGAACGTAGTTCCTTATCGCGCGTTGCGAAAGGGGGCTAGACGGAAAAAATTAAGACTGTAACGAAATTTTGTAACGACACTTTTACATATGTGTGTGTGATTTTTATTGTACGACACTTTTACAATGTGTGTGTGAAATTCGATTCCGATTCCGATTCCGATTTTGATGTGTGTGTGTGTGTGTGTGTATGTATATGTACAATTTTTTTTGCTTTTTTTCTTTCAAAAGGAACTTCGTTCCATCCGGGTGTCCCTTGATACCTCTCAAGTTTTTATCCGTCTTTTGAGCTGGGTTTCGTGCAAAGTTACGAAAATGGCGCTTGAGTCGATTCGCCTTTTAAACGTCTATATTATCCCATTTTAAATTGCGCAAATCCTATAGCTATTAATTGAATTAATGTACAAGAAATTCGACCTTATACCGTCTGAAATACAATTCGACCTCATTTAATTAATCCCTAATTTAATCAGCCGAATGTTAGAAATTTGAGTTTGAACAACCAAATGTGGTTGGATACTAAAATAATATTAATTTTATTGCCAATGTGAACCCTTTTGGTGGTTTTGTCAATGTTCTCTGTTATAATATTGTAACAAATTTATTTTTAACCGACGAAAAAAAAGGAGGAGGTTCTCAATTCGACGCGTATATTTTTTGTTCTATTTTGTAACAATTAAACATTGATTCAATTTGTGCCCTATTAGTTTTATCTTCTTGAAATGATTTATTGTGCTCGAAACGTGGTGTAACATAAGATCTTAAATTAGTAAGCTCGGCACATTTCACCATATGAGATGGTATGCATTTTTAACCGACTTCCAAAAAGAAGGAGGTTTCTCAATTCGACCGTATATACAGAGTGTTTCAGAAGTCCGAAATAATACTTTGACGTTTGCATCAGTATCGGGTATACAATTGAATGGTATAAAAATTTTATCGAAATTAGACCATGTTTTTTCAACTTTTCTTTCGTCTTAAATTTCTATAACTCCTCATATCTCGAGTTTTATGTAGAATTTGCATATTCTGTTTTCTGAATATTGGTAGCAGCCCCTCATATGTGTAGTTTACACTGCTGAATAGGGTTACGGATGTACCCAAAAGCCAGAACAGATACCTGTGAAAAATATTCAAAGGTCTATAACTTGGAAACAATGATAGTTAGGTATAAACTGTCTTCACTGAACATCCACATATTAGTTACTGTTTATGTACCCAAAGTATTATTTCGGACTTCTGATACACCCTATATATATACTTTTATGTTTGTTCGCGGATAACTTCGTCCTTTATAAACCGATTTTGATGATTATTTTTTTGTTGGAAAGAAGATATCCCGAGTGTGGTCCCATTTTTAAAATATTATCAGATATCAACCCCCTTGGGGTGACATGCGGGGTTGAAGGTCACACAATTTCAAAAATATTTTTTGATCGACTTGAAATTTTGTAATAGAAACACGTGTTTAAGGAATTTTGAAAAAAAAATAATAAGTTGTGAAATGGGGGTGTAATCCGAACTACAGCATATCTCCGCCGTTAGTGAACCGATTTTGTGATAAATAAAAAATAATTCTATAAAATTCGTGTCCATTTAAAATTCATTTTGATTTTACTTTTAATTATCTAAATAAAAATCCTGTAGTTGTAGCTCCGGTATGCAATTAATTCTAATTTTGTAACCTAAGTGTATTTCTGTCCTCGTTACTCTCTTAAAGTAAGAACTAGATAGAAATATAATAATGGAATTGGAAGCGACTTGCATCTGCTCTGTCTGTCCTAATTTTAGTCCTGGTAACCTGTGCCTAGTGGTAATCTGGCCCTTTTCGTAACTTAGCCTTTGTGGTTACCTAGCCCCAGTGATAACCTGGCCCTTTTCATAACTTAGCCTTTGTGGTAACCTGGCCCTTTTCGTAACTTAGCCTTTGTCGTAACCAAGCCCCAGTGGTAACTATGGCCCTTTTCGTAACTCTGCCCTTGTGGTAACCTAGCCCCAGTAGTAACGTTGACTCTTTTCGTAACTTAGCCCTTGTGGTAACCTAGCCCCGTGATAACCTGGCTCTTTTCGTAACGTAGCCTTTGTGGTAACCTGGCCCCTGTGGTAACTTTGGCCCTTTTCGTAACTTAGTTCTTGTGGTAACTTAGTTCTTGTGGTAACTTAGCCCCAGTGGTAACTTTGGCCCTTTTCGTAACTTAGCCCATGTGGTAACCTAGCCCCAGTGGTAACTTTGGCCCTTTCCGTAACTTAGCCCTTGTGGTAACCTAACCCCTCCCGTAACCTAGCCGTAATGATAACATAGCCCTAGTGATAAACTACTGGCAAGAAAAGTTTTTAACTTTCTGACTTCTGACGCCTACAATTACTATAACTCTGAATTTGATCATAAGGTTGGTGACCAAAAATACTTAAACCATTACCTGACAGTGAATATTTTAACATTTACTAAGGAATTTAATACCATGGCTTAAAACCCTTCGTACCATTGAACATGAAAGTGGATGGGTCATTGAATTCTAGGCAGGCAAATAAAATATTACGTTTACTACAGGAGACCTCTTCATTAACGAACGTTGGAGTGGCGCGAAGCGGCCATTGTTTCATAATAAGTCGTATAGCTGAGCTTCAGTGGTGGCGATTAGCGATTTAAATATTTAAAAATTAATAAAATTTAACACCTACAGTTCGGAACAGGCACATATCGGCCCGCCGCGGTGCTTGCGATTGGTGCTAACTATAACTCACGGAAAGGTCTTTGGGGCGCATTTCGACCTGCCGCCGCACCAGATGAACGTTTATGATTTATTTGTCGCAGCTAAGGTGTAAAGTGTCTGTTTTGAATATCAAAATAAAACCTTTTTAGCAAATGCATATGAAAGTAGATACCTATATGCGATACCTATAACGAAAATGCAATTTTTAAACTTCCAAACGCCTGAACCGATTTCGAGGGGACTTTTATTGACAGATTGCGTATGTTCCAAAGCGTAACTTAGGGTTCCGCGGGATGGATATAAAACGATTTTTCCGTGTGATTACCCTAAAGTTCACACAAGTGAAGTCGCGGGCACAGCTAGTAAATAAATATAGCCAGACAACTTATTGTATGGCCCGAGGAAGATCTTTCACGACCAGATTAACGGTCTCTTCCATAAAAGTCGAGTCCATAATACCATTAACCGACGGAAGTGCATGAATGTGGATGAAGCGAAAGAGATGTCAGGATCGTAGTATGTGGTAAATGGTAGTCTCTGCCTACCCCCGTGGGATACAGGCGTGAGTAAATGTATGTATGTATGTGTGGGGCTCAAGAGTCGCTGTCAGAGGAGCTGTACCCTCATTGACGATGTTTAATGTTGTAAAGAGTACATTAGAGGTCTCCGCGGCCGCCGCGAGGGTTCGCCGCCGAATACATTACTTGCCTTTTTTTTTGTTAAAAACTTTTTGGATTACAATTTTTTTAATATTTATTTTAGACGTCATTTGCTTTTTTTATATATTTCTAGACTCAAAATGTTGGGGGTTCATTAGGATTGAGTTATTTAAAAGTTGGATGAAATAAAAAAGGGTTTATATTTTTTTTTCATGTCACTTAAAACATGATTTATGCTTTATAGAGATTGGCGGCTTGGTTGAAATGTGTGAGCTTGGATGGTTGAGGGTTCGATTCCTGTCCGCAACATATTTCTGAAAAGTGTTTTGTAATTTTATTCGTTCTATGTGTAACTACAATCGTCCCAATATGGGTCTCGTACGGGAGTTCGAATCCTTTCGATTTTACTTTCCTTATTATGGCATACGATTGGTGTGTTTTCTTCGACAATTGCTTACTCCAGCATTTACAAGAGTAATATACAGTAAATACATTATTATTATTAGATTACATTATTAGTATTTTTTTTTTTTTTTTTTTTAACGAAATGAGCGAAATGATGATATTTAATGGAATAAGATGAAGAATGGCATCACCTGCGACTAGCGCGAGTATTTCGCCAATGTCAAGTAATTAATAGCAAGGACAAATTCAATAAATACACATTATAAATAAAAATGGATAATGACAGTGATAAAGATGGCGGATGACTCCATTATTAGTATTATACAGTAAATGAATTTAAAATGAATCTGTCATATCGTGGACATTCAATCTCTATGGTTTGGGAAAGCGATTAAAATTGACTTTGGAAAATATATCCTTTGGTAATATTTATACCTAAAGATTGAATATCATTCGTCAAGGTCTTGCGTCATTGATTACATTTCGTTGTAAAATGTGCTATTTGTATGTGTTAATACAGCGTTTTTATTTTAAAATTATATAGCGGGCAGCGCTTTACACGTAAAATCAGTTACCATCTTACCACCACCTGTCTTGCAGCAATTTTTAAATAATAATTAATTTTTTTGATAACTCGGGACAAGATATGTCTAAAATTTACGTTACAGGGCGTCAAAAGCGGTGCGTCAAAATATTTGCCAATACAAAAACGAACTCTGTGTCGGTACGCATAAAGATTGAATTTCTATGGTAAAAGCCATGCCCCCACGTGTCCAAACACGCTTGCGCTGTCAGTATCATTTAGTTGAAGTTTGAACTTTTTCTATGAGTCAATACAGTTCGATTTGCTATGGCTAAACTGACACGCGAGTTTGACGCCCCAGTGTGCGGAGGGCTTTAAGAGGTGTTGGTTAGGCCCCAGTTAACCGTTAGCACCAGTCGTAAGTTAGTCACAGCGTGTGAGACGAAATACATTTCAGTTACAGTCACCAAGTTGATGTAACGAGCGATGGGGCTACTAAAACAGCGTGTTTTTTTATAAAGTCTTAATTTGTCACAGATTTCTCACCATAGCAGAGCTTGCACGATTGTCAAGACTGGGCCTTCTGTCACAGATTTGCACGCTTTCTATCTTATTTCATAAGACAGAAAGAGAATAACACACGCAAAAGAAAGACACAAGAAAGATACGTAATTACATAAAACTACAGGGGAAGCACGTATGCCTAGATTAAACCTGTATCACGGATTATATCGCACCGAGTCGCTCGCTCTCTATCCTATTTCTTACGAGCGAAAGAGACAATTACTTTTTTGTTATGTAAGTCTTTTGTCTATCATAAAAGCTGCTTAAGTGATAAGATGATTTCCGCTGCCGTATGCAAATAACAGTATACGTTCGTTTTTTCCCCGTAAAATTAGGCAGAGGTGCCCTGCAGTGCACCCACACTTTGCTCTTGCCACTTTAAACGTTGCAAGATTATCTGTGGAAAATAATGCGTCGGATCAGCTCTTGTTTGCGGAAGAGTGGGTGAAGATTTTGTTAGTATTTATAAGATTCTGCGAGCAAGATGCATGAATCGTTTGTAGTTAACTAATATAATTGTTATGACATTTAACGTTCCAGTTGAATAAATAAATAATGTAAGACATACTGATATCGCTCATTTAAAAGCTCGACACTTAAACGCAATGTAATGACTCGCCGGCGCCGCTTTACGGCAAGTTTTCTTCACGATAACAAATCGGTAAGAATTTGTCCCACTTACACAGTTTTATATTCTACTTAAAACTTTTCAGGGTACCCTACATTATCTTTTAAGTTGATATAGAACGGTTTTTTATTTTTAAACTGGATTGGGGCAGACGAGAATGGTTTGGCTGCTCGGTTCACTGCGTTGAGATATTTTATTTCTGAGCTGGAAATATTCCATACAACTTTTTAACATCATCGTCATTGATATCATCATTATGTATGTACATAGTTACCCCTTTACCACCACCTGTCTTGCAAAAATGTTTTTGATATTACTTTCAGTTTTCTTAGTACAAAATTTATGAAACAGCAATACTTTATGGTGGGTTATACAAACAGTGGTGTAAGCACGCATGTTGCGACAAGACCTTTGTCACGGATTCACTTGCTCGCTCTCTGTCTAATTTCATACGACAGAAAGAAACAACATCAAGGTATTCCGTGATATACTCATACGTTTAGTCTTGGCACATGCTACAACTACTGGACGGCAGAAGAATGACGCCGCGCGCGGTGTTGCAGCTCCGTTTATATGGTGCAATCATCAGACAGAGCCCACGGCTTTTCCGGAGTCACATTCCTCGGGATGTTTAGACTACTGAGCTGGGCCTCAAGTCTACTAACACTATCGTCGTGCTCCATTTTTAAGGCATAAAAATTACATCTTGTATCTATGGTAACTAGAATATGACTAGTTAAATTGCATCAATGTGACAATATCTAATGTCTACACTACTCATATTCTAGGTACTATTGAAAAAAGATGTTTTTTTCATGCCTTAAAAAATGGACTCATAGCAACTCCACCACGATAGTGTGAACAGACTTGGGGCCCAGGGTGTCTTGTTATAAAATCGAAGGTGAATATTACAAGGAGTAACTTAGGCTACTTTAATTTAAGGAAAATAACTGGAGTTGTCGAATTCTACTCTTAAGAAGTTGCGAGCTTAGTGGTGGTAGCATGCATGTCAAGACAAGACCTATGTCACGGATTGGCTCGGTCGCTCTCTGTCTTATTTCATACAAGAGAAAGAGATATAATCAACATATTCTGTGACATAAGTCTAGTCTTGGCGCTCTTGCTACGACTACAGCTCGTTAATAATAAATCTTGCGTACACAACCTAAACCTTGAATCTATAGTCGCATTGAACACGACACCCTCTAGGGACGGAAGCCTAAGCCCTTGGCGTTGATTTATCGTCAAAACAATGACGTCATGATACTCACTGCGTTTATTTCATCATTAATTCTTTATCACTGTAGTTGGAATGTAGACAACGGTATGGTGGTAGAGAATGCCGGCTCTATGAACCAGGAGTTTGCGGGTTCGGTTCTAGATCCTTACCGGTGACTTGCACTGAGGCTGGTGAGGTGCACTGCAGTGGTTCCACACTTCGCCGTTGTATTTTGTTCCCAATGTTATGTGTCGAGCCTATTGCTGTTATACCGGACACATTCCCCTTCAATGCGAGTTAGATTTAGGCCGTAGTCCACCACACTGGCCCAGTGCGGGTTGGTGAACTTCCTGCAAGTTTCCGTTCAGCAAGTGGTAATCATTGCGTACATGTTTGAATATCCCAGATTGCACCAAGTCTGTGGATAGAATCTGTACTACTTGAGTTCAAGGCGAGCGTTCTAATAAATAGCTAGGCTCCCACTACTTTTAACAAATTAAGTACGAAACACATTAATTCTAGATATTGAACTTACCTCCTAATAGAAACTGCTGAGTATATTATTTACAGTTTTGCCTGTTCGAACTATATTAGTTAGAAACTAATGAATTTGCGTTTAGTAAGCTGTCTAGCCTACACAGTAACTTAATTTTGATTAAGTATCTTTATAAGATACTTAATCAAAATTAAGTTACATCTTTAATAATATATTGACTTAAATGTAATATGAATTATGTACCCATATTATTTTGCAATTTAAAAATTGTTTTTTTTTTTTATTCAGTGACTGTTGTGTGTATATTTTGTGTAAATTATTAGGTCGGGTATCATTTTCATGTTTTAAAAGAATTATGCTAGAAGTGATACTACTTTTTTAATAATCAATACATTTTTTTAAAGAATGTTACTGTCATTTATAACTAAGATCTCAATAGACACAATTTAAGCCCATGATATTGGAAAGTATTGATGTATAAATGTGATAAAAAGACGTTAAAAAATTGATCGAACTAGTCATTAGTATGCTTGGCTTAGGAAAATCTGACGTAGGTATGTAGACGTCAAAGCCACACACAAAATTGGATATGTAAATAAACTACTACTACTACAACCCTTTTAACGTCCCACTGCTGGGCACGGACCTCCCCTCAATGCGACGGGGATTCGGGCCATAGTGCACCACGCTGGCCTAGTGCGGGTTGGCAGACTTCACACTTCACGAAAACTAGTTAAGTTCCCTCAGACGTGCAGGTTTCCTCACGATGTTTTCCTTCACCGTTTCATAGCAAGTGATAATCTCTTATGAAAATAAGATTCGCACATAAATCCCAGAGGCGCGAGCCGGGGTTTGAACCTGCACACTTAATGTGAATAAAACGATCAAATATAAGGAAAAGCTCCCTCTTTGATGTAATAATTCTAGTAGCCACATTATCACGTCATATTATAAAAGATATCCGCTTTGTAGTTTATTTATGATTTTACATCCATGTTTGTCAGAGCACTGTCAGCCACAGATAACATAAAAAGCAACGATAATACGCAACTATTCAAATCCAGAATCATTCGAAAGAGGCCATTAAACAAAAAAAACTATTTAAAAGTCCTTTGAGGATTCATTAATAATCATAAACTTCTTTTTGATGTATCTGACAAGGATAAGCGCGCGAAAGAAAATTTGATGTGATTTTTTATCTGTTCTCGCATGTCACTCCGCGGTTTCACATTCCAAAGGATGGCGATTATAAAAGTTAGGAGTCCCGGTTATTAAATCACTAAAAATATTGGGTTCTGTTTCTGTCACAAAATCAAATGTAATATTATGGAATTATACCACCCGCGACATATTAACTTCTCTTGTACAAGTCTGACCGCCAGAGGTTCGGTGCGGTGCACCAACACTTGGAATATGTATTTTGGTCCCAATGTAATAGGGGGCGGGCCTATTTACATTATACCCGACACAGTCCTTCTCAATTCGAGGGAGATTTGGGCCATAGTTCACAAGACTGGCCCGGTGCTCGTTGGTGAACTTCACACGTCTTTCTATAGACGTGTAGGTTTCCTCACGTTGTTTTCCTTCACCGTACAGCAAATCATTATTGAAAATGACATTCGCACATGAAGCCCGAATATATCCTATAGGTGCGGGCCCAGGATTTGAACTTACACCACTTGCGTGCAATGTGGGCCACCTGGACTACCACTGATTATGTACTCAATACGCCTTAACAAGGATTAATACATCTTAAAAAGAAAGTCATAGGAACTCCACAACGGTATTGTTAAGGACTCGGAGGTCAGGTCGAAATGACAACCTCTATTTTTGTAGTTGTTTAAAAGCAAGCTGTTTCATTTGATAGTGTGGTAGTGCAAAAAAAATAACTATTCCGCCATCTTGGATGATCCGCCATATTGGAATAAGAATGACGTCACATAGCTAAGCATGCATTGTCATCCAAAATAAGCGTGTATACCCAATTGTAGCTCAATTGGTTAAAGATAACTGATTAAATTGAGTAGCAAGATTCCACCCGGACATACATTGCAAGTTAATATAAAGCTTGTAAACATTGCAAGTTAATATAAAGCTTGTAAACATTGCAAGTTAATATAAAGCTTGTAATAATAATAATAAAATACACATGATCAAGCTTCTTTATTAAATATTCTATCTAAGTACAGAATTAAATAATGTTGTGGCACCTTTGTTAACTGTGCATTTAGTTTTTCATTATTTGTATTTTCTATTATTGCTACAGTTTTTGGATGTCTTATTAAATAAATAAATAAATATTAATTACTTTTTTTTCTTCTTTCGTTTCAGGTAAATTGAGCGCCCCCTACGAGGTCAGTGAGAGTTTGTAATGAGGCCACCGGGATAATTCGCCGGCAAACTTTAATGAGATGTTTGAGAGCTGAGGATCGGCGCGAGGGAATTTCCTTATTAACTTCCGTGTTATGAGTGTACTCTATGTGGAGGAGGCTTACATTTTTTCTGAGTTTTTTTTTAAACAAATGAAAATAAATATTCTCAAAATATGTTCTTTTAGCTAGGGAGTGCAAACTCCTTGTTAATAGAAAGCTTTGTTTAGTCTAGTAGGCTTGGTCTAGTGCAGTGGTTCCCAAACTTATTTTCTATACTGCCCACTTTGAGAATAAGTTACCTACTTAAAAACCTGGGTCTCTTACCGCCCCCCCTTTAGGTCTGCAGCGCCCACAAGGGGGCGTTATCGCCCACTTTGGGAAAGGATGGTCTGGGAAAGGATGGCTTCGATTCCTGCTTAGGGCAAATTTTGGAAAAAGCCTTTTCGGAATTTCACCTGCCCCCTTAGCATGACTTCATAGACATAAGTTTTATCTCTTTCAACTGTCTGATTTTTCGAGAAAATGACGTCACACCGGGTTTTTTGTACTAGACATGGCTCGGACGTGACGGATGTGACGTCATTTTCTCGACAAATCTGACAGTTGAAAGAGATAGAACGTATGTCTACGCGGTATGCTACAGGGCCTGGTCTGGGTGTAACTGGGACCGCGCCCAGTCTATTGTATTGTACCCATAGTAGTATAAGCTATGCTTGGTTTGGGATCATACGATGAGTGTGTGTTGTCTGGCGATATTTATTTATTTATCGAAATAGCTCCATCACGGATAGCGAGTCTATTTTTTTTTTAACCAATATTAAAGAGAAAATTGGTGGTGTAACTACGTATTTACGGTTTTCGGATGTTTCCCTTTACTTGTGCTGTAAGATATTGCTTCTTGCCAAATTTCATGATTCTAGGTCAATGGGATGTATGTACCCTATACCTTATATACATACCAACAAGTTTGTACGGAATCCACGGTGCGCGTGTCCGACTCGCACTTGATCGGTTTTTTTTATATCGCTAGTGGTAATGATATCATGATAATGATAGGTACCAATATTTAGTTCTGTCAAATATAGTTTAGATGAAGTTTGTGTACAACAGAATCACAAACCATAGTTTTTTTTTTTATCGTTGTTTCGCTCGTTGAATTGCTCGTGTATGTCTGCGCCATTATATTATTGATCTACATATATATAAAGGAAGATACTATTAGTTTGGTATGTTGACATTTAATTTTCTGGGCTTATAGCCGCGACGCCTCGGATAATTGTAAGAAAACATTACATTGATGGCCTTTACACACTGGGGCGGCTAAACGCGTGCGTCAACATTTTTGCCAATGGTAGCAGTGGTAGCCGAGTGGTCGAACGCACGCCTTGCAAATCAAAGTGTGCAGGTTCAACCCCCGGCTCGCACCTCTGGGATTTATGTTCGAATCTCATTTTCATTCGAGATTATCACTTGCTATGAAACGGTGAAGGAAAACATCGTGAGAGAACCTGCACGTCTGAGGGAACTTGTCTAGTTCTCGCTATATGTGTGAAGTCTGCCAACCCGCACAGGGCCAGCGTGGTGGACTATGGCCTGAATCCATCCTCGCATAGACGGGAGGCCCGTGCCCAGCAGTGGGACGTTAAAAGGGCTTTAAAAAAAACGAACTGTATTGACTCAAAGGGAACGCTCATTCTTCAACGAAATGTCTATCACAGCTCAGGGGCCCGATTTTCGTGCGATCGACATTTTATCTCGATTCGAAGTATCTCGAAACGAAACGTCAAATGGTACGTATTTTTAGGGTTCCGAACCCAAAGGGTAAAACGGGAACCCTAGAAAGTCGGTGTTTATGTATATTTTTACAGATTTCGTTTTCGTATTGGCAAAAGTATCGACATGATTGGACGACGACGACGACGACGACGATTCCGCCAGCGGAAAAAAATCTGGCCTTTTCGAAATTTGCCCTGTTCTGGGTGTAACTGGGATCGCCCCCAATCCATTGTATGCTACCCATAGTACAAGCTTTGCTTGGTTTGGGATCATACGATTTTTTTTTTAATGGAATTACGCTGTTGGCCGTGAGTTGGGCTTTACAGCTTCACCGGAGGAGTGGCGAGTGCAGAGTGCGACTCCAACCAAAGCCTTAAGGGCGGAAGAGGAGCCACATGGGGCACGACATCGGCTTGGGCAGTTGCCGTGAAGGGAGAGGTAATGACTGCGCTCCTAGGTGCAAAGATGCACCTACGGGCTGAAGAAGGGGTTCCTCGACCTCGCCGGCGAGGTCAGTGTCTGTTTGAGGCTGGTGTAGGTGTGTTGGGGGCCCTCTCGACGCCCGGGCGGTGATCGTGTCAGGAGGATCTATCAAGATCCGTTGTTTGGCCATATTTATTTAAGTGGGTACGCACTTACTATTTTTAGTTTGCATCGTGATAAAGAATCATTAACATTATAAGTTATGTGACAAGTGGGGGGGCATTGACGGGGGACAATTCAATTATTGAGGGTGTGAGTGAGACCCACCTTAAATAACCATGCCTATATTTATTACAAATTTATTACAACAAGACCACGCGTCACGCCATGCGCCGCTACTAGTATATATATGTGTATCTATATATATATATATGTATCTATACAGAATGTATCATAAGTCCGAAATAATACTTGGCCGTTTGCATGAGTATTGGGTATATGATATAAAAAAAACGAAATCTGAAATTCGAAAAATAAATATCGAAACATGTTTTTTCAACATTTTTTGCGTCGTCAATTTCTATAAGTTGTCATATCTCGAGTCCTATATAAAGTCAAATAAATACCCGTCGAATATACTCGTTTATTATGAGCTACAAAACTCATATACCACATACCATAAACCTACCAATTTTGTATTACATTATATTATGAGTACGCGGGATTCGTTTCTTTTATACCATAAACAAAGTAAGTATCCCTCGCAACGCCGACGAAAGTAATCGACAAATCGCTCTATTTAACTCGAAAACTTACTCACTAATAGCTGTTTCGGAATTCCGTATTAGCATACCCTATTTCCATCCAAGAATAAATAAATTATACAAAGAAAAACAACGCAGTTGCCTCAAACTTTTCGAGTTATAATCGTTAATTAAAATCCCCCGGAATCCCTCGTGAGTTATTGCCATAAATCCCCCTTCCCTCCCCCTTGACATCTGAATAATGCGATCGCGTTCAAATTAGCGTACGTAACGTTTTGTTAAGGAATAAAAACTTTTTTTTTGTTATTTTTTTTCTTTATTTAGGGAGCGTTAGTAATATCAGTAATGTGTTGCCATAAATTAAATATTTTGGATAATGTTCTTTTTGCATTTGAAAATTGAATTATTAATGCCAAAGAATTATATTTCTGTCGTGTGCTTGACTACATAAAAATGCTGAAAAGGATTTCAAAAGTAACAGTTTATATCTTAAGAAATACTTAAGTATCGCCAGACAACACATACTCGTCGTATGATCCCAAACCAAGCAAACATTGTACTATGGGTACCATATAGACTGGGGTGATCCCAGTTACACCCAAACGGACTAGGTTCTTAATTCGAAGCATATTATTATGTTTTTATTATTATTATTACAAGCTTTATATTAACTTGCAATGTATGTCCGGGTGGAATCTTGCAACTGAATTTTAAATCAGTTATCTTTAACCGATTGAGCTGAAATTGGCATACACGCTTATTTTGGATGACAATGCATGCTTAGCTATGTGACGTCGTTCTAATTCCAATATGGCGGGTCATCCAAGATGGCGGAATAGTTATTTTTTCTGCACTACCACAGTGTGGGTATCAAATTAAAGGGCTTGCTGAGGAGAACACGAAAATTAAGGCCAATTAAATAAAAGCTTGTTTTTAAAAAGTTTTTTTTTACCATTATTTTATTTAATAGCACATCGCCGACGTTTGTGAACCGATTTCGACAACTTGTAATGTTTTTACGTACTCATACAAAGCGGTGGGGCGGCGACCCGGAGTTGTTTTTTCAACTTTTTAAAGTTGTTCAGACATCTTCGGAATTAGGCGGCGAACGAGTTCACTTGACTATTTTTTTTTAAATATCGTTAAGTTCTTCTTTCTTTGTTAAAATGAAATGAATAAAATGATGAAATTTAATGTAATAATATGATGAATGGCTCCACCTGCGTTTAGCGGATATTACAGCCAGTGTGAAGTTATTACTAGCAAGGGCAAATTCAATGTATCACATTATTTTAACGTTTAGACGCGTGACTTCCATCACGGAAATTTAATCTTTGTGTACATTTAGTCAAAGTACATTTTCAATAAACGTGGAGTTAGTTATTAGTTTTTCAATAAAGGTATCTTCAAGAAACGAGCATACTCATTCCTTAAAGGCCGGCAACGCACTTGCGATGCCCCTGGTGTTGCAGGTGTCCATGGGCGGCGTTGATCACTTACCATCAGGTGAAACGTCTGCTCGTTTGTCTCCCTATCTCATAAAAAAGTTAATTCGATCGTAAAACAGACGTTCATTCGATAAAGGTAATAAGGTCTATATTTGAACAGACTTTTGCTTTTTTCACGGGTGCAATACATGTGCGCACCGACGTCGACAAACAATTTTAATTTCAAACACAAACAATTTTTTGTTTGATATCGCGTAATTGTTTGAAATATTTTTCAATTTGTTTTTTTTTGTGGGTTAAGCGAGTTTGAAAGTCATATTATAAAATAATATTAGTACCTCTGGGAATGTTTGATGGGTTGTTAAAAATCGAGATAGATTTTTGATTGAGTTATTACTTGAATATTTTAAATTTAAAAGTTTGAATAACCAACAATAAACAAAATATGGCCTGAATCCCCCTCGCATTGAGGGGAGGCCCGTGCCCAGCAGTGGGACGTTAAAAGGGCTGTAGTAGTTGTAGTATTATTATCTTGTAAAGTCTCAACATAGAATCACACCGACCGACCAAGTGTTTTTACTTACCTACTCTGTTGTTGGCATAATCATTGACTAAATACGATGGAGGCCATATTGTTTAAAAAGTTAAGTGAAAACCATTGATGTAAGACGGGTAAGCGGGCAGTAGGTAGTAGTTGTGTAGAGCGTGTTAGTTGTAGCGTTGTCGTATGCGAACACGGTACGATTACCATAAACAAGGAGCTTGCGTGTTAGCGCGCTTAATGTACACTGTCACGTTGCAAACACCGTGCTTGAATCCCTCCATTAAACAACTACCAACTTACATATAAATATCGCCACAACATATCTACGGCAGATCTCAAAAATGGCCTAAATGACTTGCTGATATAGAGTTGATCAGAAAAAAAGCCGCATGGAATGGTCCATGTCTCGTCTACTACTACTACTACAGCCCTTTTTAACGTCCCACTGCTGGGCACGGGCCTCCCCTCAATGCGAGGGGGATTCAGGCCATAGTCCACCACTATGGCCCGGTGCGGGTTGGCAGACTTCACACATCTATCGAGAACTAGTCAAGCTCCCTCAGACGTGCAGTTTTCCTCATGATGTTTTCCTTCACCGTTCATGTCTCGTATGCCTACGACGTAAAAAAAAATACACAGCATTAATTTTTCTAGTTTCTAAGTAGTTATGAATTTTTAAAATAATTTTACAGACATGAAAATTGGCGAATATAATCTGAGACAGGTCCACTACCTCTGCTGATCCCATCGGGGATAACAGTCTTGATAGTGTACATTATTGCTTGCTACAATTGATTACGAGCTTTGGTGTCCAGAAACAGCAATTTGCATGAAGACGGCTCATGTTTGCTTCAGTGTTTGTTGTCGGGGATTGGTGATCTGTCCTCATCATGTTTATTTAAATGTAGACAATGGATAGGTATACAGGGTGTATCAGAAGTCCTAAATAATACTCTGAGTATACATACGGTAGCTCATATGTAGATGCTTAGTGAAGACAGATTATCCCTCCCCTCACGGTAACTGCCCGAGCCGAGGTCGTGCGCTCTGTGGCGCCCTTGAGCTAGTTGCCACCCCTTTTCCGCCCTTAAGGCCTTGGTCGGAGTCGCACTCTGCACTCGCCACTCCTCCGGTGAAGCTGTAAAGGCCACCTTACGGCCAAAAGCGTTGTCCTTTACAGATTATACAGATTATACCTTACTATCATAGTTACTGAGTTGTCGACTCTGAGTTGGCATAATTAGCTCGCGCAGTGTGATTTCGTTGTAGAATGAACTTTTTTCTATGTGTCAATACAGTTAGTTTTGCTATGGCAAAAAAAATAACCCGCGAGGTTAAACGCTCCAGTGTGCGGGAGGCATAGAGCGTCTTCAGATCGTCCTCGCTTTAAAAATATAATACTTTCTCGAAAGCCATTCTTAAAGTATTATATCTCAATCGCGACGTGACGTATTTTATCGCCTGGCGGGGTACATCTGGCTCGGCGGGCCGGCTCCCGAGTTGCTACGATTATTGCTCTTGTACTGTACTCGGCAGGTGTTTTCTCGAGCCACTGTCCAATGCATGAGCTAATAACGCATCTAATTCTATTAATATTATAAATGTAATAGTTTGTGAGGTTGGATGCTTTTTTGTTAGGTACTCTTTCACGCTTTTAACAACAAACACTAATTAACGGATTCTGATGAAACTTTACAGTATTCCTTTATTTCACATCTTTCTTATAAATTATATTTTTAAATATATATTATAAAAAATACATTTAAAAATATAAAAAAACAGTTCCCCACCGGCATCTGAAATAGTGCCCTAGTTACTAGTGGTTAGGGCTCCAGAGAGAGGAACTTCCTCTCAATGCGCGTGTCAGATTTAATCTTTAATCTAAGGCATTATAACACTGAGAAACTATTATTATTAAACAACTACCTAGTTGATGTATACTTTGGTTTATATATATAATGTGGGTAGTTTAGAATATTAAATAAGCGGGTAGGGTAATATTTACACAACGTTACTTTTCATTATCCTTTTATTATGAACTACCGCCCGTTCAGAATGTCATTTCATGGAGAAGAAGGGGCAAGAAACTCCATGGACACAAGTACTTAAACGACACATTGGATTAACCATTCTAATGTAATCAAACAAAAACTCAACAATTAAAACCTTAACTAGTTTCATAATACCATGGCACACTATAATATGATATTGACAGGTATTTAAACTATTGTACTTAACTTTAAACAACAAGAGTCAGCAGGCTGTGCAGCGTGACGTGGTCAATCACTTTCTGTCCTCCGCGTTGCTCAGCCATTGCTTTTATATGCTCTCGCTCGTTCGCCCCTCCACCAATGGTAGGAACTTCCGATTCAGTACAGTATTGATTTATATTTAACAATGGTAAATATTACTTTTTAATTTAATATACATCCTCTTATAACTAATATAACACGTTTTTATAATTTTATTGTTAGTTTGACAAACATGCCTTGTAGTGATTAAAACATAAACCTTTTTGCTTCAGACATGTTTAGTCAAAAGTACAACTATTGCTTTAATTATGCAAGTGACGGTATCTGGTCCGTAACAAAAATAAGACAATCTTAATCAATAATTTAAATAATCACATGATAGACTTTTGATCTTATTCAATGGTTTTTTTTTTATTTATTTATTTTTTTATTTTATTATCTACCTTCATAATCTTACACGCGCCGTCTCCAGAACTACCGCCATCTGAAACAGTGCCTTGATCCAGCCGTCTAACGCGAGCCTCTTCAGATGTTTGTCATTTTTGTATGTTTGTTACATCATAATAACATATAGGTTATAATTTATAACGATATTGAATAACAGAAGTCTTCGCGGACAAAGTCGCGGGAATTAGCTAGTAGTTTATACATTGTACATGGCACTCGCGACAAGACGAAGTCCCTTCGGAACGAATTTTTTGTCAATTTCAAATCTAACTGTATGGACTCATACAAAAAGTTCATTTTTCAACGAAATGATAGCGCGAGAGAATTTTTGTGAAACAAACACACGCTTAAATTGTATTTCATACGATATATATTGGCATGTGTCAGAACAAAACTGTTCTACAAAGCCATTATAAATGTATTGTGCCTTAAAATTGGGGGTAATCTTAAGTTGCAACTCTCCTGTCGCTTGCACCACTCTACAGCACTAACAAGGCCGGCAGCGTTCGCAAATTATACTAATTAGAAACATTTGCGTGCGGGAAAGACGCCGACAAACAATACAGAAGTACAAGCAAGTATTTATGGGGAAAAACGAGTTTTACCCACCGTCTGTTATGGTAGAGATTGTGTACTGATTGCTCTATATTTTACGTGAACTCTACATACGCTATAATGCACGCATGCAGAGGCGAGGGATTGGACTTGACTTTAAAGGAAATAAGTACTCTGTGTCAATAGAGTGTGTATCAGAAGTCTGAAATAATACTTTGGGTACATATACGGTAGCTCATTTGAGGATGTTTAGTGAAGACAGTTTATACTCAACTATCATAGTTTCTGAGTTATAGACCTTTGAATATTTGTTACAGGTATCGTGTTGTCGCCTTTGGGTACATCCATAAGTATACTACACTTATGAGGGGTGATCACCAATATTCACAAAATAGAACATGAACAATTTGCATAGGACTAGAGAATTGAGGACGCAAAAAAGTTAGAAAAACATGGTCGACGAATATCGATCAAATTTATATACCTTTCAGTTGTACCCGATACTGATGCAAAGGTCAAAGTATTATTTCGTATATGATTGAATTATTACATTAATTTCACGCGTACACGCGTCTAAACATTGTCACCTCATTAATGAGATTTCGTTGGAAAATGAGCTTTATCTTCGTGGTAAAACAATTCGTTTTAAGTTAATAACGTATTTGTTTTTTTTTTACAAAATATGACACGTCTTCGTCACGCCTCCGAAGGGGTAGGCAGAAGTGCACTGTAGTGCACCGATACTTGGCCGATGTATTTTGGTCCCAATGTAATAGGGGGCAAGCCATTGTCAGCATATCGACCACATTCCTGCTCAATACGAGGGAGATTCGAGCCATAGTCTCTTCTTCTTTGTCGGTATCACTCTTGTCAGAGT
The DNA here is from genome assembly GCA_914767695.1 of Ptilodon capucinus. NCBI lineage: Eukaryota > Metazoa > Arthropoda > Insecta > Lepidoptera > Notodontidae > Ptilodon > Ptilodon capucinus. Next base: position 2,153,228 of record OU611831.1, read on the forward strand.
GGTCGTGGTCATCACTTCAGGTGTTGGTGGCAAGCTTCTCAACACGCCGCCACTCCTCTCTGATGGCCGCCTTCCTCTTGCATTGGTGTAGTGATGATGAACCATTTACTGCCGCTTTTATCTGGTCAGTCCACCTCATAGGCGATCTTCCTCGTGGCCTGGTACCCTCAACCTTTCCCTGGACCACAAGTCGCTCAATAGCCACTAGCCATAGTCACGTGAGTTCACTTTCTGAACTTTCACGGTTATCAATTTTGGAAAATAAGCGAATTTATTCTGATCTGAAATCCAATCCAATCTCAAAGAAGTGAGCCCGGAGTTTGTACTTGCATCCCTTTCGTTCAAAGCAAGCATTCTACTAACTAGACTGCAAGGGCTATAAGAATTCAAAGTAATATTACCAGGGCCCCAAGTCTACTAATACTATCATCGTGGCGTTGCTATGATTCCATTTTTTACAAGCTTTATATTAGCTTTATACTCATTCCTTAAAGGCCGGCAACGCACTTGCGATGCCCCTGGTGTTGCAGGTGTCCATGGGCGGCGTTGATCACTTACCATCAGGTGAAACGGCTGCTCGTTTGTCTCCCTTTCTCATAAAAAAAAAAGCTTGCAACGTATGTAGATCCGGGTGGAATCTTGCAACTGAATTTTAAATCAGTTATCTTTTACCGATTGAGCTGAAATTTGGTATACACGCTTACTTTGGATGACAATGCATGCTTAGCTGTGTGACGTTATCTAATTCCAATATGGCGGATCATCCAAGATGGCGGAGTAGTTTTTTTTTTCTGCACTACCACAGTATGAGTATCAAATGAAAGGGCTTGCTGAGGAGAACACGAAAACAAAGGGCAATTAAATAAAGTTTTTAAAAAGTTTTTTTAACATTAATTTTTAAGGCATGACAACAACATATTTTTTCAATGGTAGTAGTAGTAGTACCGAGAGTATAAGCAGTGTAGACATTACATATTGTCTCCTTGATGCAATTTAACTAGTCATATTCTAGTTGCCATTGATGCAAGATGTAATGTTATGCCTTTAAAATGGAATGACACCTCCACGACGTTAGTGTTAGCAGACTTGGGGCCCTGTAAGGTTGATTTCAGTTTCAATTCCCGATTCCGTTAAGTTAAGACTTAACATTTCAACGAACTACGATAGATTAATTAAGCTTCTATTTATTTACGCTTTCGAAAACTAAACTCCTTAAACCTTCCGCAAATTGGGGCGTCGTCGCTCCCGCGTCTAAACTATTGACTCCTACAAAAATTCTTCAACTAAAAGACGGATGCATCCGCCATCTTCATCACTGTCATCATCATTTTACTCTTCTTCTTTTTTTTTACGAAATGAGTGAAATGATGATATTTTAATGGAATAAGATGAGGAATGGCTCCACCTGCGGTTAGCGGGTATTTCAGCCAGTGTCAAGTAATTAATAGCAAGGGCAAATTCAATAAATACACATTATAAATAGAAATGGATGATGACAGTGATAAAGATGGCGGATGTCTCCATCATTTCACTCATATCGTAAGAAAAACTATATGACACTGATAGTTCGAGTGATATTTAACCATAGAGTACACATAACGACTCCACTCTTCGTATAGTTCTGCGGTGATTTTTCCGCCATTGTTGTTATCTCATGTAACTGTAGTGTACGGTATCTGGGAAAAAAACAATGGCGGAGTTAGATAAACCAGAAAAAAATACCACAGCGCGGACTCTATATTATATCATAACTACATCATCATCAACAAATACATCATCACGCCTGTATTCCCCGAAGGGGTAGGCAAAGGTGCACTGTAGTGCGCCCACACTTCGCCGATGTATTTTGGTCCCAATGTAATAGGGGGCGAGCCTATTGCCATTATACCGGGCACATTCCCCCTCAATACGAGGGAGATTGCCATAGTCCACCACGCTGGCCCAGTGCGGGTTGGTGAACTTCACACGCCTTTCTATAGACGCGCAGGTTTCCTCACGATGTTTTCCTTCACCGTTCAGCAAGTGGTAATCATTGTTGAACATATCATAATAGTATATCGACAATATACCATCTCTGTTATGATATCTCTATGCTTGTACCAGAGACAGTCAATCTTTATGCATACTGACACAGAGTTTTCTTTTGCTATTTTCATAAATTTGGACGCGTGAACTTTAACGCTCCAGTATGCTTGGGGCTTTATGTTATCTTATCTGATAAAGCGAATCTACAGTATCTTACGTTACTTGGTATACGGTAATTATTCCGAGCTCGTATACAGCTAACATACGAATGCTTTTAGCCGACTCCACTCAGCGCCCGTTTTTCAGGGAAAGGTTCAAAAGTGGGTAGCGAGACGTGCTACAATCGATGCTGGTTTTTTAGAGGTGGAAAACATTTAAGTCTCGATTGGAAATACTAGGTTTATTTATTTGTATTGCCTTTTATTGGCGCTAAAAATATTAAAAAAATAATCACATGATAAAAATTTCAACGAATTACTTATACAGGCTGTTTCAGAAGTCCGAAATAATACTTTGACGTTTGCATTAGTATTGGTGATACAACTGAATGGTATAAAAATATATTGAAATTCGACTATGTTTTAAAAACTTTTTTTTTCGTCGTTAATTTCTATAACTCGTAATATCTCGAGTCCTATGTAAAATTTGTATGTTCTGTTTTGGGAATATTGGTAGTCGCCCTTTATAAGTGTATTATACACTGCTGAATAGGGTTATGGACGTACGCAAAGACCAGAACACGATACCTGTGATAAATACTCAAATGTCTATAACTCAGAAACTATGATGGTTACGTATAATCTGTCTTCACTAAGCATCCACATATGAGCTGCTGTATATGTACCCAAAGTATTATTTCGGACTTCTGATACACCCTGTATATGCGTCAACACTCTCCCGTCAAATTATTTGTCATATCAAAACGAACTGTATTGACACATAGAAAAGGTTCACTCTTCAGCGCAATGACACTGACAGCCATTTTGACTCGTACAGGCGTGGCGTTTACCACAGAAATTTAATCTATAAGCTCGTTGATACAAAGTTCGTTTTGGTATTGGCGAAAAGTTTACCGCAGGGCTTAACTCGTACTACAGATGCGGTACTATCAGCTTGTTTATCGCGGTGTAAATTAAAACGTGCTTTATCTCATATCTCGAAATCACGTTCCGCTCAATCAACCCTTCAGCGTCCAAAGGGGGGTCAGGTCGACCCACTAACGTGATCATACGGGCTTTAATCAACATATCAACATTTTAATTTAAATTTCGTATGAGTACAGTCGCGGACTGATAATGTTTAACATCTCATATTTTTGTTTTCTTATATTTACGCCAATACTATGCATTGAAATAATTTTCTATTGCGTTTATTTCCTATTTTATTTATTTTAACGTCGGGAAAATAAAATAGTAAATAAACGCGATAGAATCCGTAAAATAGTTTTATTTGAATCTCATATTTTTGTTACTTATAGTTGGCTGCAAATAAAAGGTCATCCCATCTTTGTTGCCTTCATCATGAATTTTAATTTGTAATGTATATTTAATATTTATTTAATTTGTTGTTGCTATTATTTAATCAAGAAATTAATATAAACAACTGGTAATGGTAACCGCTAATCATAAGTGCGGCCAATTTTCATCTTATTCCATTAAATTTCATAATGTTGTTAAGAAGAAGAAAAATAAAGGAGTTAATATAAGTATGCCTGTTGATATTACTTCTTAGACCTTATTAACATTTACATAAACATAGCATTACAAAATATCATAACTTATCTGAAAATCTAATTAAATTTGCCAAATTTGCGACATTACATACAAAATGTTAAACATCGATACCGTATAGTTTTATTATTATATTCATTTCGCATTCTTGTCTTGCGACTTAAATTAGACAGAGCCTGTATCTTGAAACCCCTATAGAAATGTACAGTCACAACAATTTCGTACAGTTTGAGATGGAATCGTAATTTAAATGTGTTAAGCACTTTCAGACCGCGACTGTACAACACGAACGCGGCCGCGATTTTCGGATAATTAACCCTGCTCTCGCTTCAATATACCGACCGATGATATATTTAAAAACGTGTCGAATGCAGTTGATTGATTAATTTCGTGCGGCTGTTGTTCGCCGCTATTTATTATCCCCCGATGAAATGTGCGGTCGACTTTTATTTGTTTGTTTGTTTTACTTCGGTTTCCCGATGGTGGAATAAAGTTTATGATCGTCAGATCAATTGTTCAAGTTCCGAGCCTACAGAGGCGTGAAGATGCGCGAAGAAAAAGTTCATTTTTCAACAGAATTCCATTGACATTAAGGTCAAGTGGTTTGTACCACACAAATCCAGTCTTTATGCAACGGACACAGATTTCTTTTTGGTATTCGCAAAAAAAATTACGTTAATTTTGACGCTCCAGTGTGTGCAGGATTTTATAGTGACATTATAGCACATTTCTCATATATATAATACGTAATAAGGATTTGGAGAAAGATTACAATTTCTATGAAATTTGGGGTGCCAGTTTTAAATTAGGTCAGTAAAGTCAGTATTTTCGAGTCTCAAAGTCTGTTAAATCAGTATCTTTGACTATACAATCTGTTTCGAGCCTTTGATTCGTGAATTATAAAACAACATCCTAAGCACATAAGCAATATATATATGAAATCAGGGGCCTTACTACCATAAAGTAGTATGTTTTCACTAATAATAATAATATAGCCTTTTATTCAGATCTACTTAGTTATCACGCTATTTACATTTAGGTACTGAGACTTAGCCTATTATTTGAATTTTGCTTGTTTTTTGCAGATCTGTTTGCCAGTCGGCAAAGGCCTCCTCCAACCTTTTCCATTCATGTTTCTCTTGAGCCACTCTATTCCACGTCACTCCTGCCACTTGTCTGATGTCGTCGTCCCACCTTTTGTGTGGTCTACCTTTTTTCCCTTTTCCATCTCTAGGATGCCATCTTGTCACAATTTTGCTCCATTTGTCTTTCCCTCTTATCACGTGTCCTGCCCATCGCCATTTGAGCCTTCTGACTTTACAGGTTATATCTATGACTTTTGTCTTGTTCCTGATTACATAGTTTTTCACTCTATCTGACTTCCTAATGTTCAGCATGCTTCTTTCCATGCTTCTTTCCATTGCGTTTTGGTGTTTTCACTAGTAGCTGACAATTATTTATAGATTTTGTACTGAGTTCTCTACAGAGAACTCAAAGTAATATTAAATATCTAAATATGTCTTGAATAAAATTATAATCCCACAAATTCTCAGCGAACCTTTAAAATATCCGCAACGTATTTTAGCAGATGTACCGCATTGAAAGCCGAGCGGCTATCCCGGCTAAAGGTTATTATGAACGCAGCGCAGGCTCTGCGGATATTCAAATAGATAGCCCACTTAGCCAGCCATTGCTAGCAAATTTGGTTAATGCACCTGCCTCTGACGCGATCGACGCTGCTCTGTAACTAGTAATATTAGTACTACAGTTTTACTATCCCTTTGGCAGTATTATTTTAATATTACTTTTCAAAGCAGCGGTAGTCTAGTTGGTAGAATGATGTGAGGAGTGCAAGTTTTAATCTCGGAGTGCTGGGATTTTCTGATTCCATAAGCGAATATCATTTTCAATAATGATTACCAGTTGCTGAACGATGATCGTGATCGGGATCGTGAGGTATAAAGGCGTGTGAAGTTCACCAACCAGCACTGGGCCAGTGTTGCTCTATGGCCCAAATCTCGTATTGAAGGGAGTGTACCCGGTATAATGACAGTAGCTTTACATTGGGACCAAAATACATCGGCGAAGTGTGTGTCCACCTCTGCATACTCCTTCAGGGAATACCAGCGTGATGATGTTTGTATTTATATGTACTTTTTCTAAAGGTTTTACTACTACAGCCCTTTTTAACGTCACACTGCTGGGCACGGGCCTCTCCTCAATGTGAGGGGAATTCAGGCCATAGTCCACCACGCTGGCCCAGTGCAGGTTGGCAGACTTCACACATCTAACGAGAACTAGACAAGTTCCCTCAGACGTGCAGGTTTCCTCACGATGTTTTCCTTCACCGTTTCATAGCAAGTGATAATCTCGAATGAAAATGAGATTCGCACATAAATCCCAGAGGTGCGAGCCAGGGTTTGAACCTGCACACTTTGAATTGCAAGGCGTGTGTTCGACCACTCGGCTACCATTGCTATTTTAAAGGTTTTAAAGGCTTTGGTTAAGTACCCAATAATTATCACTGCCTTTTAATAAATATCAGTCAATCGCTTTTTAACAACACAGTATCGAATGGATGAAATAAGATAACACGAAAATATTACAAGCGAAACGAATTTGATTACGTCAAAGCAAATTCACCATTTTGACACAGTTAAGTCCCACACTGGGGCGTTAAGCCACGCGCGTTAAATGCCCTGTATTGACTCATGGAAAAAGTTGATTCTTCAACGAAATTACATTGACAGCGCGAGTTGATTTTGACTGTTCTTCGCTTTACTTTTACCTCAGATATTTAATCTTTATGTATAAAACTAGCTGTGCCCGCGTGGACTTTAGGAAGATTACCCGGAAATAATGGTTTTATGTTCATCCTGCGGCACCCTAATTCTTTTTCTAAAATAAATGTAGCCTAAGTTACGCTTTGGAATCAATCAGCCATCAGCTTTCTGCCAGTGAAAGTCCCGTCGAAATCTGTTCAGCCGTTTGGAAGTTTACCCGGAACAAACAGACAAAAATTGCTTTTTCGTTATAGGTATCATGTATACTTTCATATGCATTAGTTAAAATAATGTTATTTTGATATTACAGACACTCCAATTTTCGGTTTAAAGACATTTATTTCTCATAAAGAACAGTACAGTCCACTCTTAATGAGAAACTATATATATTTTTTTTTTAATGAGATAGGGAGGCAAACGAGCAGACGTTTCACCTGATGGCAAGTGATCAACGCCGCCCATGGACACCTGCAACACCAGGGGCATCGCAAGTGCGTTGCCGGCCTTTAAGGAATGGGTAGGCTCGTTTCTTGAAGATACCTTTGTCGCATCGGTCCGGGAACACCGCTGCAGGAAGTTCATTCCACAGTTTGGTGGTGCGAGGAAGAGAGAGCGAGAGAGAAAGAAAATAAATCATTACAATATTTCTCTGCAAATCAGCTGAGTCAGGTGTTATTTATTTGTACGTATGTATAGATGACACAAAGTTCGTTTTGGTATTGGCGACTTTTGACGCTCCGGTATGCGCGAGGGTGATTATTAATCATAATAAATAAAATAGACCTTCAACGCTAGACGACGCAAAAAAGTAGAACATCAAACACCTAAAGTAATAACATGGAATCATTTATTAAACCCGTTATTCGCCGCGTAAGGCCGAAAATCCAGGCACTGTTCACGTGTGGCTGTGTGGCGGGATGTTTCGCGCCCGAGCGCTTTCAATTTGCATTAAGCCTGCCGCACACTGAGGCGTCAATGTTCACGCGTCAAAATGTATTGACAATACAAAAACTAAATCTGTGTCAAGCATAACCATTAAATTACTGTCGTATAAGCTACACGACTTCCTGGAAGAGTCCGTTCCGTAAACTTAAACGAGTAAGACCACACCCACGCTGGGAGGACGAGATCGCACGTATATCTGGACTACGTTGGCTGGACGTATCGAAAAATAAACAAAGCTGGCATCTTCTGGAGGAGGCCTTCACCTCAGGGGTTACCGAATAAAAATCTATAATAAAAAAATATATTATAATATGTAAAAATTCTGAGAAATATAAGGCTTTTTTATTTTATCTATACATACATACATACAAATAAATAAAATTGGAGTGTCTGTTTGTAATATCAAAATAACACTTTTTTACCAAATGCGTATGAAAGTATGTATATACGATACCTATAACGAAAATGCAATTTTAAAATTTTTTGTCTGTCTGTCTGTCTGTCTGTCTGTCTGTCTGTCTGTCTGTCTGTTTGTTTGAGGTAAACTTCTAAACGGCTGAACCGATTTCAATGGGACTTTCACTGACAGATAGCTGACGTTCAAGGCGTAACTTAGGCTACTTTAATTTTAGAAAAAGCATTAGGGTTCCGCGGGAAAAACATAATACCCATATTTCCGGGTAATCTCCCTAAAGTCCACGCGGGCGAAGTCGCGGGCACTGCTAGTTTATTATAAGCTACGCGTGGAAGCGCGTTTAAATACGCTCGAGCTGTCAGTGTCATTTCGTTTTTGAATGATCTTTTTCTACGTGTCAATACAGTTAGTTTTGGCAAAAAAATTGGACGCGCGAGAGTTGACGCTTTTGTGTGCGGACAGCCTTAAGGGTTTATCAGTTTTAATGTGAACACTAAAAGTTGTAAAGTTGTGCGCCGTCACCGGCGGCGGGCGGTCTCGGCGACCCCGCCCGCGATTACGGGTTGAAATTTTAAGTTGCCCTCACAATGTTTTTGAAGAAGATAGATCGCTCTTGACATTAAGATTTTTATGCTAAAATAAGTTTTAGTACGCTGAAAAGATTCACGTTTTATATAAATATTTTAAGAGCATTTTATTTAATGACTTGCGTGTTACTTGACTTTGGTTTATGCTTACGTATATTAAACTGAAACGTGGCATTAATATTTAGTTTATTAAAACAAAACTGTAATATTTTTAGTCTGGTGTGTTACTTTGCGTGCGGATTAGGATTAAATGCAACCTTAAGAGCGCTTTCAGACCAGCGTTTCTTTTTGTTGTCATGCTGCAAGTTTATGCAAAAGATTTATTTGTGGTTTGGCGGTAAAGGGAAGATCTTCCTGCCAGGCGGGTGGTATGCCTGGCGGGGTCCGCTACGCCCCCCAATGTTGTTGTCGGGGAATTTGTATATATAGTTCAGATCGTCGAACACACCAGTACCGCAAGCTAGCATTTTCATAGTACTTTGTATGGCGGATAATTTCTTGATCGCGTAGAATTGCGATGTGTCTACAGTCGCGCCATCTAGTAGCGACTGGCAGTAGTTGTGTTTCGTGGCGAGATATAGGTTGCGCCACAGTGGAATAAACGAATAATGGTAAAACAATAACATACCAAATGTTTCATTGCTAACACTTTTGAAAATATCGAGAATAATTTTTTTATCAGTTTTGCTACATGCATTTATTTATAATTTTATTTTTTTTGCAAATTTAAAGAATTTCATGAAAACTGCTAGAACAAAAGTTGATGAGCGTTCACTAATCTATCCGTATGAATTTTTTCAGCCCGAAATATTGACCTTGTATCCTAAGTCCACCATATTTAAAATCCGGACCACTGTGCGGTGGTGGCGAGTGTCAGCAGCAATATGTACATCGCGACTCGACTTATACGAGCTTAAAAGCACGTCAACGCTTGTACGAGATGCGCGTGCGCCTAAAGACGCACTTCCAAAAACGTGATTATAAGCTCGAATAAGACGTTATTATACTAAAGGAGGCATAGATGCCATGTTCAACTTGATACCTCCACGCGTTTCTGCGAAAAGGGGTCTTGACAGACAGACAGACGGACAACAAAGTGATCCTATAAGGGTTCCGTTTTTTCTTTTTAGGTACGGAACCCTAAAACTGTATAAAACACGCTTAAACAATCATAATACTATACTATTCTACTTGAGGTATAATTGCGTTATTTTGTTGGCGTTCGCGAGCGAGTGGCGCCCAACGTGGGACTGTTTTAATTGCACTTTTTGCGCGGTCCGCGTAATTACCCAGCTCGGGGGACCGGCCAAAGTGTATGACGATGTTAATGTGTAACACGACGCTAAATAAACATAATATTTTGTGCCCGTTTTATACCCAAGCAGTGGAGGGGTTACGGCTGAGTTTATAATACTTAGCGGGTTATTTTATTGTAAGGTGAGCTTAAGTGGGTTAAAGTTAAGCTATATATTGCATATCTTTGCATATAATTTCATTTGAGTTGGGCTGCTAGAATTTCTTAAATTTGAGACTTGATGCCGTTTTGTTTTAGTGACTGAAATAATAAATACAATGGAAATTTGACGACGACCAGGGGTCCGATTCTCGCAACATCGACATCGTCTCTAATTCGACATACGAAAGCGAAAAAGTACGACCAATTTGACGTTTTATTATACGCAAGCAAATATTTGCATGCCTAGTGAAGACAGATTATACCTAGTATAGTGTGTACTATCATAGTGTCCGAGTTATAGATCTTTGAATATTTGTCATAGTTATCGTGTTCTGGCCTTTGGGTACATCCATAACCCCATTCAGCAGTGTAAACTAACTTATGAGTGGCAGCCACGAATATCCACAAAACACAAAATTTTATATAGGACTCGAGATATAGCAATTGACAACGAAAAAAAAGTTGAAAAAACATGGTGGAATATCTTAAGAATTATTTTTATACCATTCTGTAGGTTTAGCATGCATGTCAATACAAGACCTCTGTCACGGATTCGCTCACTCGATCTCTGTCTCATTTAACCGACTTCAAAAAGGAGGAGGTCTTCGTAGGGTATTTTTTTTATGTATGTACACCGATTACGCTGCGAATTATGATCCGATTTACGTGATTTTTTTTTTGTTTGAAGCGGAATAGATGCCATTTAGTCCCATAAAATTGTATGGACAAGCAGTTTTAATTTTATGAACACTTTTTAAATTTATTATGATCATTATTTACGTGGATGATGTAATTGTATACGGCTTTTGTAGGAGTTTTCATTTAGGTTGATTATTAGTTTTTGTTTAATACGGATTGTTAACAAACATCGAAACTTACCCCCAAAGGAGTGCTATGTTATGTTTGTAGGATGTTATATGGTATGTACGTATTTATATGTGCATTTTAAGCTATTTAATGTATATATTATTAAGTACACCCTCGTCTTAATAATTCAGTTAATCCTCTCCATCCTAAGGTTGCCTGGTAGAGATCGCTATTAGTGATAAGGCCGCCCATTGTGACACTGTATAATTTGTGTGTAATATTTTGTTAATTTTTGCAGTGGAACAATAAAGAGTTATCTATCTATCTAAAGGGGGGGGGGGGGGGAGATGTGTAGGGGGGATTTTTTTTGGGTGTAAATATTTACTTTTTTACACACCCGATACTGATGTAAACGTCAAAGTATTATTATTTCGAACAACCTGTATACTAGTACTGTCTTCTTCTCGATATTTCTCGAATGTTCCCACCTAAATAGTTACTGTACACGAGATAATCCCTTTAGTTAGTCTCCATGCCGGGCGCGTCTCTGCCTCACCGAGCATAGTGTACATAATTAATGTTACATCAATATCCTCATTACCCGCCGCTCTTTAGCTTAACACACACCGAGGCGAGCGAATTAACAGACATTTTTAGAAAATAACAGTGGTTGCCGAGTGGTCGAACGCTCGCTTTGCAATCAAAGTGTGCAGATTCAAAACCCTCACCTCTGGGTTTCATGTGCGAATCTCATTTTCACTTGCTATGAGACGGTGAAGGAAAACATCGTGAGGAAACCTGCACGTCTATAGATAGGCGTGTGAAGTTCATCAACCCGCACTGGGCCAGCGTGGTGGACTATAGCCCAAAAATCTCCCTCCTATTGAAGGAGAATGTGGCCCGTGCAATGGCAATAGGTTCGCCTCCTATTAGGTACATTGTGACCAAAATACACCGGCGTAGTGTGGGCGCACTGCAGTGCATCTCTGCCTACCCCTTCGGGGAATACAGGCGTGGGGATAGAGATGTATTTTTTGTAAATATACTCTATGCTTAGTAGACATAAAGATTGAATTCCTGTGGTAATATCCGCGAGATCAAGGACCACGATGCAACGATGTTATTTCGTTGAAAACTGTGCTTCGTCTGTGAGTTATTAAAGTTCATTTTGGTATGCGCAAAAAATAATTCGCGATTTGACGCGCCTATGGACGAAGGGCTAAATGCTATAAAAGCATGTTTGGGATGAAGACATCGTAGATAGGAGCCAGCGGATTATGACGTAAAAATGAATACAACAAATAAAAATCTCAATGAAATATACTCAAAAGCCTGTACGGAAACTATGATAGTTATTAATAGTCTGTTTTAATTGAGCACTTAAATTTTGTTTCGGACTTCTAATACACCCTCTTCCTCATTTGAACGCTGAGTCAAATCCATCAAAAGTCGCCAATTAATACCACTTAACTAGCTAAGCATCCACAGAGATCTAAACATGATTCCAAAGGGTTTAAAATTACCGCCAATTCCTCATAAACCAATTTATTCCCTTAAATTTTAGTAATTCTGCATTGTACCTGGTATTTACACGCTGTTACGTTTCATCGGCAGATTCATATTCTTCCTACTAATATTATAAGTAATTTGAAAGTTTGTGAGGATGGATGGATGTTTGTTGCCCTTTCACGCAAAAACTACTGAACGGATTTTGATGAGACTTTACAGTATCACTGTTTATACACCAGAATAACATAAAGGCTATAATTTATTACGATATTGAATAATCAGCATTGGTAGCCTCGCGGGCAAGAACGCCCGCCTTGAACGTAAGGGGTGCAAGTTCAAATCCCAGGCCCGCACCTCTGAGATAATTTTCATGTGCGAATATCATTTTCAACAATGATTACCACTTGCTGAACGGTGAAGGTAAACATCGTGAGGAAACCTGCACGTTTATAGCTTTCTATAGCGTGTGAAGTTCACCAACCCGCACTGGGCCAGCGTGGTGGACTATGGCCCAAATCTCCCTCGTATTGAGGGGGAATGTGCCCGGTATAATGGGAATAGGCTCGCCCGGTATAATGGGAATAGGCTCGCCCCCTATTACATTGGGACCAAAATACATCGGCGAAGTGTGGGCGCACTGTAGTGCACCTCTGCCTACCCCTTCGGGGAATACAGGCGTGATGATGTATTTATTTGATGTATTGAATAATCCATATCTGCGCTGACGAAGTCGCGGGTAGAAGCTGGTATAGTAGTATTCTGGATCTGCTGACGAATTGAGAAATGAATTTGTCCATGAGGAGTTGCATGGGCATTTCAGAATGCCGTTTCCGCTCCCTCGTGTACCGTATCAGTACCATCGCAGCCCCACGCGTGGGCGATAAATAATCCCCGGCTCGACCATTACACACGGCTGTACATCGCCTTCCGATAATTTATACGGGACTTTATAAGCTGTTGCCTCTACGTGTGCAGCGGTGATGAGGTGTTTGAACGCTCGCGCTTTACTTTTTTGAGAATATAAACTTACCAGTGGGTACCCGGCTGTCGATGTTTATTTGTTGGAAAATAAAGGAAATTAAGTTTTTTTTTATAGTCTTTCTATGTCCCACTCCTGGGCAAAAGCCTCTCCTTTACTTCTCCAAACATCACGGTCTTGGGCTATTATTTGACTTGCCGTAGATGTGTGAAGGTATTTGAGTTTTTTTTTTTTTTAATTTATTGGTATCAAACCATCTTCGCATTATTGCCTTTCTAATGACACTGGTTCGGTTGGATGGTTTTGAAGTCTATAACGGACAAAGGTTTTTGTGTCTGATGTCTAAAAGGCCGTTAAGTGACATCTTGCCTTATTATTATACTACATGAAAGCCAAACATTTTCTCTACCGGCCAGTCATGGTTTTATTATTTAACATTCATAGTTATCAAGATACGTGAATACAAGTCTCAATACCTTTACAATGACTAAAGACATTTTTTTTAACATACTTGCTTGTATCTTAAAATGGGGTGTAGGTAGGTACTCACATAAAGAGCTTCTCAGTAGTCGTAAAACTAAACGTTTTAGGTATACCAGACTTGGTATTATTTTTCTAACATTTGTAGTTATTAAGACTGTGATGTATGTTTAGGGTAACTTTATAATATAAGTTAGCCGTGTTACCGCCTTTACAAGATTGTGTCACTCATCGGATTAAACGTTAATTAGTACGGACGTGTTTAATAGTTATCCGAGAGAAGTGTGCCCTGGAAGTATAGGGATAGGGTCATACGATATCCAGAGGATTGGTGAAGGCGCATACAAATCAAAGACAAATAAAAAGAAATCTGTGTGTATTCATAATGTTCAAGTAGCTTGGATTTAATCATTCAAGACATCAGACGGAAGTATTCGCCTAGACGAACGAAAATAATGTTATATTATTTGATTCCTGATTGAAAACGCCTACGCCTCATAAAAACTTTCAAACTAAAATTAGATCATACACCAATGTGCCCTTAGGCCATTTGGGGCCGCGAATATGACTTTGCAAAAACTCTACAACGCTATTACGCAAATTAGGGTCCACATTGTGAGAGTGGCGATAAAATTCTGCCTTAAGGTCATTACCGTGCTTGTGTAAACCTAATATGCCTTTTCTCATGTAGAAAAAACTTCTCCGAACGAGTTTTTTAAGTAACAATGTTGAGGAAAATTATGGTTCTTATTTCGCCCTGAAATATTGGAGTCAGTGCTTGTAATATTACTTCGGTTTATTTGACAAAAAAACAAAGCAAAATAAAAAAACTTTATCACGCCTGTATTCCCCGAGGTGGTAGGGCCCATACTTCGCCGATGTAGTTTGCTCCCAATGTAATAGAGGGCGACCCTATTGACATTATACCGGGCACATTTCACCTCAGTACGAGCGATATTCAGGCCATAGTCTACCACGCTAACCCAGTACAGGTTGGCAAACTTCACACACCTGTTTGTAGGTTTCTTCACGATGTTCACCTTCATAGTTTAAGAAGTGGTAATAATTATTGAAAATTATATTCGCCCATAAAAATATCAAAGTTGCGGGCCCCAGATTTGAACTTACACCTTACATTCAAGGCGGTTTTACCAACTAGGCTACTACTGCTATACCTAGCATATTGAAATTACAATCAGACCCTCGAGCAAAACTGATCAAACTACATCGGTGAGTATGGGTGCGCTACGGTGCACCTCTGCCTACCTCTTTGGGGAATACAGGCGTGATGATGTATATATGCTGTAGCTATTAACATTTATGAAACTCGTTTTCAAATTTGAATTCCCACAGAACATATCAAATGAATTATTCTCCTGATAAAATTTGTATTCTTTCCACGCCGACCTTCCAGAAAGAGATACATATACAATTATATCTAATTGTACGTGTGTCCAGTAGACATCAACACATACATTATGTAAATATATTTCGACTAGTCCAGGAGTAAGTGATGTGAAGTTCACATAATTTCCTATTAACATTGACATAGAGTATAAAATAGTTTAAAGATCCTACTAATATGACAAATGTCAAAGTTTGTGAGGATGGATGTTCGTTACTCTTTCACGCAAATACTACCGAACCGATTTTGATGAAACTTTATTGTTTATATATCAGTGGTGTCAGCACGCATATCAAGACAAGACCTCTATCACGGATAGGCTCGATCACTCTCTGTCTTATTTTCGTATGCGAAAGAACGAGATGTGATTCTGATTCCGATTCTGTGACATGTCTTGTCTTAGCGCTCATGCCACAACTACTGAATGACATACACCTACGCTATAATTTATGAATATAATAATCGAAATCTGCGCGGACGAAGTTCGGGGTAGAAGCTAGTATGCAATAAGGACATGAAATAGTAATTTACTTTAAAGCCACACACTGTTGCGTCACGATGCACGCTACAATTGTTTGCCCATACCAAACCGAACTCTAAGTCAATATACATAAAGTCTTAATTTATGTGGTAAAACCACACGTCAAAATTCGTTGGCGCCGTCAATGGTACTTCGTTGAAGAATGAACCTTTTGTATTAGTCACTACAGTTCATTTTAGTATTAATAACATCGCATTGCACTAATTGTGGCTTATAAATCTGCACGCAAGCGTAGTAAGTTTGTTATGCTATTGAAGTGCGCGGATATTATAAAAATCGAAGTATCATTGGGACCAAAATACATCGGCAATGTGGTATGTGCACTGTTGTGGACTTCTGCCTACTATTTCGGGGAATACCTTCCTGATGATAATGTATAAATTTCTATAACTGCATTTTTTTCTACATATATCTTATTGCAATGTTATATGTAGGCAGGTCAGTATTAAATAGAGGTTTACCCATCTACAATATGTTACTCTATGATGCATTCATCTCACTATCGGCTTAGCTTATTTGAATTTGTAATGACTCTACATCCTTGTGGGGGAGACGTTAGCCGCATAACATTGCCCCGTGGGCGGTACCTGAGTTATTTCAATAGTCCACACGACGAGTGATAAGTTCAAGTGAATTGAACTGACGTATTGACGTAATAATTTCAAAGTAATTCTTCGTCTTTTTTTACGAAATTGTAGTTTATCACAAAAACACATGTTTTTTTAAATATCTACGAAACTCAATAACCGTGCTTAACGAACTAATTTCATACTTACTAACTTGTTTGTACGGAACCCTCGATACACGAGTCCGACTCGCAACTCGCCGATATTTTTATATGCAATCGAATTTATTATTTTATAAATATAACCTTCAATTTTTTCATCGCACTTTAGATTTTAGTCGGTTCGATTCCCAGGTGTGGCAAGCGAATTTTCGAAAATCTTTGAATGCAGTTTTGTGTTTGTGATTGTACTATTATCTATCTACAGTATTAAGAGTACTTTCCCTTCAGGTGGCATTACAAAATTCCACCCTGTATACCTATATAGGTATCAGAGATACATCTGAACCTTTCTAATCCAGTTGTAAAACGATTTACAATAAGCAATGTTATTCCATATCCAGTGTATAGTACCGTAACGGTATCTTAAACACAATCTGACAATCTTTGAAGGCATCTGAGAACCGCGCGAGTAACCGTTCGTCACGAATACAGATCTGAGCCTATTTATTTTTAACTGACTATAAAAAGGAGGAGGTCCTATTCTTTTACGAATTGTTGAAATATAATGTAATATATAACCGTGAAAAAAGCCGGCATGGGTGTGCGAAGTTCACCAACCCGCACTGGGTCAGCGTGGTGGAAATATGGCTATAACTTTAACTATGATAGTTAGGTATAATCTGTCTTCACTAAGCATCCACATATTACCTACCGTATATGTACCCGGAATATTGTGTCGGACTTCTGATACACCGTGTATAACATACAATATTTACATAGCATTATTCCTTTTCGCCTGTGCGACCCCACTGACGTTTCAAGCCTATTGTTTCTATTAAATGCTTGTACCTGAATCGAACTCTGGACTAGTTTACCGGATACCGCAACACTGATAACCGCACCGCCTCGAGCGAACAACGGACCTAAACGTGAGATCTTGAGGCATTCGAGGCGTACTTACAGGAAAGTTAAATTACGTCCATTCATACGGTAAAGCCGACAGCCTTAAGCCACTGGGATGTCAAAAGCCACTCTTCAAAATATTTGCCAATACCAAAATGAACTGTATTAACTCATGAACAAAGCTCATTCTTCAACGAAGCTACATTGACAGCGCGAGCGTATTTTGATGATTTTTGAATTGAATTGAACTTAGACTTAGCAGTGGTAGCCGAGTGGTCGAACGCACGCCTTGCAAATCAAAGTGTGCAAGTTCAAACCCCGGCTCGCACCTCTGGGATTTATGTGCGAATCTCATTTTCATCCGAGATTATCACTTGCTATGAAACGGTGAAGGAAAACATCGTGAGGAAACCTGCACGTCTGAGGGAACTTGTCTAGTTCTCGATAGATGTGTGAAGTCTGCCAACCCGCATTGGGCCAGCGTGGTGGACTATGGCCCGAATCCCCCTCGCATTGAGGGGAGGCCCGTGCTCAGCAGTGGGACATTAAAAGGGCTGTAGTAGTAGTAGTAGTAGAACTTCAATAGTAACTGTACATTTTTGTCAGATTTTGTTTTTTAAATGTCAATAACAATGTAATATTAAATACATTGGTGCAAGACAGGTGGTGGGTAAAAGTACTGGTATATTTAACTCATTTCATCCTTAAATATTAAATTAATTTAAAAAAAAACAAGCTTTTATTTAAGTGCCCTTAGTTTTCGTGTTCTCCTCAGCAAGCCCTTTCATTTGATACCCATACTGTGGTAGTGTAGAAAAAATAACTTTCCCGCCATCTCTGATGATCCGCCATATTGGAATAAGAATGACGTCACTAAGCTAAGCATGCATTGTCATCCAACATAAGCGTGTATACCATATTTCAGCTCAATCGGTTAAAGATAACTGATTTAAAATTCAGTTGCAAGATTCCACCCGGACATACATTGCAAGTTATTATAAAGCTTGTAATAATAGTGATAAGTAGAATATTATCATTTAATTAATGTTTAAAACATGCCGGAGATAGTCTTTCCGAGTCTATGTGCCTACATAAATAAATAAAATATATAATCTAACTAATGTGTAACCTCTGAGATGATTTTCATGTGCGAATGTCATTTTCAATAATGATTACCACTTGCTGAACGGTGAAGGAAAACATCGTGAGGAAACCTGCACGTCTATAGAAAGGCCTGCGAAATTCACCAATCCACACTGGGCCCACAATCTCCTTTATATTGAGGGAGAATGCGCCCGATATAAAGGTAATAGGCTCGCCCCCTATTACATTGGGACCAAAAATACATTGGTGAAGTGTGGGTGATCTGCAGTGCATCTCTGCCTACCCCTTCAGGGAATACAGGCGTATAATAGAATAGAACAGGCATATAATCTTAAGGTGCGCTTATCAAAGGCGCGGTGCGGACGAAGGCTGCGCAGACGCTCGTGTCACTGACACCGACTTTGTTTGGACGCGGTCACAGTGAGTAGAGCGCTGTGAGAGCGACATTGACTATTACTGTATATCATCACACTTGTACCCCCTGAAAGGGGAGACAGAGGTACCGCTGTTTATAGTTTACCCACATTTTGTTGGATTTTTAGTTCTTATGTAATAAAAGGCTAGTTTATTACAATTATAACGGGCATTTCGAAGCTTAGGGTGATCAGTCATAGTCAAACACCATAAGCTGGTGGTAGTTGGCGAACTTCACAAGCATTTTAATCGACGTTCATGTATCTTAATAATAAAAAAATAAAGCACTCTCACACTTCGACTCTCGCGCGTTAATTTTTTTGCCATACAAAAACAAACTCTATTGACTTTTAGAAAATGATCATTTTTCAACTAAATGACCCTGTGGTGTCAGCACGCATGTCATGACAAGACCTCTGTCACGGAATGGCTCGGTCGCTCTCTGTCTAATTGCATACGAGTGAAAGAGACAACATCAAGATATTTCGTGACATTCGTCTAATCTTGGCATTCGTCTCTCGCTCATGCTACAAGTGCTGGCGAGCGAATTTTGACGCGTGGCGGCTTGGCCTTTACCACAGAAATTCAAGCTTTATGCGTATTGAAATAGTGTTCGTTATAGTATTGGCAACGTTTTTCGACTCCTCAGTGTACACGCTTTATGTGTGACGCCTTAACCGGTAATAAAAAGTTATTGATGCGACGTCCCAGTTTCTGTAATTGATCGTGATTGGTGATTTACTGCGTGCCAATTGAGCAGGCGCTGATTTAATGTCGTAAATGGTACGCCTCAAAGAAATAAAAAAATCCTCCAGTCCCCATTCTAAATCACAACTTTAAAAAAATAATACATCATCACGCCTGTACTCCCCGAAGGGGTAGGCAGAGGTGCACTGTAGTGCACCCACACTTCGCCGATGTATTTTTGGTCCCAGTGTAATAGGGGGCGAGCCTATTGCCATTATACCGGGCACATTCCCCCTCAATACGAGGGAGATTTGGGCTATAATTCACCACGCTGGCCCAGTGCGGGTTGGCGAACTTCACACGCCTTTCTAAAGACGTGCAGGTTTCCTCACGATGTTTTTCCTTCACCGTTCAGCAAGTGGTAATCATTGTTGAAAATGACATTCGCACATGAAAATTATCTCAGAGGTGCGGGCCTGGGATTTGAACTTGCACCCCTTACGTTCAAGGCGGGCGTTCTTGCCCGCGAGGCTACCACTGCGTTCCGCGAGGCTACAATAAAAAAATAAAATATCACCTGAATATCACCTAAACTGAGTATTGCTTGTACTATGGGTGCTATGGGTTGGGGGCGATCTCAGTTACACCCAGACCAGGGCAAGTTCCGAAAAGGTCATTTCCGAAATTTGTCGATCACGGGATTGGAACCCGGAACTACCTGTTGCAGTGAATCAAGTGGCCTACGCTTGAACCATTAGACCATGCCATCGTCATTATAAAAAATCGTCAGTAAACAGAAAAACCGGCTAAGTGCGAGTCGGACTCGCGCACGATGGGGAACCCTTATCCCTTAAGGGGTACCATTATCTATAAAAACGGCAAAAAAATCATATCTGTTGTATGGGAGCCCCCTTAAATATATTTAGTCTGTTTTTCTTGTATTTTTTGTTATAGCGGCAACAGAAATACATCATCTGTGAAAATTTCAACTGCCTACTATCACGGTTTATGAGATACAGCCTGGTGAGAGACGGACAGACGGACGGACAGCGGAGTCTTGGTAATAGGGTCCCGTTTTACCCTTTGGGTACAAAACTAAAAAAAAAAACTCTACTTATTCGCTATGTATTTCCTATGGAGAAGAATTTTCCGCTCTCGCTACCTCTTATGCACTATATCCTCTGCTTAATATGAAGCAGACGTATCCCAGATCAGGTTTGTATGGAACCGGTTGGGGCGCTCACTACCAGAGTATTTGTTATTTGTGTTGTACCATGATTTATGGTAATAACTGAAGGTCCTCCAATAGCCACGTGGGTGGACGATGACACTACCAACGGGAGGGTTAATTGTGTATTTTTATGTAATAAAAGTTTTTTTTGGCTTCTCTGTTATTTTGTTCCCATTTTTTTTGTAATACTATTAAATCTGGGGCACACTGAAGCGTCAATATGCGTGCGTACTTAAAACGAACTGTATTGAATCACAGATAAAGTTCATTCTTCAACGATATGGTTTTTAGACCAAACCGACAATCGTCTTATGTTTATTATTATTTATTACCTGAACCCGCTACTTAATACGAGCGGTATTAAGGAACCCTAATTACCCAGAAGCCTAAATTATTCTTTATAATATCAGTTTGTCTTTTCCTCAAACAAACAAACATACAGATATCAACTACTAGTACTACTACAGTCCTTTTATCGTCCCACTGCTGGGCACGGGCCTCCCCTCAATGCGAGGGGGAATCGGGCCATAGTCCGCCACGCTGGCCCAGTGCGGGTTGGCAGACCTGACACATCTATCGAAAACTAGTCAAGTTCCCTCAGACGTGCAGGTTTCCTCACGATGTTTTCCGTCACCGTTTCATAGCGAGTGATAATCTTGGATGAAAATGAGATTCGCACATTAAACCCAGAGGTGCGAGCCGGGGTTTGAACCTGCACACTTCGATTGCAAGGCGTGCGTCGACCACTCGGCTACCACTTCTACCAAAATCAAACAAATGTTTATTCATTATAGGTACTAAATACTGCTATTTTGAGATTACAAACAGACACTTTAATTTTATCTATATAGCCATAGATATGGTATTTTATTTCTATCTGCAATGCTTAGATTTCATAAAATCTCTTTGAATCCTAAATCCTATTGTAGCGAAAATGTATAGGTGAGGTACACTTCGATACGTAGAATTTCAGCTAGTATGTAGGTATGTGAGCTTAGTAGCCTCACAAAGGGTATCGCTGCCTTTGTGCTACGTTTAAATATGTAAAATAAGTTTTTATCTTATTATTCCTTTCTAAGGAGTACAGGATAAACTATTGAGAACATGATAAAAAGGATAAAACGTTGTAAAAATAGTTTTGTGTGAGATTAACACGCGAACAGTAAATCTTCTTGTTATAAAAAGGGTTAAGCCCCGCTCACAATGGGGCATCATAAGCCATACCAAAACGAACTCTGTGTTGATATACATAAAGATTAAGTTTATGTGGTAAAAGACATAACCACACGCATCAAAATTCGATCGCGCAGTCAATGTCTTTTAGTTAAAGAATGAACCTTTTCAATGAGACAATACAGTTCATTTTGGTTCTGGCACAATATTCGACGCGCGAATTTTGACGGGCCTGTCGGCGTAAAGCGGGTTTCAGACTACGCTATAATATACAGGGTATTTCAGAAGTCCGAAATAATACTTTGGGTACATATACGGCAGCTCATATGTGGATGCTTACTGAAGACAGTTTATACCTAACTATCATTGTTTCTGAGTTACAGACCATTGAGTATTTGTCACAGGTATCGTGTTCTGGCCTTTGGGTACATCCATAACCCTATTCAGTAGTGTAAACACTAATGAGAGGCGGCTGCCAATATTCACAAAACAGAATATGCAAATTTTACAAAGGACTCGAGATATTACGAGTTATAGAAATTGACGACGAGAAAAAAAAATGAAAAAACAGGGTCGAATTTCGATCATTCAGTTGTATACTTGATACTGATGCAAACGTCAAAGTATTATTTTGGACTTCTGAAACATCCTGTATAGCACAACAATATCGCGCACCATACAAAGCCAATAATATATAGTACAGTACAGTGTGAACGTGGCCATGACAATGTATGGTGCGCGATATTGTTGTGCTATGAGCTATATACGATATGATATTATATTATAGCGTAGCCTTAAACCCGCTTTAGGTTAAGAATTGTGCTATAATATTTTTTATTGCAGGGGACAATTTCATTATTTCTAATTCGACATAAATGTCGGAACAAAATGACAAAATTGGGAGACAATTCTCGTAATCTCAATATTATCTGTAATTCGACATGTGTTGAACCGAAAAGCCAAATTGGTAGTATTTTTAGGGTTCCGTAAACAAAGGGTAAAACGGGAACCCTATTACTAAGACTTCGCTGTCCGTCCATCCGTCAGTCACCAGGCTGTATCTCATGAACCGTGATAGTTAGAGAGTTGAAATTTTTACAGATTATTTATTTCTGTTGCCGCTATAACAACAAATACTAAAAAAACAGAATAAAATAAATATTTAAGGGGTCTCCCATACAACAAACGTGATTTTTTGCTCGTTTTATAGATAATGGTACGGAACCCTTCGTGCGCGTGTCCGACTCGCATTTGGCTGGTTTTTAGTTTTGTTTCAAAATAATGTCGAATTAGAGATAATGTAGATCATGCGAGAATTGCTCCCCTAGTGAGTATAGTTTAGTTTAGTTCATCGACATCCACTTTTTTTTTTTAAATATTGAGGAAATTTAAATGGTATATCAAAAATGAAAAGCTCATAAAGGTACTCCGATTTCGAGGCGTAAGTTGAACGAGTCACTCAACTTGATTGATGCTGCCGTGAGTTTTACAGTAACAGAAAGCTTTTCGTTCAAAATGGCCCCTAACTTTTACCTCCCTGTCGGTAAAATCATACCCAAGGGGAATACTCCGAGTTACCAGGGGGTAACAGAGGTAGCAGGGGGTACAGAAATTGACCCGTTTTGTGACAAACATCTTAATATAATTGAAAACCCCCATTTCATAATTGACTTTTCCCCTTCGATAATTCGGGCGTGGTGAGTTCATGTCTCACATTTGCAGATGGTACAGTCGGCATCAAAATATTGCGGACATTAATAGTTTGGCTATTCATTATAAGTTCCGAATTTACAAAGTCAAAGTCAAATCATTTATTTTATATAGGCCTATGGGGGCACTTACAAATTGTCAAGTTTACATTTTTTTCTTAGGTATATACTACTATACTACCACCGGATCGAAACGCGACCTCAACTGAGAATATCCGGCAAGAAACTCAGTGGGCTGATCATTTTATTAAAAAGCCAAAACTTATTACAAATACACAGATATGTCAATGGCATTTGAAATAAAATATTTCCTCACGATGTTTTCCTTCACCGTTCAGCAATTGGTAATCGTTGTTGAAAATGAAAATTTTCTCAGAGGTGCGGGCACGGGATTTGAACTTGCACCCCTTACGTTCTTGCGCACAAGGCTACCACTGCTTTCTCTATCTAGGTACGTAATTCATAACAGATTATCTTGAGAGCCAATCACAGTCGTTTGGCCCAAGGAAATTGTAGGGACAGAATGTCACGTAATTTGGACACTGACTGTACCCCATTACCGCTTGGAGGAATGTGTTACAGATGATCTGTCAGACGCTTCCGTCGCTGGAAAGCGCTATTTATCTCAATTCACAAGTGTCACCTTTGGTTATTGCACAATATCCTTGTTGAGATGAAATAATTAACGCCCTGCACCCACTGCGCTAAGCGATAACTCAACTATTGTTTTATTGGAACGTAGTTCCTTATGGCGCGTTGCGAAATGGGGCTAGACGGAAAAAATTAAGACTAAAAGTGTCGACCGACACTTTTACATATGTGTGTGTGATTTTTATTGTACGACACTTTTACGTATGTGTGTGTGATTTTTATTGTAAACATTCATGTATACAATAAAATTATATATCGATTTCGACTGCGTCTGCGACGTAGTCGAAGTTGAAGTCGTTTCGATTTCGATTTCGATGTGTGTGTGTGTGTATGTATATGTACAATTTTTTTGCTTTTTTTATTTCAAAAAGAACTTCGTTCCATCCGGGTGTCCCTTGACACCTCTCAAGTTTTTTGTTATTTTATTCTTTTCTTACGTTATGATTAACTTCCATGGAATAGGATGAGAAATGACTGCACCTGCGATTAGAGGGTATCCTGACAATGTCAAGTAATTAATAGCAAGGACAAATTCAATAAATACACACGATTCGTCCGTCATCTTTATCACGTTCATCACCCATTCTTATTTATAATGTGTATTTATTGTATTTATCCTTGCTAATAATTACTCGATACTGGTCGAGTGGTCGAACGCACGCCTTGCAATCAGTGTGCAAGTTCAAACCCCGGCTCGCACCTCTGCGTTTCATGTGCGAATCTCATTTTCATCCGAGATTATCACTTGCTATGAAACGGTGAAGGAAAACATCGTGAGGAAACCTGCACGTCTGCGGGAACTTGACTAGTTCTCAATAGATGTGTGACGTCTGCCAACCTGCACTGGGCCAGCGTGGTGGACTATGGCCCGAATTCCCCTCGCATTGACGGGAGACCCGTACCCAGCAGTGGGACGTTAAAAGGGCTGTAGTAGTAGTAGTACAAAAAGTAGAATACACATTATAGGTTAAACTGAGTGATGATAGTAAATGATTTTAAGTGGGAGACAAATGCTTCCGAAATGTACTCTGTGTTAATACACATAAAGATTGAATTTCTGTGATGAAAGCTTCGCGACGATGCGTCACAGTTCTCTAGCGTCATTTCATTAAAAAATGTGCTTTATATATGAGCAAATACAGTTCGGTTTGGTATTGGCAAGAAAATTGTCGCGTGTGTTTTGACGCGCCTGTAAGCACAAGTGTTTAGTTCCATAGTTTAGTGACTTAGTAATTAGTTATTGGAACGACAGACAGTTGTAATTTTGATTAATAGTTTATTATGAGATATGAATGTTATAATCTTGTTAATAGGATGAGTAACTTTTGATGTTATTCAATTAAGTTGAGAGTGATTAGAACTTTTGCTATGACATTACCATAATATTGCAACACCGAAGAGAGAAGAAGAAGGCTTTCCCTAACCTTTGGACAGTATCACACGTATGTGTCACTTTAATAATACATCATCACGCCTGTATTTCCCGAAGGGGTAGGCAGAGGTGCACTGCAGTGCGCCCACACTTCGTCGATGTATTTTGGTCCCAATGAAATAGGGGGCGAGCTTATTGCCATTATACCGGGCACATTCTTCCTCAATTCGAGGGAGATTTTTGGGCTATAGTCCACCACGCTGGCTCAGTGCGAGTTGGTGAACTTCACTCGCCATTCTATTGACGTGCAGGTTTCCCCACAACGTTTGCATTCACCGTTTCATAGCAAGTAGTAATCTCGGATTAAAATTAGATTCGCACATAAACGCAGAGGTGCGAGCCTGGGTTTGAACCTTCACGCTTTGATTGCAAGGCGTTCGACCACTCGGCTACCACTGCTTTGTGTGGCCTTGACGTCAGATAAATCTAAATCAAGACGTATAAGTCTAGATAGCCATGGCATCAATTCACGAATTTAGGTAATTTTTTTTTTGGATGTCTTCTTAGCATGTTTAGGTATCTGTACTTTTTATCATCATTGACATAGTAATAAAGCCGTCTGCCTGATAAATAAGCATTGCAATGTTTGCAAGTAACTTGACCAAAAAAATACTACTACTACTACAGCCCGTTTAACGTCCCACTGCTGGGCACAGGCCTCCCCTCAATGCGAGGGGGATTCAGGCCGTAGTCCACCACGCTGGCCCAGTGCGGGTTGGCAGACTTCACACATCTATCGAGAACTAGAAAAGTTCCCTCAAACGTGCAGGTTTCCTCACGATGTTTTCCTTCACCGTTTCATAGCAAGTGATAATCTTGGATGAAAATTAGATTCGCACATAAATCCTAGAGGTGCGAGCCGAGGTTTGAACCTAAAAATACAATTGTTGATATTTATAAAACATATTTGTTTTTCTATCACTCCATCTAAATTGACACAAGTGAGAAAGGGGCGCGATGCTCTAAGTGTTAATGCGATCCCCCGGGGCTCGAACCCTGTACACCGTTAATGACATTCACGGGATACGAGGTGCTGCAATTTAGATTACGTCTACGTTAGAATATGTTAAGTGTATAGGATAGTTTTCCGGAGTCTAGATTGGTTTGCTTTGCTATCATGCGAGATAACTTAGGCAGCCAACTGTCCAGAATTCTGTGGGACAATCAAAGTCACCCACTTCACTTTTTAAAAGTGTATGGTTTCCATCGAGTTTAGCCGATGATTTTGCCAAATTTTTTTTTTTTTTATGAGATATGGAGGCAAACGAGCAGACGTTTCACCTGATGGGAAGTGATCAACACCGCCCATGGACACCTGCAACACCAGGGGCATCGCAAGTGCGTTGCCGGCCTTTAAGGAATGAGTAGGCTCGGGGCACTTACAAATTGTCAAGTTTACATGTCTTTTTCTTTTATACTATTACCAGATCGAAACGCGACCTCAACTGAGAAGATCCGGTAAGAAACTCAGTGTGTTGATGATATTTTTTAAATCGCCAAAACTTATTACTCAGGTATACTTACCAATACACAGCGCGATAACGTACACAATTATGAAGCGGCCAACTATTTTATGTTTCTGGTTTATGGATAATCCAAAAATGAAGATAAAATTGTCATATAGCCTAATATACCGAATTGGTCTGAACAGCCCAAATGTGGATAAAATTATCAAGAGGCCAAACATCTCGTATTGGGCTGAATAGTTCAAAATAGGTGGACACAATTGTTAAACGGCCATTTATCCCGAAAATGTAGACAAAATTAACAAACATTCCGTATTCTGCAGGACAAATATATTACAGACTAGCTGTGCCCGCGACTTCGCCCGCGTGGACTTTAGGGAGATTACCCGGAAATATGGGTATTATGTTTTTTCCGCGGAACCCTAATGCTTTTTCTAAAATTAAAGTAGCCTAAGTTACGCCTTGGAACGTCAGCTGAAAGTCCCATTGAAATCGGTTCAGCCGTTTAGAAGTTTACCTCAAACAAACAGACAGACAGACAAAAAATTTTAAAATTGCGTTTTCGTTTTAGGTATCGTATATACTTTCATACGCATTTGGTAAAAAAGTGTTATTTTGATATTACAAACAGACACTCCAATTTTATTTATTTGTAATGTAATGTAATGTAATGTATGTATGTATGTATATGTATATATTAATTTGTATAGATATAATACAGACGGCATCAGAAATATCGTGACGAACAGTCTCCAAAATAATCCTGAACAAATAATAAAAAAAAAGCTATATCTCTATCAACGTTCCTTGAAAATCTAATACAAGTCCCTATAATCCCATAAGCTTTTCTAATAATATCACATTCAACCTGAAATAGCTCTTTAAAGGATAACCCTTTCAAATGCAAAATAATCCAGAAACGGTCGCACCCTCGGGTGTCGCGTGGGTATTGCACTCCCCCACATTATAGAGGGATTGACGTAAATGGATGTATTTATCGTTCAACTAGCACAAATTGAATTTGCAAACGTGTACCGTGGACGTAATGGGGTCTATTGGAAAATGTTAGTATGCGAGCTTTTTAACCGACTTCAAAAAGGAGGAGGTTCTCAATTCGACCCGTATGTTTTTTTTTTTATAATTCAATAGATTTTTTTTACTTGAGGAATAGACTGTTACGCTGTGCAGATTTAATCTTTGATTTATCTGTGTAACTTGACCTACAATTATCTGGTAAGCTGAAAGAGGTGCACAAACACTAGGCCTAGCTGACATCACTAGGAAATACTACTAGGCCTGCTGACATCACTAGGAAATACTACTAGGCCTGCTGACATCACTAGGACTAATATTAGGCCTCGCTGACATCACTAGGAAATACTACTAGACCTCGCTGACATCACTAACAAATACTACTAGGCCTGCTGACATCACTAAAAAATACTACTAGGCCTGCTGACATCACTAACAAATACTACTAGGCCTGCTGACATCACTAACAAATACTACTAGGCCTGCTGACATCACTAGGAAATACTACTAGGCCTGTTGACATCACTAGGAAATACTACTAGGCCTGCTGACATCACTAGGAAATACTACTAGGCCTGCTGACATCACTAGGACTAATATTAGGCCTCGCTGACATCACTAGGAAATACTACTAGGCCTCGCTGACATCACTAACAAATACTACTAGGCCTGCTGACATCACTAGGATATACTACTAGGCCTGCTGACATCACTAGGAAATACTACTAGGCCTGCCGATATTACTACGATTACTACTATGCCTATCTGACACGGCTATTTATTATTATCTTCTTAATATATATATATTTCTTCTGTACGTGTTTTTGTCACTGATCTCCTCCTGTTTAAGTCTGTTTTTATAGATAATGGTACGGAACCCTTTGTGCGCGAGTCCGACTCGTACTTGGCCAATTTTTTTAAACATGGTAAAGACCTTTACGGTTACCCCTTCATCTTGGGTAAGATGAAGGAGTTATGTGGAAGAAGCAGCCTAAATTAAGTAATTAGGTGATAATTTATTAGGTCTTTCAGTCACCACTAGGATAGGTGGTTTTCATCAATCTATTATTTCCTTATTCATTAGGTCTAAGTTACATAAGAGGCCGCGATTAGTAAAACTCTCTGGTACAGTCGGCCGTAGAATTATCGATGAAAAGTTACGCGGTTGAGCCTCTCGAAGTTCGATAAAGGATCATGCGGAAGGTAACCAAGAATACAATTGTTATCTCGGCCATATGGTTTGCGATAAGTTAAATTTGTCCGTGTTTGAGTAAGCTTTGGTGAAGCTTTTTAAATATTTATGTCATAATAAAGTATGGGTTATAACAAACCTGCAACCTTTGGTCATGTACGGTATCATTACCACGCCTGTATAATCTGAAGGGGTAGGCAGAGGTGCACTGCCATTGACAATAATGATGACCACTTGCTGAATGGTGAAGGCAAATATCATGAGGAAACCTACACGTCTATATAAAGGCGTGTGATGTTGACCAACTCTTACTGGGTCAGTGTGGTGGTGGCTCAAGTCTCTTATATTGAGGGGGAATGTGCCCTTAGGCTCGCCCCCTATTACATTGGGACAAAAATACATCGGCAAAGTGTGCGTCGTTGCAGTGCACCTCTGCCTACCCCTATAGGTACTACAGGCGTGTGTAGATAATTGTCAGACTGACTGCAGTATTTAGATCTTGGTCGACGTACTAAACCCGCTATAAATGCGTCAAGCTGAACTGACTCACTGTGGGATGACGCCATCCATCAGTATTAACATTTCGGGCCCGTATTGACCTCAAATAGACCGGGATTACCGACACCGACACTGATCTCTGACACCGCGACGCAACCACCCTGACACCGAGCTTTGGAAAGTTTACTTTGCGACTAGCTCTCAGTAAAGATACAATATTAAAAAGCTCCGCGTATTAAAACAATTGATTTTCTAATGTTAAGGCACACTGGGGCGGAAAGCGCGCGCGACAAAATTTTTGCTTATAATAAAACGAACTGGGGCCCAATTTTCGCACGATCGACATTATCTTTAATACGAAATGTGTCGAAACAAAAGGAAAAAATAAGAATTTTTTTTTCGAAAAATTTCGAATTAGAGATAATGTCGATTTTGCAAGAATTTGGCCCCTGTACTTACACTGGGGCGTCGATCATCGCGCGTCATATTTTTTGCCATACCAAAACAAACTGTATTGACTCATAGTAAAAGTGACACTGACAGTGCGAGCGAATTTACAAATTTATTCTTTATGCATATTGACACAGAGCTTGTTTTGGTAATGGCAATTTTGTTACGCGCGAGGGTCAACGACCCAGTGTGGGTTTATTGACTCAGAAAAAGCTGATTATTCAACTAATTTTCGCGTCACTTTTCCCTTTATAATTGGGGGTGGCTGTCTTTATGAAAATAAAAAAAATAGTAATAAAAATATCCCATAAAAAAATTGTTGTGACATTTTTAACCTTTTTTTTTATCGTCGGAAAATCCTTTAAGAATACCCTGCCACCTCGGGGGAAGTAACAGGGTTATGTGGGAGTCCCGGCAGAAGGCCGTATACCCACTAAAAACCGAGGGTGTACCATCTTCCGATTATATCGGGGCGCCACGGGATCGCTTTCGCATGCACCGTGACGCACCAGCGGATAACCCAACAATGGCTGGGTCTCCGGCGCTGAGAACAGACGGCCTGGGACAACCCCGACCGTCTCCCAGACCGATGAAGCCGTGCAATGGATGATGAGCCCCCATCATCCTGGCTGTGCCATTTTTAACCTACCTTTCTAATGAGATAGTTATATTACTCAAATCCAAGGAATATGCAATCAGAAAAACGCAGACAAATCACCATCATTCTTAACTTTTCTAATTTCATCTCGAAACATTCCCTTTGATTGCATCTCGCAAATGTTCAGCAACCCAAATTACATGCAATTTAATTACAATAAAAATTAGATTATGCAGGGTGGGCCGAAAAAATTTACGTGAATATTATCTCGGTATAGTTATATGTTGGAATCAGTTAAAAATATACCTACTGTTACTCAAATAACACTTTGATTTAATGGAAAAAATCCACCGAAAAAATATTAAATTTATATATTGTTTTCTTATATTTACGCGAATACTATACATTGAAATAAAACTCTAATGTGGGCTCTCTTACATAGGACAAACTAAAAGATCAATAAAAACCCGCGTAAAAGAACACATAGCTGACGTGAAACACCGACGCTCCACGAAGTCTGCAATCTGTGAACATGTACAGGACCGCACCCGCCATTATATCAGATTTGATAAACCGCATATCCTCGCAAAAGAACACCGATTCCGACCAAGGATGATACGTGAGGCCATTGAAATTAAAAAACATCCTAATTTCAATAGGGAAGATGGCTGGGTGCTACCACCAACTTGGGATCCAGTAATTAATATGATTAAATCCAAAACCAAGCGTACCATTGCAATACCTCAAGACACTGTGAGCACTTTCTGCGTGGATCGGACCGCAAACAACAACTAAATATGAGGGTACCCAGTTATTAACTATGACATCAGGACGTCTAACACCTCAGTCCCCCCGTGACCATGGTTGCTGTAAAGCATCCGAAACGTCGGGAAAATAAAATAGTAAATAAACGTGATAAAATCCGTAAAATAGTTTTATTCCAAAATATTAAATTTATTTATCCTAAACCAATACGTAGTTTTTTTTGCTATGTTTAGAGCTCCTAGACTATGTCTATACAAATGTTTTTTTAAACTATTTTCGTGTTCCACTCAATTATCTATAAAAACGACGAAAAATCACGTTTGTTGTATGGGAGCCCCCTTAAATATTAATTTAATTCTGTTTTTCGTATTTGTTGTTATCGCGGCAACAGAAATACATCATCTGTGAAGATTTCAAACTATCACGATTCATGAGTACAGCCTGGTGACAGACGGACGAACGGACAGCGAAGTCATAGTTATAGGGTTCCCGTTTTTCCCTTTGGATACGGAACCCTAAAAATGGGTGATGACAAAGACAAAGATGGCGGTTGTCTTATCCTACTTGTATCAACGCCTATAGGCAGTATATTCATTTTGCCACCATTCCGTCAAATGAGACAGAGTTACGTAGATTTAAATTTCAAAGTGTCTGATATTAAAGAAATGGCCCGACGAGGGACGGCCCGCTGGCTGCGCCCGGATTCATAAAACTTATGCAAATAGCGACGAGAAATAATGAAGTAGCTATAGTTGTTTGAAGACTTGGAATATATAAAGCTGGATATAATATGCTGAAATTACATCACTACATATAACAAAACAAAGTCCTCTGCCGCGTCTGTTTGTCAGTCTGCCTGTTCGCGATAAACTCAAAAACTACCGCACCGATTTTCATGTTGTTTTCAGCAATAGATAGAGTGGTTCTCGAGGAAGGTTTTAATATATAATTTGTAAATTTTTTGTATATATTGGCTTAAATATAATGATATTTGTTGGAGGTGTCAATTTGTTGGTGGTGAAAATAATTAGAGTTCCTAAAAGGGGCGAGCCTATTGCCATTATACCGGGCACATTTCCCCTCAATACGAGGGAGATATCCACAAATTTTAAAATCACATTATGCCAAATAATACGCAGTTTCTTATCCAACTCAACGTATTCCAAGTTAAAGACAATGAAAGCTGAAAAGCGTTTACAGTGCCGAGAGGAATTCATTCCGCCTTACAATACTGAAATACTTGTCTTAATGAGGGTAGTTCGGCACCCTTCGGGCCCTTCGCGCTTTCGACTGCCAGGCATCGATTCATTCCTAAATCAATATTACATTGCATAGATAAATAATTGGTCTCGCGCGCGGATAACATTGTAAAAAAAATTAAAAAAACCGGCCAAGTGCGAGTCGGACTCGCGCACGGAGGGTTCCGTACCATTATCTATAAAAAACGGCAAAAATGGTATGGGAATGGGATGTATGGGAGCCCCCTTAAATATTCATGAGATATTCACGGTTCATGAGATACAGCCTGGTGACAGACGGACGGACGGACAGACGGACGAACAGCGAAGTCTCAGTAATAGGATTCCCGTTTTACCCTTTGGGTACGGAACCCTAAAAAAGATCGTCAGAACAACACACTTAGCGTGTGCGCCAAGACAAGACCAGACTTTTGTCACGGAATATGTCAATTTTGAGAAATAAGGCAAAGGGCATGCATGTCAAGACAAGACCTTTGTCACGCAGTTGCTTTCTCGCTCTCTGTCTAATTTCATACGAAAGAAAGAGATAACATCAAGATATTCCGTGACATGCGTCTAGTCTTGGCGCACATGCTACAGCTACAGGTCTAGTCGTAACATGCATGCTACCGGTCCTGATGGAGGTTTTGATTTGAAAATCATGTTATGGTGAATGGGAGTTACTTTCGAAATAAACCAAAATAAATATCAATCCTTTTAAGTTTTACTAATAACATAAAAGCAGTGCTTATGCGTATTGTACTTAAGTAGGTAACAAAAGAAACACGTGTCTCATAAAACAAAAAAATGTGCGAATGTCATTTTCATTAATGATTACCACTTGCTGAACGGTGAAGGCAAACATTGTGAGGAAATCTATCTATAAATACTCGTGTGAATTTCACCAACCCGCACTGAGCCACGTGGTAGCTCAAATCTCCCTCGCATTGAGTGGGAATGTGTCCGGCATAATGACAATAGGCTCGCCCCTATTCGAACCAAAATGAAGCGAACTGTCGGTGCACTGCAGTGAACCTGTGCCAACTCCTTCAGGGAATACAGGCGTGAAGATTATGAAAATAATACCATTAAATACCATTTGACATCCCGTCAAATGTTTCCACAAGTAAATTGAACGTGCTTGTAGATATTTCGTGGGTAGGTGAGTATAGGTACCTATATTCGACAGATGAATGGCATTTACAAGGGTGGGCTCGTATGTCAGACATTTATTTGGGTTACAGAAATATTATTCGGACATATGAATTATAAGACTGCAAACTTTTGCCGATACAAAAACGATCTGTAGGTACCTACCTATTTATATTCATAGAATCAGCTCATTCTTCAATGTCATTGACAGCGCCAGAGAATTTGGACGCGCGGTCGCGTGGCTTTTATTTGATTATTGAATTGATCCCTGAATGAAGAAAAAAAAATAAAAAAAAAACAAAAAAATAATTACGTCGATTTAATGATTTAATTCGAATACGAAAAAAATAAACCCGAGCTCCTGAGAACACGAAAGACTGCAATCACGAGTATTTAGCGTTCGAAATAAACCTTATTTCGAATAAAAGTATGGCCGATGTCACCCGTAAAACAAATCCAACAGATAAAAAGGCACAAAAAGGCCCGAAGGAGGAATAATTAAAAACCGCACAGCCGCCGGTCCGTACCTCGACGGTTTGCAAAATTTTTTAATTAGAATTTTCAACGATTCCAATTGTACGCGGCCGGTTAACTAAACACACTTGAGCGAGCGAATTTACTTGATTGTTTTCAAAATATGCATACACAGGTAAAGTATTAATTTCACTGGCAAAAGCCACGCGATCGGATTCACTCGCATCGTCGATGACATTTCGTTGAAAAAATATGTTTTAGCTCGTTACGATACCATCTGCCATCTTTATCGCCCATTTGCATTTATAATACGGTGGATCAGAGGCGTAGTGACTCAAGCGCCATGTTGAGCGATATGAGTTGTATATATTAGAGATGAAAAGGAAAGTGTTTTGCCGGATACCGGATATTCGGCAAGCTACCAGGCCGGAGCGCCGGATATCCGGCTACCGGATATTCGGCCCTTTATAGCGTTACATGGCACTTTCTCAAATCACGACCCATATGGTGGTCAATTAATTTGCATCAGTACCCGCAGTTATCAGAATTAATTTTTCAGCACCTGGCGTTTACAGCGTTAGGCTATTTTCAGAAGCTGTCTGGTATACGAAGATGCCGAAAATTTGGTATTCATTCACCACAATTTGCCAATTGTTAAGTTTGAGTACTATTCTCATTAATAAAACAAATATTTTTGACGTGCAATCATAAACATAAACGATGTCCATATATTGTGTCTGATTTATTGAAAACAAGGCCGGATTGGCCGGATACCGGATAGTTACCGGATATCCATTTCATCTCTCGTATATATAATTGGAATCAGCAATTTTTTCTCTGTCTTTTGAGCTGGGTTTCGTGCGAAGTTAGCAAAATGGCGCTTAAGTCAATTCACCTTTTAACCGTCGTCGATATGTGTTTAATGAATTTGTAGTTGCTATGAATTCCTTGACATTAGGAGAGTATCCGCTAATTTTATTTCCTTAAAATCTCATTATTTCGTAAAAAAAGAAGTAGGTATTATTATTTAATAATTTTACAATTCTACTTTGCGTGCATTTTGGCGCTCCTATTTGCGTAGGGCTGACGTAACTCATTGTTTATGTATTGCATTGTAAGACCCGCATAGAACCCAGTTAGATCGGTCAATGACCCAGTCGGTCATTCCCTAGTCCAGTCTTAATGTCAGACTAACGACCGCCTAATCAGCTACGCAGTGCTAATCAATATGACTCATGTTTTAACTGAGAAGCGTAATTGCCTGACATACATACAGAAAGAAACTTCAAACTTGTATTCGCCAAGTGGTAAGCACAAGTGTATATGGTACACTCATCTTTCGTTGATGTATTTAGCTTCGCATATCAGTGTTTGAACTCAAGATGTGGTTATTTCTTTACGTACATAATAAGTGCCAAATAATCAGAAACTTATTTTATTGTATGACGTCTGTGTATTCCATATTATGCATTTAAGACCTGGGCGGAGGCAACTGATTCTACTTTATGATATTCTATCTTACTAGATACAGCGTTATATCGTCTAATCCCTAAACAATCTGTATTTGTCTTCCATCTAAGCATAATGTCTTGAGTGCAGGCTATTTTCAAAAATGGATTTCTCAAAGAAAATGGCCATTACAGATTCCCTTGCATAATATTTGGTTCGTACAAAACGATCTCTCTGCATGGTGTAAGTCAAAAGACGATGGGATGTAGATATTTATAGTTAAAACACAGATTTTTTGTTGTTAATTAATTAATTAGGGATATTGGTGATGATGTCAATACCATTGGCATTAGAAACCAGGTGGACTTGAAAGATTGGAAATTAGATTGTAATTAAATAGATTGATATGAAATTCGGAAAAATATAAAAAAAAAAGATTAGACTCGAAGTTTAGGTGTACTTGAAACATAGGAAAAGACATTGGTACAAAAATATTGGCCTTAGAGATGAGGTGACGTGAACTTGAAACATGGATAAGACAATCAAAGAAGAAGATTGACGTTGAAAAATGCATTTAAAACTTGTGAAAAGATTTGAAGTTTTAAGATGGACTTCAAACCTGGGATAAGACAATCAAAGAATGAGGTTGAACAGAGGCGAAAGGCTAGAAGGAGATAAGATAAATTCTTGTAACTTGTCCCCCATCCGAACAACTCCAGTAAAATGGCTTAGTCAAATGGCCGGTGCTGGATCCTGTATTTCAGCTATAGCGAGGGTTCACTGTCTCGCTGGCGTCGCTTTTGCATCGGAAAATGTTTTACGAAGCAGTTGTTATTTCGCGTTGCTTACTGAGCTATTGTGATCCCGTTTTCTTGAGGATTGATGTTGATAATAATATTTTAAAGTAATATCATTCTTCTTGTGCGGGCGGTTTCCACAGATCGCCTTGAACTGTGAACGAAACGTTTTTTAAATGAACTCTATATCTATTGAGATAGAGCTTAAATGTCAATACCCACGCAAACAAAAATGTGGTTCTTCTACGACCTTTTGGTATAGGCAAAATCCCAGAGCCTGGGATTTTTAATTTCATGTACTAATGTCATTTTCTAAACTGATTACCTTCCACTTGTTGAACGGTGAAGGCAAACATTGTGAGGAAACTTATAAAACTATAGAAAGGACTATGGCCTAAATCTGCCTCGTGTTGAGGAGGAATGTGCCCGGTATATAATGGCAAATGGCTCGACACCTATTACATATGCTCTGCCTCTACATAGGCATAATGATGTATGTATGGTCTCGCAGCATCCGTCTATCCACCGTCAGTAGATATATGACCTAACTCCGCCAGGATAGAGAGAATAAACTAGACAGCTATTAACTCTTCAGTCTTGTTTCCGACTGACACCCCTACTATATACACTGGAGTACGATCCAGGAAATATTCCATCTTTGATTTCTTTCTCTCAAATTTGAAACTAAAGAAAAGCAGCCGGGAAATGAACCTTCGACCGACGGAAACACATGAAAATATGTATAAATGCGGATGAAGCGAAAGAGTACGTCTCTGCCTACCCCCGTGAGATACAGGCATGAGTATATGTATGTCGATTCGTAGGTTGAAATGACAGAGATGATGATAAGAGATGATAGTGATGATGTTGTATTGTATATGATGAAATGACAGAGTTGTAGGACTTTTAATCAAATAGTTGTACTGTTATAAGTTTTTGAATATCACAAGTAGTGGTAGGACCAACGAGTGAAATAATTATGATCCCGCTCTGCAACGTGAAGTATACTTAATGGGATTGGCTGAGTCTTATAACTAACCTATTTTCTGTTCAAAATAAGACACTCTCATTATTTGTGCCCCGCTCGGCAGCGCTTTCAAAACGGATTCTGTATTATGTCGACTTGTTTATCATGGAGTTGAATGAGGAATAGGCTATTGTTCGTTTGAAGAAGTATTGAGTTTATTAAAATAATCTATACAAATAAATATCAGATTGGCTAATACCGAAACGAACTGTATCGACTCCTAAA
Organism: Ptilodon capucinus; assembly: GCA_914767695.1. NCBI lineage: Eukaryota > Metazoa > Arthropoda > Insecta > Lepidoptera > Notodontidae > Ptilodon > Ptilodon capucinus. The sequence continues at coordinate 2,191,284 of OU611831.1, forward strand.
TGAGTTCATTTTTCAACGATATGTAATTTTAAAATGACGCGAGTGAATTTCGCCGGGTGGCTTTTACCACATAAATTTAATTTTTAATTGTATTGAAACAGTGTTCGTTTTTATATTATCGAACAATTTGACGCATGCGACTTGAAGCTCCTGTGAGCCCAAAGCTTAAAGGTAAGGAGTACATTTGAAAAAATATATATTCCGCCAAATTGTAGAGTGTTTTTTGAAATGGGACAGTTTTTGTATTATCCCCTGCATCTGGGGTCCATAGGTACCTATTTAAGTATTGTTGTTTCAATAGTAAGTGTACGTTTTTGGCAGCAGCAACTGAGTTTACGTCTAATATAATGTAGTCAAACTAATAAATTATGCTTTAGATCTAGGCAAGAAGGCATCTTTTGATTTCACTTAGGCCTGGAGCGGTTCAATGAGAAAATAAAATGCTAAAATCAACGAAGTATAAAACGCAATTGTGTTAGCGATAAGGACAGGGATGGACTAACAATTTATTTATATATATACCACATTACGCCTGTATTTCCCAAAGGGGCAGGCAGAGGTGCACTACAGTGCGCCCATACTTCGCCGATGTAATTTGCTCCCAATGTAATAGCGCCGAGCCTATTGTGATTATACCGGGCACTTTCTCCCTGAATACGAGGGAGATTGTGGGCCACAGTCCACCACACTGGCCCAGTGCGGGTTGGTGAACTTCATACGTCTTTCTATAGACGTGCAGGTTTCCTCGCGATGTTTTCCTTCACAGTTCAGTAAGTGGTAATCAATGTTTAGCATCTGCACCTGCTACCGTATTATTTCCGAATTTCGATATATCCTATTCGTGTAAGCGTCCGCCAAAAAATGCAGAAAAACGCCTCAGGGTGTTATTGTAAGCCATGCATAAATCATTTGAAATATATCCTGGCATGGGGCGTATGTAGGGATCTTGTACGCAGATCACGTATGAACAATAAAGTCTTCGCACAAGTATTACGAATGCTAAGCGATTGTAGACGCAAGAAAAATTGCAGAAGGTTAACTTAAATCGCAACTTATACTAAAACGCGCTCGTCAAAATATTTACCAATACCAAAACCAAAACGGACTCTGTGACAATGTACATAAAGATTGCATTTCGTATGGCTCTGCGGCATTTTTTTTTAAGTTTAGTTTTTAACTGTCATCCGCCATTGTTGTTACCTGTAGTATACGGCAACAACATTGGGCAAATGCGATGGCGGATGTCAAATAAATCAACGGATATCGTTGAAGAATGAACTGTATCTATGAGTCAATGTATTCGTTTTTTTATTGGCAAAGATTTTGACGCGCATGTCATGGCGCCCGAGTGTGCCGGTGCTTAAAATGGGAGGCAAAATTCGCGCTACTAATTTTTCGCTCATGTTAAAATGGACTGTAATGACTAGTTGAAAAGGCTCTGACTTCAATGACATGATTAAGATGTCATGAATGAGTTCAAAATGAATCTGTCTTTTCTTTCTAAGTTTTATATTTTGCCGTCGACACCAAAGTTTATACTTCTTCGTGCGAAGTTACACGAAAAAAATCACATTATCACGAAACCCTGAAACTTTAATTAAACAGACAGAAATAACAGGCAGAGTTTTAGTTTAATTATGTCTAGAAATAAAGTTTGACAACTTTTAACAACCAGGTCAAATGGGAATAAAGACCACAACTTTTTTATTTCTACATTTTTAATCCAAAGTTAAAGAAGGCTTTTGCATACGTAGGTTAAGATGAGCCTTTTCTATAAATACATCATCACGCCTGTATTCCCCGAAGGGGTAGGCAGAGGTGCACTATAGTGCGCCCACACTTCGCCGATGTATTTTGGTCCCAATGTAATAGGGGGCGAGCCTATTGCCATTATACCGGGCACATTCCCCCTCAATACGAGGGAGATTTGGGCCATAGTCCACCACGCTGGCCCAGTGCGGGTTGGTGAACTTCACACGCCTTTCTATGGACGTGCAGGTTTCCTCACGATGTTTTCCTTCACCGATCAGCAAGTGGTAATCATTGTTGAAAATTACATTCGCACATGAAAATTATCTCAGAGGTGCGGGCCTGGGATTTGAACTTGCACCCCTTACGTTCAAGGCGGGCGTTCTTGCCCGCGAGGCTACCACTGCTTATAACAAGTGATAATTCCATAATTAATATAATATTGTTGATTGATGATTTATTACGATTAATTTAATTAATTATATCCAGAATCCGTCCCATGTGTTGTACATATAAGATTCTCGATATGTTTATTCGATTGGCCCATATAAATAAAGTTAAGACAATACAAAGGAGACTCCGGTAGGATTAATGTTGCCGGTTCGAATCCCGTTCGTGTATAAATACAATATCTTGAAATTAAACTATTTTACGGATTTTATCGCGTTTATTTACTATTTTATTTTCCCGACGTTTCGGCTGCTTTACAGCAACGTCGGGAAAATAAAATAGTAAATAAACGCGATAAAATCCGTAAAATAGTTTAATTTCAATGTATAGTATTCGCGTAAATATAAGAAAACAATATACAATATCTTGTTAAAGTATTTACAAAGAGGTGTATTATATAAATACGGGTATATAAAGGTGCCTTGCAATCGAAGTGTGCAGATTCAAACCCCGGCTCGCACCTCTGGGATTTATGTGCGAATCTCATTTTCATCTGAGATTATCACTTGTTATAAAACGGTGAAGGAAAACAACGTGAGGAAACCAGCACGTCTGAGGGAACTTGACTAGTTTTCGATAGATGTGTGAAGTCTGCCAACCCGCACTGGGCCAGCGTGGACTATGGCCCGAATCCCCCTTGCATTGCAGGAGGCCCGTGCCCAGCAGTGGGACGTTTTTTTTTTATGAGATAGGTAGGCAAACGAGCAGGCGTTTCACCTGATGGTAAGTGACTAACGCCGCCCATGGACACCCAGGGGCATCGCAAGTGCGTCGCCGGCCTTTAAGGAATGAGTATGCTCGCTTCTTGAAGATACCTTTGTCGTATCGGTCCGGGAGCACCGCTGCAGGAAGTTCATTCAACAATTTGGTGGTGCGAGGAAGAAAATTCCTGGTAAATCGGACTGTACTGGAACGTCATTCATCCAGATGGTGACTTTAAAAGGGCTGTAGAAGTAGTAGTAGTACCTTATACTTGACCCCTCTAGACACATCGAATTTCACGAGTAAAGGCCGTAGCCTACTGGCGCGTTAATACGCAGGTGACAATTTATTTGCCCATACCAAAACGAACTGTATTAAAAAAACCGGCCAAGTATCTATAAAAACGCCAAAAAAACACGTTTGTTGTATGGGAGCCCCTTAAATATTAATTTTATTCTGTTTTTTAGTATGTATTTATTGTTATAGTCGCAACAGATATACATCATTTGCGAAAATTTCAACTGTCTAACTATCACAGTTCATGAGACACAAACTGGTGACAGACAAACAGACGAACGGAAAGACAGCGGAGTCTTAGTAATAGGGTCCCGTTTAACCCTTTGGGAACCCTAAAAATTATTACAAGTATCATGATTGCGTTGAATATCTCGATACTTACCAATAATCGTTTTCGCATAGATTAAGTACCAAGATTCGATTTTAACATTGTAATTTATAAATGCTCGTGTAATTTTTTAAGGGAATCGATGCGAATCCTGCATTCCGTTCGCTAATCGATTTTCGATGCGATGGACGAATCGAGATAGAATCGGGTGGATCGTGTTTCGTCAGTTTGGATGTTTTTACACCGTTGTGTAATTTGTATTTTTTTTTGTGGTGCACAGTCACTATTTTCAATTAATTAATTTTAATATGTTTCTATCATGACGTATAACTTTAATTTTCTTTTCCACTAGCACTTAGACACTGACACATACATACACCATCGCGGCTGTATTCCCCGAAGGGGATAGGCAGAGGCGTACTACAGTGCACCCACACTTCGCCGATGTATTTTGGTCCTAATGTAATAGGGGCCTATTGCTAATATACCGCGCACATTCCGCCTCAATGCGAGGGAGATTTGGGCCATAGTTCACCACGCTGGCCTAGTGCGGGTTAGTTTACTTCACACGCCCTTTTACCTTACGATGTTTTCCTTCACTGAATTTTACAATTTCATGCAAGTTCAATGTTCTAATAAGAAATGATATGAGGTGGAGAGTAGTATACTTACCCGAATTAATGAACATCTAATTGGTACTTATTTTATTGATTGATTGTCGAAATGATTGTCTTTAATTTATACGGTTATTGCTATTAAAATTTTATCTAATAATAAAATTACACTACGGTGTAACTGTCGTCTTATAGGCATCAAAGTATCAAGTTCTCGGGTTCTTTATTTCAGTTCCCGGGATGGTTTTTTTAACAAGACGCTCGTTACCACGAGTCAAGATGAAATCTCACCCAGAACGGTGTTTTCTGAACTTGTTTGCATATCTATCGGCTGCAATAATTATGGGGCAGGCAGAGATCTCCGGTAAAAGATTGATGAATTTTTTATAGGTATTTTTGGGAATTTGAAAGTGCGGTTATCGCCAGTGATGATTAATAATATAATAAGTAAGAACAATGCTTAAAGCCGCCTACAATCCAGGGCGTCAACACTCTTGTCATTACCAAAACTAACTCTGTGGCATATATATAAAGACTAAATTTCTGTGGTGAATGCCACACGACTACGCGCCAAAATTCGCTCGCGGTGTCAAAAGACATTCGTTGAAGAATGTATTTTTTTCTGTGAGTCAATACGGTTCATTTTAGTATTGGCGTAAATGATGACACTCGCGTCTGGACGCCCCAGTGTGTCCGAGCTTAAAATAACGGTATTTTTCAGGACAACTCTGTTCCACAATCTCATTGCAAACGGCTGATAACTTTCCATAAGTTTCGGTGTTATACTATATATGTAGGTTAGTCTCTATTCACGTGGTACATCATTATTACGCCTGTATTCCCCGAAGGGATAGGCAGAGGTGCACTGCAGTGTGCCCACACGTCGCCGATGTATTTTGGTCCCAATGTAATAGGGGGCGAGCCCATTCACATGGTATTATCGACTTATAGTGTAACTGTCGTTAACTAGGAGGTACTTCAGACTTTTTTTTCATAGTGACTTGTAGAGTCTCGTAATCTTTCAAGCCTTAATTTTTTTAAACAAACTATGAGTATAGATACTCAATATAGATATTAGTATATTAGTAATTGAAATCTATGGTTTTTGTATGAGTTAATTCAGTTCGTTCGTTCGTAACATTTTGGGTATTTTTTTTTTTGCTAATACCAAAATTGTGTTCTCTTGTTAACCGAAGTTATTGCCCCTAGTTGCTATTTAAACATCAATCGAGAGTTAAATTTCAATTCTAACTTAATTATTTTTTGTTACAGGTAAATTCGAGCAGCGTTCGCAGCCATTTTGAAACTGTGGTCGTAAGTAAATATACTAAGCTTAGGCACTTCAAATAGTTGTTCGAATGTAAACTAAAGCTTATTTAAATATTGGACCTCCTTCTCAGGTCAGACAGGCAATTATACATTCTGTTACTTAAATAATAAGTTCTTTGTGACACCTTTGCAAAGGTTAATTTACAAGTGTTTCGAAGTAGAAATGAGTAAAGTTACATTCGTCGTTAAGAAGCTGTTGAATTAACTTGACTTTTTTAATGTAGATAGATAGGTAATAGATAGACAGAGAGAGTAGTCTCTATTACACACCAAAAAGAGGGACAGAAAAAAAATGTTATGTACTGTTTTAATTCCACTTAATATGCCACAGAACTTAAATCTTTATGTTTATTGACCCTGAATTCGAGCCTATTGCCATTATACCGGGCACTTTCTCCCTCTATACGAGGGAGATTTTAGGCCATAGTCCCGTCTCAGTGCGGGTTGGTAAACTTCACACGGCCTTCTATAGACGTGGAGGATTCCTCGCGATGTTTTCCATCACCGTTCAGCAAGTGGTTATCATTATTGAAAAAGCCAGTCTTAAATATTTTAAACAATAAAGGATAAGTAAACATCAAAGCAGAAGGTACAAAAACGTTAAGCTTTCAGAAGCAAAGTAGATGTGGAAGTGAAGGGAAATGCAACTTGCGAGATGTTATGAAACTTTGTTCGACCACCGCTTTGCTCTGAAAACATACGGTACTCCATTAAAGCCTGCTCTCATCGCGTTGCTGCTTCTGAGAATGTATTACTAACAATCCCTACTATTTATCATTTTAAAAAGAGTAACCATTGAGTTGCTTACCGGCTCTTCTCAGCGGAAGCAGCATTCCGAACCGGTGGTAGAATCTCACTATTTATATGTGCTTTTTGGCATATACGAATAAAGGGCGGTTATGATTAAGAGAAAGTATTTTCCTGTAGTTACAAATCAAGAATTTAAAATAAATGGAGCAGTTATAAATAAATATTTATCGACAGACAACACAGGCTCATCTTATAGTCCCAAACTAAGCAACGCTTTTACGATGGGTACCAAACAATGAACTGGGTAAACCCCAGTTACACCACAGTATTTAACAATTTTCGTTAGAAAAAAATATGGTAGATTTTCAGTAATTTTTGACAGCTGTTTTGACAGGAGGTGGCTTAAATTTGTAGGATAAATTGCGAACAGGTGATTTCAGAAATTTGCCGTTAATAGGAACCGTACTTGAAACCAAGTGGTTAGTCGAACGGACTACGCTGGAAAAGAGTAATACCTACTTCGTAAATTAAGGATTAGCTGCAACTATTCCTAGTCTATAAAATACATGTTATAAATACTTACCTAACTTGTTTGTTCAAGTTATTTTTATTGGAAGAAATGTTACGGTCCCTACCGCAATTTCTGCTCGTATGTTTACAATCAACGGAGATAGTATGATAATTATGAATTTCAGTATTTTACGAGTAAATAATTTGTACAGCCAAGTTTCAGTCTCTATGCGTAGAAGACTTGTGGTGAAATTAATTTTGTGTGTTTATTTATGACAGCAAATTCTGCTTTTCATTTATGGTTATACAATATTTTTGGTAAAGAAACTACTTAGTTTTGTTTTAATATGATACATACTTTACTAATCTATTATAGCTTTTACGATTATAATGTTAAAAAGCCTGGATAGACTAGAGATGTGGAGGAGAATGAGGGAGAGCTTTGCCCAGCAGTGGGAAGAAAGAAGCCTGTAACCCTACGTATGTGAAATCATTTTATGAGGACAAAATAATGATTCGACATAATGTCGAAACAAAACGAAAAAAATAGTACCAATTTCACGTTATGTTTCGACATATGTCGAATTAGAGATGATGTCGATCTTTCGAAAATTGCCCCCCTGGTTTTATGTCATATTATTTTGAACTGACAGGAAGCTGGTATGTAAAGGTATCTTGAATTACCCAGAGGTCAGGGAAACCTGTAGAGTTGGGAGTCATATGATACCGGATATAGAGCGTTCTTTTAAGCCCCGGTGTTATGGCAACAAGCTCGCCCCCTATTACATTGGTACCAAAATACATTGGCGATGTGTGGGTGGGTGCACTGCAGTCCACATCCGCCTACCCCTGCGGGTAATACAGGCGTGATGATGTAATTATTTATTTTAGGCCTCGGGCGTACTGGGACATTCAGACGCGCGCATCAAATTTTACCAAAACGAACTCTGTGTCTATATTCATAAAGATTGAATTTCTGTGGTAAAAGTCACGCGACCACGCGTTGATAAGCGCTCCCGCTGATGACGTTTCGTTACATATATGGCCTTTGTAGGGATCCGTACCCAAAGGGTAAAGCGGGAACCCTATAACTAAGACTTCTCTGTCCGTCCGTCTGTTACCAGGCTGTATCTCATGAACCGTGATAGTTTGACAGTAGAAATTTTCACAGATAATGTATTTCTGTTGCCGCTATAACATCGAATACTAAAAAACAGAATAAAATACATATTTAAGAGGGCTCCCATACAACAAACGTGTTTTTTTTGCTCATTTTTATAGATAAATGGTACGGAACCCGTCGTGCGCGAGTCCGACTCGCATTTGACCGGTTTTTTTCATGATTCAATAATGTTCGTTTTAATATTGGCAATTGTTAGTCGCGCGCGCGCCTCAGTGAGCTTGGCGCTTTCGTCCGGAGACTCACTTTTATTACCCCGTTTAATTGTAACGCTCTTTCTTCATTTAATATACGGTGTTTTTGGTAATAGCAAATCCACCACCAAAAAGTTTTTCGTTCCGGCGACAAAATGGCCGCCAAAGTTTAAACTCGCTTCATATTTATGAAGGCTGTATTTCAGCTTCAGAGGCCGCGTATATCCGACTGACCTGTCCCGGCAGTATCCGAACAGCTTAATATTTAGAACTTATGCTGAGCTGTTTGTCGCGAGTAAGACCATTCCAATTGTCGAATTGTCGAAACATGTGTATGTTTTACAAGAATTGGTTGTCGAAATATGTATGTGAGTTTTCACGAGCTGGATAAAAACACCCTGCCCTTTTTTTAAATGTGCCTACTCTGTATCTATATAGTTTCGTGGAAGCGCTTTCACACTCATCGTTCTGATACTACATATCTATCCCCATTAAACACGTGAAAATCGTGCAGCCTGCTTCACCGTTCGAATACAGCCTTACGTATAGGCGTATACTAAATAGAACATTCCTGTAATTGGCAATACTTTTTTTTCGATTCTTGCTCACATTATGTTCCTTTAAATGTACTCGTTCCCCGCTCGCGTGCGCTTCATGGTTTATCCCGGGCTTACGGGACGCGCCCCGGGATCCCGGAATCCCGGAATAAGCATCCCGGTTATTAAACCTTTTCATATTGTTATCTACTTGTCTGGAATATGTTGGAATGTTTATTTATATCTGACTAGCTTCTACCGGCGACTTCGTCCGCGCAGGTCGGTTATTCAATATCGCTATAAATTATAGCCTTTATATATATATGTTACTCTTTATATATATTATGTTACTCTGATGTATAAACAATAATACTGTTAAGTTTCATCAAAATCCTTTCAGTAGTTTTTACGTGAAAGAGTAACAAACATCCATCCATCCATTCATCCATTCATCCGTCCATCCTGACAAACTTTCACATTTGTGTGGGAAACGGAACGCAACGAGGTGCAGGAAAGTGTTAAGGAGAAACGGAACGTAATTAGAGTCATAGAGAAGTAGAGTTGGAAGATGGTGCGATTTGTGATTGTGAAAGTAATAATTAAAACAAAGTTAGTTAAAGTTGACTGTATAATAATTTAAACATAGCCCACCTCCACATTTATAATATTAACTAGTAGGAAGTAGGATTTTGTAAAAGGAAACAGAATTTACCGTAAAAAAAAAAAGAAATATTCACCCAATCCGCGGCTTATATTCTCAAGTCTAAATGACGCCGCGCGGCGCATAATATAAATATCAATATGGTAAACATGGCCGATCAGGGGGTCGATGTAATACCACGATTACCATCTGTCCAGTCAATACAACGGTCAACACTGTATCGCATATGGATCGTAAAGGTTCCGCAGTTTTATTGCAATAGTTTAATCTTTTTTTTTAATAGCTTATTTTGTGTCCCTGGGCAAAGGCCTCCCCACTCTCCCTCCACCGATCCCGATCCTGAGCCATTTCTGGCCACGTCTTTCCCGCAAGGATGTCTAGATCATCGCGCCACCGTTTCCTTGGTCTTCCACGGCGTCTTGTACCTGCGGGACTCCATTTGGTACTTATGTTGGCCCACCTCTGCGGGTCCATACAAACGACGTGGCCTGCCCACTCCCACTTTTGCAGACTTTTCCCCCACGTCCGTGAGTTGTGTTATGGAGCGCAGAGTGATATTCCTAACACGGTCTATGCGTTTGACTCCTAGAATACTGCCCTCCATAGCTCTTTGGCAAACCTTGAGTTTGGATTTTTGCTCTTCAGTTAGAGACCAGGTTTGAGCACCGTGGGTTAGGACAGGCAGAATGCACATGTCGACGAGTCTACGCTTGAGGAATATAGGAAGAGTACCCTTCATTAAATGCCCCATGGACCAGTAGCTCTTCCAGGCGTTATTAATACGTATGGTGATCTGTTTGTCCTGCCGGTTATCAAATGAGACTATCTGGTCCAAATACGTATACTCGTCGACATAGTGTATGAGATGCCCGTCTACCTCTACCCTACGTTTCGTGCTAATCGTACGTTTAATAACTAAGAAATAAAATTGAAGTGTCTGTTTGTAATGTCGAAATAACAGTCTGTTACTGAATGCATATGAAAGTAGGCGAAATTTGGAATCACTGCAGTGCACCTCCGCCTACACCTACGGGGAATACAGGCGTGATTATGTATTTATGTATTGAGTAAAAAGAGAAGAAGAATCATAACAATGTTCGTCAGTATACCTACGTTAATCTGATTCGTTTTATAATAATTTGAGTATTATTTAGGACAATTAGAAGCGTCGTCGGTCGAACGCCTGCCTTGAAAGAAAGGGATCACATCTCGTGCCCGCACCTCTGAGATTATTTTCATGTGCGAATTTTATTTTCAATCATGATTACTACTTGCTGAACGGTGAAGGAAAACAAGGTAAGGAAACCTGCACGCCTACAGAACGGCGTGTGAAGTTCACCAATCCGTACTGGGTCAGCATGGTGGACTATACCCCAAATCTCCCTCGTATTCAGAGGGAATGTGCCGGGTATAATGGCAATAGGCTCGCTCCCTATTACATTGGGACCAAAATAGATTCGCGAAGTGTGGGCGCACTGACCTCTGCCTGCCTTCAGGGAATGCAGGCGTGATGATGTATTTATTTAAATGTGTTGTCATGAGATCAGTTTTCGTTATTCGATAACGTGCCCCTAAATCCCCGAAACAATAATCCTGTCCGATTGAATTGGTCATAATTCAATAGTATTTTATTCGGGATATCGGGACATTGTATTATGCGGATATATACCTATAGATATCACTTTTATCATCCGGGCTACTAATGGTATTATTTTTACTGAAATTCCATTCGAGACTTTAGTGAGTTTAGCCTAGTCTAGTCTGAATTTAGCCTAGTCTGTGTGTAACTGGTATCGTCCCTAGTCCATTTTATGATACCTATATTACAAGCTTTGCTTAATTTGGGATCATACGATGAGTAAACTTATTTTTACTAAATTACTTCTAATGACAATAAAAAAAAAAAAACAATTCACCTTTCTTTCTTTTCTTTTTTGTTGCCAACCCCTATTTTTTATGAGAGTTGCTTCTCATTTTCAATAAAATAAGTTGGTTAACCCCAGGTTTAAACAAAAAACAAAAAATAATAAGAAACACTGAAGTCATTTCATTATGTTATTATTATTCTTAATGAGTTACCTACTCTCCCGTAGTGCGTTGAAGGCATCATACCAAAGCAATTATTTCTATAACCATCTGTGGTTTAGAATAATCCCTTCATTGCAAATGGGAGCAGACGCACCTTACTGTACTAGCTTCCTAAGCGTAAAGATTATATTTGTATTTAATATTAGACTGCCGTGAGTATAATTCTTCTCTAGTATTGTGGCAAAGGTGCGGTCTGCTCTCATGGCATTGCTGCTCCTGAGAATGTATTACTCGAAATTATCATTTTGAAAAGAGTAACCATTGAGTTTCTTACCGGCTCTTCTCAGTGGAAGCAGCATTCCGAACCGGTGGTAGAATCTGACTATTTGTAAGTGCTTTTTGGCCTACACGAATAAAAAAAAATGATTTTGATTTTGATTATGTTATTCTTCTTACTATTATGCATGTTGTTGCACCTTAGTTAATTGTGCATTTAGTTTTTCCTTATTTGTATGTTATATTTATGGGTTATTAATGCCACAATTTTTGGATGTCCTATTAAATAAATAAATAAATAAATAAACACGACCTTAGGTATGAGAGTGCATAAACAAATTCTCGACAATTTGAATAACTTGACAACTTGTAAGTGCCCTCATAGGCCTATACAGAATAAATGATTTGACTTTGACTCGATCGGTTCTCACAAGGAATTATTTTCGAGTTCCAATAGTAGTTGTACGAAATCTAATAGTATTGTACGCGGGGCTTCGATGATATTCGATATTTTTACCGTAGCATCGCCCCTGATCAGCTCATTGCTTATTGTGTAATACCCATGTACCGGTAAATAACACATATGTATTGTCCATTGTATTAAGGAAAAAGTATTGATAAAACGCCATATCCGGTAACTTCATCGTTTATTTTTTTGTTCATACTAAAACGAACCTTATTAACTGATAAAAAAATATCATTTTCCAACGTAATATCGCCGTATGCGAGCGAGCTTTGACGATTTGTCGTGTATTAATTCAATCTTTAAGTACATTGGTAGAGAGTAGATTATAAAAAAAAAGCAATTTGATTCGCTCGCCCCAGTGTGCTCGGCGAAGTGTAGTTGCACTGCAGAGTACCTCTGCCTACCCCTTCAGGGAATACAGGCGTGATATTGTATAAATAAAAAAAAAGATTTCGTGTATTTTCAAAGCTAACTATAAGACTGAATTTCTTTAGTAAAAGCCACGCCACCGGTCACCATTCCCTTGCACTGTCGTTGAAAAATTAACTTTTTCTATTAGTCAACCCCCCTCGCATTGAGGGGAGGCCTGTGCCCAGCAGTGGTACGTTAAAAGGGCTGTAGTAGTAGTAGTAGTATTAGTTAATACAGTTATTAGGGTTCCGTACCCAAAGGGTAAAACGGGAACCCTATTACTGAGACTTCGCTGTCCGTCCGTCCGTCCGTCCGTCCGTCCGTCCGTCCGTCCGTCCGTCTGTCACCAGGCTGTATCTCATGAACCGTGATAGCTAGAGAGTTGAAATTTTCACAGATGATGTATTTCTGTTGCCGCTATAACAACAAATACTAAAATACAGAATAAAATAAATATTTAAGGGGCTCCCATACAACAAACGTGTTTTTTTGCCGTTTTTATAGATAATGATACGGAACTCTTTGTGCGCGAGTCCGACTCGCACTTGGCTGGTTTTGTTTTAGTATTGGCAAAAAAGTGTGTGTGTGCCTTTAACATGAAGAAAAACGTCAATTAGCCCATGTCCTTAGTTTTAATGGTAATCAGACAATAAAACAACACCGTCCCAATAAATTATCGGATTTAACGGCCGATCCTTAAATTCCTAGCATTATTTATCGGCTGGTAATGTTACACCGAACGAGTGGAATAAAAAAATTAAAAAAAAGTTGAAAACACTGTACGTAACTGTATTTATTTTATTGTTGATTTTGTTCAGATTTTAATTGATTTTCGTGTTTAAGAATGGCGTACATTGAATTACTTTGTATGTTTAAAGCGCACGCGTCATGACTGTTTTTGGTCATACAAAAACTAACTGTTTTAACTCATAAATTAAAAAAAAAAACTTTTTAAAAACAAGCTTTCATTTTATTGCCCTTAGTTTTCGTGTTCTCCTCAGCAAGCCCTTTCATTTGATACCCATACTGTAGTAGTGCAGAAAAATAACTATTCCGCCATCTTGGATGATCCGCCATATTGGAATTAGAATGACGTCACATAGCTAATACGAGGTCAAATAGCATGCATTGTCATCCAGAATAATGTATACCAAATTTCAGTTCAATCGGTTAAAGATAACTGATTTAAAATTCAGTTACAAGATTCCACTCGGACATACATACGTTGCAAGCTAATATAAAGCTTGTAACAACGATAGTTTAAGTGGCGATGGTACATGGCGAAGGGATGCAGGCTTGTCATCCTCATCCTGTATCACGTTGTATAGGTGAGTAGTTGTGTTATCTCAAAGTTAACTAATATTTGTTCATTTGTGGCTCCGATACAGATGATTGGAGGGTTCGGGGGTTGCGCGCGCCCTGAATCTTAACTAACCGACCCTTATTGTCGGTTTAGTTACACTATTTAGTTCTATCGACCGTTTTATCGCCTCTATACGGAACATTACTGGTTACCATTCGTTATACTATTTATCATCTACATTATTATATTATGTTATTAAATTAAACACTATATTCAACCCGCAACTTCGACATGCTACTATAGCCCTTTGTGACGTCCCACTGCTGGGCACGGGCCTCCCCACAACGCGAGGGGGATTCAGGCCATAGTCCACCACGCTGCCCTGGTTAGGGTTGGCATACTTCACACATCTATCGAGAACTAGTAAAGTTCCCTTAGACGTGCAGGTTTCCTCACGATGTTTTTCTTCGCCGTTTCATAGCAAGTGATTATCTCGGATGAAAATGAGATTCGCTCATATAACCCTAAGGTGCGAGCCCGGGTTTCAACCTGCACACTTTGTTTGCAAAGCGTGCGTTCGACCACTCGGCTGCAACTGCTTCCTTCCACTTCGACATAGGAAAAATTAATACATCAACGACTTTGCCAGCAGACGCGTAGGCGTGGTAGGTAGGGGCGTAGCTTCTACCACAGTAATTAAATCTTTATGATTATTGACACAGAGTTCATTTTAGTACTGGCAAAAGTTTGACGCCCCGGTGTGTGGGGGGGTTTACACTTCACATAAGCGCATCCCTGCTAGCAAGCTAGGGTTGTCAGAAGGCTCACTTGCAAATCGCGCGAAGTAATAAGGGTCCCGCTTAAGGGAGCGTGCTCAGACTAGGAATGCGTTATACTACGTATTGTTAAGGTAGAGGCTACTTTAATAAGCGGAGCGATAATAACATAACAATATTACAAAATTATTTTTTTTACAACTACATCATCTATACTTTATGTTAAGTATATACATTTATTACTTACATTAAAAACAAAATATTTACATACAGAAGAGAAAATAATAAAAATAGAAAATTAAATACCCCATCATTGTCGGGTAGGGTTCCCAGAACGCTGGCAGCTTTGCCACGTTGAATGGCAATGCTGATGTGCTGTAATCTTTCAATCTTTTGGGAACTGAAATTGTATCACAAAATTTTGTAACATACTTAACTGTTTTTAGCGGATTTTGTGTAAGTACATAAATTGTCAAAAAAGTCAAATTAATGTTAAAACAATACTGCTGGTACATGTGGTAGTAAGGGCGCAAGTTTGTTGCTTTGCTTTTAAATTTACAGGTTTTATGAGCAATATCAAATAATTATCACCAGATAACACATACTCATTGTATGTACCCAAACTAAGCAAATCTTGTACTATGGGTACAATAGACTGGTGGTTTAAACCACTAAATAAACAAAATGTTATCCTTTTCGCAATAGCACACGCCGGGTATCCACTAGTTTCTCTTAAAATCGCTGTTTTTGAGCTAATGTGTCCAAACCTTACGTCTAGGGAATTTACTCCACGCATTGAACGTATGTCATCATCCCGAGGTTCCGCATACCGGCTTTTCGGGATTTGCTAACACTGTCCGCGAGTTTCCTAAAAATGCCACCTGAAATACACAGGACTAGCTTCTAACCGGGACTTCGTCCGCGCAGAATTCGATTGTTCAATCTTCTTAATGTATAATTCTACTGTACGTGTGTATGTAACTGAACACCTTCTAAACGTCTGGACCGATTTGAATTATTTTTTTATATGCGTTTGGGTGGCGCACTGCATGGTTTAGATTCACAATTGGACCCGGTAGGTGGCGCTGCTTTCGTATGTCACTCATTCTAAGGCGGTACGAAGTTCGCCCGGTCATCTATTTATAATATTAACAGGATGTACCAAAACTGCGGAATAATATGTTTGGTAGGGACCCTTTTCACGATCTTGTCGAACACCATATGCGTTCAAGTCTTTCCATA
The DNA here is from genome assembly GCA_914767695.1 of Ptilodon capucinus. Lineage (NCBI taxonomy): Eukaryota > Metazoa > Arthropoda > Insecta > Lepidoptera > Notodontidae > Ptilodon > Ptilodon capucinus. The sequence continues at coordinate 2,207,086 of OU611831.1, forward strand.
GACCCTCAAAACCAATAAACGCTTTTTAATTCTGTAAAATGAGCTTTTAAACAAATAGTTTTTACAAAATTATCTTTGCAGTTAAGAATAATAATTTTCGATCGAAACATGTCATAAATATCATGAATTTATACTTCCAAAAAATATATCATTATTAATAAATATTTTTTCAGCTGCATTATTAAGTTGGTAATCCAACCCCAATAGGAAACCATTATTAATCATAAAAATATGATATCCTATAGACGTTTTGGGGGCTACCCTATTGTGGGGTATACTATTGTTATATCAGTTTTTAGATCAAGGGTTCGTTAATACGAACCTTTTGTATTTTTAGGGTTCCGCGATGTAACGTTGAATGAATATAAATTGTCAAATTTATAAAGTTATGAACCATTTATAAAGTTATGCAATAGCAAGTATTTTGTTGATTGATATCTGCCTTTGAATATAGCGACTTGATTTTTTTGGTTTACATCCTTAAGAAATTCTTAAGATTTCTATATTGTACATGTACATCATCACGCCCATATTTCTGGATAGAGTAGACAAAGGTGCACTGCGTTAGTAGTAAGTAATTATTATCGAAAATGACATTCGCACCTGAAAATCTCAGAGGTGGGGGCCCAGGATATGAACTTGCATCCCTTACGTTCAAGGCGGGCGTTTTGCCAACTAAGCTGTTAGGAGTTTTAATCCTAAGGAATATTAAAATCTGAAGAATTTTCAAACGAAAAGTTTAGTATGTTTTTAAAGCAACAAGATACGAGACTAAACGCGGCCGCCAAAACGAATCGACAGAAGCGGCGGCGGACAATTAAAACTAACGCCTCTCGCCGTCTGCTGTGAACGAAACAAAAAAAAAAGAAACATTACGCAAACGAGTCGTTTTTGAGTTGACGTGTTGCTTTGAGGGTAGATTTCTTACTTTTTATTTATTGACACCGGACTAATCTGGAAAAATGTAATGAAACAAAATGAAAAGCACTTTAAAACAAAAAAAAAAATCTGTTTACAAAGCGATAATTAGGTACATAAAAAAATAATACGGGTCCCATTGAGAATATTCTGGAATGTTCTCATAAATTCGATCGAGAATATTCTGAGAACACTGATAATTTAATAATAATAATACATCATCACGCCTGTATTCCCCGAAGCGGTAGGCAGAGGTGCACTGTAGTGCGCCCACACTTCGCCGATGTATTTTGGTCCCAATGTAATAGGGGGCGTGCCTATTACCCATTATACCGGACACATTCTCCCTCAATACGAGCGAGATTTGGACCATAGTCCACCACGCTGGCCCAGTGCGGGTTGGTGAACGTCACACGCCTTCCTATAGACGTGCAGGTTTCCTCACGATATTTTCCTTCACCGTTCAGCAAGTGGTAATCATTGTTGAAAATGACATTCGCACTTGAAAATTATCTCAGAGGTGCGGGCCCGGGCTTTGAGCTTGCACCCCTTACGTTCAAGGCGGGCGTTCTTGCCCACGAGGCTACCACTGATTATTTGAAATTCGAGATTGTCTAGTCGAATTACATAGATTACCTGAGCAATTTGTGAAGTTTTTTAACGGACGCCAAAATGGGAGAAATTTAGAAACTGTGTCAATATGTATAAAGGTTGAATTCCTGATGTAAAACCCCCGAGTTTGAAAACTCGCTCGTGCTGTCCATGCCATTTAGTTGCAAAATGAACTTTTTCTGTGAGTCAATAGAGTTTGTTTTGATATGGCAAAAACATTGACGCGTGAGGGTCAGTGGGAGGCTATACATCATAGGATGTCTATCGTCGCCGTTACGAGGTAGGTATTGCAAGTATTAATTCACGAACAGGATGTATATACGTTACTTCACTTTCGATGTGAGTTGCGTTGCATCCTCCTTTTCTTAAGTCAATGCTTTTTTTTTTGTTTTTGCCGAGTGAATCGAAATAGCTGTTATTATAGCGAAGAGTATTCTTACTTAATTGCCGTAACAATGTTGACACTGTCAACTTTGAAATGGAAAACTTTCATTTACGCCCCGACACAGGACGCGCCAATTAAAAGGGCAATTTCTTCTATTTGTCGGGCGGCGCGAATAGAGTCGTAAACGCTCGGTTTTATTGGCCGTTCCACTTGTATTATGGTGTATGTGAAAATTTTGTTTATTGGTCAAATATTTTTGATGATAATAAAATTGAAATTGTCATTTTTATGAGCAGAAAATAGTGTGAGGTAATTCGGCTGAAATATATTCAACAAACCAAAAGGAACTATATTAACACTCACACAAAGTTCATTTTTCAACGAAATCTCATCGATTATGCGAGCGTATTTATCCGCGCGGTTGCTAAAGACAATATACATCAAATCCTTATATTTATTGGCACAGAGTCCATTTTCAATAAAACCTAAGTCCATTTGATCGCGTCAGTAGGTATTTTTGTGACACTAAGCTCGTCAATTTTCGCTGTTACCAGCAACTCATTGGTCGCTCAGCGGCATCATCAGTAAGCTGCAGCCAGGCCCGCTCCCGAAATAAGCTCCGTAGTTCCGTACATGAATATCAAAGTGAAACGTTACTGTGGACATATTTACACCGTTATGAATATTATAGTATTTGTGGTGAAGAATCAAAGTCAAATAATTGATTTTGCCTATACCTATGTTTTTTTTATAGCCTAGTATATGTCCCACTGCTGGGCAAAGGCCTCCCCCTTTCGTATAAATGAAAAACTTGAGAGGTGTCAATGGACACCCGGATGGAATGAAGTTCCTTTTGAAATAAATAAAAAAGCAAAAAAATGTACATATACATACACACACACATCGAAATCGAAAGCGGAATCGGAATCGGAACCGGAATCGGAAAATCGAAATCGAATTTTATTCTATATGTAATGTAACTGCTGTTGGTCATGAGCTGTGTTTTTGTCCTGTTCATAGATAATCCAACCTCAAGGCTTGCCTTGCTCAGATCTTGGAGCATTTTGAGGGCGCAAACGTAGGGTTGAGGTAGATGGGCAGATCATACAATATGTCGACGAGTATGCGTACTTGGGCCAGATTGTCTCGTTTCAAAACCGGCAAGACAAGGAAGTCGCGAGACGTATTGAAAACGCCTGGAAGAGCTTCTGGTCCTTGGGGGATATGATGAAGGGTAACCTTTCTGTATGCCTTAAACGCAGACTCGTCGACATGTGTATCCTGCCTGTCCTAACTTACGGTGCTCAAACCTGGTCACTAACTGAGCTACAGAAATCCAAACTCAAGGTTTGCCAACGTGCAATGGAGCGTAGCATATTAGGTGTTAAACGAACGGACCGCGTCAGAAACACCACCCTACGCTCCATTACTCGTATTACTGACGTGGGTGGGAAGACGGCAAAGCTAAAGTGGGAGTGGGCCGGTCACGTAGCACGGATGGACCCGCAAAGGTGGACAAATCGTGTCAACACCTGGATGCCCGAAGGCGGTTGCCGGCGTCGTGGCAGACCAAGGAGAAGATGGTGCGACGATTTGGTCACCTTTACGGGAGAAACGTGGCCACAACAAGCCCAGGATAGGGACATGTGGAGACGAAAGGGGGAGGCCTTTGCCCAGCAGTGGGACATATACTAGGCTATAAAAAAAAATGTAATGTAAAAGTGTCGTTACAAAATTAACGTTACAATTTTTCGTCTTAATTTTTACCGTCTGTCGCAACGCGCGATAAGGAACTACCTTCCAATAATCAAAGTAAAAAAAAAATTGCCTATACATAGGTAAAGGCAATTTTTTATAATAAATAAAATAAATGTTATAAATCGCCAGACAATACATACTCATCGTATGACCCCAAACGAAGCAAATCTTGTACTGTGGGTACCATACAATGAGCAGGGGCGATCCCAGTTACACCCAGACCAAACCAAATTCCGAAAATAAAACGTTTCTGAAATTTGCCACTGGCGGGAATCAAACCCGCAACGAGCCTGATTCAGTGAGCTCAGCGGTCTACCATCTAACCACAAGAGCAAGCTAACGACGTCGTTATATTTACTCACGCTGTTTGCCTTAAACTTCAATTTAATGAACTAATTAACTAACTTTAGCAAATAACACCTAATGATTATATAACAAGCAGTGGTAGCCGAGTGGTCGAACGCACGCCTTGCAATCAAAGTGTGCAAGGTCAAACCCCGGCTCGCACCTCTGGGTTTATGTGCGAATCTCATTTTCATCCGAGATTATCACTTGCTATGAAACGGTGAAGGAAAACATCGTGAGGATACCTACACGTCTGAGGAACTTGACTAGTTGTCGATAGATGTGTGAAGTCTGCCAACCCGGACTGGGCCAGCGTGGTGGACTATGGCCTGAATCCCCCTCGCATTGAGGGGAGGCCCGTGCCCAGCAGTAGGACGTTAAAAGGGCTGTAGTTAGTTAGATTTTGTAACGAATTTCATCGCACATGGAATATGAAATATCACAGACGTGCGAACATTTTTCTTAATAAGAGTTGTTACGTGTCGGTGTGACGGGATGCTGTTTTAAAGCATGAAGAGCATGCATCAAACGCAGGCCAGCACTTTGCATAATCTCACTTTGCTGTTTGACTAACACGGTTTAACAAAATGTAATACGTATTGCTTATGTACTGAATGGGCCCCAAGTGCCCCCCCCCTATTACACTAGTATTATGCTCTACTAGAAGTTACTATGAATTAAGTTTTTAAGGGATGAATACAACATACTTTATCAATGGTAGCTTGAATATGACCAGTGTAGACATTAGACATTGTCACCTTGAAGCCATTTGTCAAGTCATATTCTAGCTACCATTGATAATGGCCGGCGCCCACTGCCAGCCCGGCACGGCATGGCATGGCAAAGGATTTTGGAACGTAGTTCCTTATGGCGCGTTGCGAAAGGGGGCTAGACGGAACAAAATAAGACTTAAAGTTGTAACGACACTTTTGTAAATGTGTGTGTGATTCCGATTCCGGTTCCGATTTCGATTCCGATTTCGATTTCGATGTGTTTGTGTGTGTGTATGGATATGTACATTTTTTTTGCTTTTTTTATTTCAAAAGGAACTTCGTTCCATCCGGGTGTCCCTTGACACCTCTCAAGTTTTTTATTACTAGTAAAGTTAGGTACTATTTTGAATCTTATTTCAATGAGGTTAGAGTTCATGTTACCTACTTTATTTCGCGGCATGCCGGGGCGTGTCGCGTCATGCCGCGGCACGTTGATTCCTCAACGATATGACATTGACAGCGCGAGCGAATTTTCACGCGTGGGAGCGTGGCTTCTACCAGAGAAAATCATACTTTATGCATATTGACACAGAACTCGTTTTGGTATGGTATTTTGACGCGTGAGCGTTGACGCCCAATGTGCTGAGGGCCTAAAACGCTAGTTCAAGACTGAATGAATACACATTATCTAAGCCAGGCTTAGCTAAATCGTGCTTAACCCCGCCGCTGCGAAACGGAGCAAAAAGTTAGCAACGCCTGTTGACTTTGCACTGTTCTTATTTCAGTGGTGCACCGACAGGGTTACGTAGGGATGTGAAAATTAATCGATACAAAATAAATATCGCCAGAGGACACATAGTCATTGCATGATCTCAAATGTCGAAAAAAATTAACATAGCTTTTGGTGCTATCGAATTTAGTTTTGTTGTTATTTGTGGGGAATAGAAGTGAAATCATTATTCAATCTTAATAATTGCAATACTAATGGTACAAACAACTATGTCCAGTTTCGACGGAGGAGTTCTTGGGATGGGTTCCAAAATCAGTTATATAACCAATTACTTCGACCACGGTTTGTTTATCAACAACCCTTACGTATTTTACAAATTCTAATAATTCTAATTCGACAAATAGGATATCGTAAGTAATTTTAATACGCAGTTAATGATTTGATCGACATCTACAATGTCACATCACTAAAAATGCATCTATCCGTGTGCATGACACGGGAATATCGCTCAAGATTCTTTAGAGACTGCTCGCTTTGTCTCCCACATAATCGATAATTTATATGCACGTCACTATGATGGCGGTGGCGGCACCGCGGCGGGTTAGGTGTAGGTGAGTTGGATTATTTTATTTTTATATCGATTAATATGACGCGTATTATAATTTTTATACTCTTGTTGGTTTTTACTGCACGTTTCGGTTAGTTAATACCAAAATAACTGCCATTTAACTGTTGAATACTTAAATTAAAGTAAATTTCTTACAGTTAAAATTTATATAATTATCAAAGTAAGCATACGAGAACTAAAGTAGGTACAGAATTCGAAATGTTGAAAGTATCTGAAAAAATAAGATTGAAATCAGATTTGTTTGTTACTGGTTCGGATGATTTTTGTGTCTCAAATATAAAAATAAACATGGAAACATGCAAAAGCATGTTATAAATTAACTTTTTGTTATGCACGTCACTACGGCTGACGACATTCGAGCGTGCGCACGACATGGTGCCCCGCTGTGGTCAGCTATTTATTTTTTAAATTTAGTCATAGTGATTTATTATTAATATCGATAATGCTAACCACTAATTATAGACATTTAATGCGTTGGCGGTATTATACATTTAATACAGGAAATGAAAAATAGAGGAAGTATCAACGATGACACTTGGGCTTTATAAATTGGATTTATAAGTTACTAGCGGCTCGTCCCGGCTTCGCACGGGTTTATAATATAGCTTATGTTACTCAGTGATAATGTAGATTTCTAACGGTAAAATATTTTTTGACATCGGTCCAGAAGCTAGTTTTTAAGTTTATTCGTAACATACAAAAAAATCATACCGATCGAATTGAGAACCTCCTCCTTTTTGGAAGTCGGTTAAAAAGTACAAATCTTTCCTCTTTATAATATTAGTATAGATATAGATTAATGTCAGGGAAATATATATTGGACAGTAGTCTCTTTTTGTAGACGAATTGCTATTTGTCCGATTTTACTAGACAGATTGCCTGAGTAACTGAACTACTCTGAACACTAAAATTGTAAACATTAAATACACAGTCACGTATAAAAGTGTAGACATATTTATACACGACGGAACACCACTTTAATCTTCTGATTTTATTCATTCTTAAAAGTTTTTTTATGCGTTTTTTTTATCGATATATTTATCGACAGTATCCCATCACTATTGGCTGTGGCGTGTTCACGACACAACTGCGCGGCTTATTGTTCGACCAGTAGTAATTAGTACCTGGCGTGAGTATAGAGCTTCATAAATAAATATATATCGCCAGAAAACACATACTTACTCATTGTATGACCCCAAACTAAGCAAAGCTTGTACTATGGGCACCATACAATGGACTGGGGCACATCAGTTTGATGGTCTCAAAGTCTATAACGAACGTAGGTGCAATTTTTGTGTTTTACACATATACTAGCTTCTACACAAGATTTCAATTATTCAAATACCTATCATTATAAAGTATGGCCTATATATTGTTTTCTTATATTTACGCGAATACTATACATTGAAATTAAACTATTTTACGGATTTTATCGCGTTTATTTACTATTTTATTTTCCCGACGTTGCGGCTGCTTTACAGCAACCATGGTCACGGGGGGACTGAAGTGTTAGACGTCCTGATGTCATAGTTAATAACTGGGTACCCTCATGGGCAAACAACAACTAAATATGAGGGTACCCAGTTATTAACTATGACATCAGGACGTCTAACACCTGAGTCCCCCCCGTGACCATGGTTGCTGTAAAGCAGCCGAAACGTCGGGAATATAAAATAGTAAATAAACGCGATAAAATCCGTAAAATAGTTTAATTTCAATGTATAGCCTATATGTTATTCTGATGTACAAACAATAATACAGTAAAGTTTCATCAAAATCCGTTCAGTATTTTTGAGTGAAAGAGCAATAAACATCCATCCTCACAAACTTTCACAATTATAATATTAGTAGGATAGATCATATCGAGGGGTAAAAGGCTATTTGACTTAAACGACACTTCTAGGCGATATTGACTTATACACATATTTGGAATCAACGATCTTTTCTGCGTCGAATGTGTATACTAACTACAGCCCTTTTAAGGTCCCACTGCTGGGAACAGGCCTCCCCTCAATGCGATGGGGATTCAGGCCATAGTCCACCACGCTGACCCAGTGCGGGTTGGCAGACTTCACACATCTATCGAGAACTAGTCAAGTTCCCTCAGACGTGCAGGTTTCCTCACGATGTTTTTCCTTCACCGTTTCATAGCAAGTGATAATTCCGGATGAAAATGAGATTCGCACATAAACCCAGAGGTGCGAGCCGGGGTTTGAACCTGCACACTTTGATTGCAAGGCGTGCGTTCGACCACTCGGCTACCACTGGCTCTAAGTGTATGCTCTCCTGTAAAGTTAAAAAAAATGTTTGTTGAGTCAAATAGCATGCTCCCCGTTGACATCATGGGAATCGATGTCGTCATACCCCTGTCGGTTTAACGAGTGTACAAATATTGACGTGTTCCCGTAATTTGGGTTAATCGACCAAGAGCCACGCTAACGTTCACGTGGCTATTGATTTTGAGGGGACGCTATGAAATTTAATGACATCATCGGTATACACGACACTTCATACATCACGCCTGCTTTCTCCGAAGGTGTAGGCAGAGTCCTAAGTTTAATAGGGGGCGAGCCTATTGCCATTATACCTAGCATATTCCTCCTCAAAGGAAGGTGATGTAGGCCACCCTGGCCCTGTGCTTGTTGGTGTACTTCACATGTCTTTTTATAGACGTGCAGTAGGCTAAGCATGACCGCGTAGACATGAGTTTTATCTCTTTCAACTGTCAGATTCGTCGAGAAAATGACGTCACACCGAGTCATGCCCAGTACAAAAACCTTGAAGTGACGTTATTTTACTCGACAAATCTGACAGTTGAAAGAGATAAAACTTATGTCTACACGATCATACTAAGCCTAGTGGTTTACTCACGATATTTTGGAGCTCTTGATCTATAGATTAACACAGCAGAAGAGACAAGATACCTAACTGGCCATGCCTTAGTTTGTAAAAGCATAGAAAAAAATACGAATTGATATTTTGTCTCATAACATGATGAAGACTTGCAGACTTGTTATATGCATTCTGAATCATATTAGTTTGGCATAGAGTTCATTTTATAAAAACGTCAAATAACGCTCACTTGTGTTTAATTTAACGAGTCCAAACAATTGTCAATAAGTACTACTATCGCTTGACGCACTTTAAAAATATCCTTTTCATTCCTTCTAATATTTTCCACATAAAATAGTTTCTAATTTCCAAGTCGCTAAGGGTTATATTTCAGTAATACGCAACCATGCTGCGTCGCCTTATTAACAGCGCTGACAGATTTATGGTAATACAAGACTTATTGCTATAGAAATAACGACGCGCTTGGTTTGTACCACTAAAAGGGTTATTTTAGCTTGTCAATTAAGAGGATGTGTATTATTTTACGGCTGATGAGTAAGATTAGGTATCAGTGAGAGATGTGTGCTTTGCGTTCCTGTGGCTCTTCCGACAAGTCGGGTGTTTGGACCACCGTGGGTTTTTAGTTGGTATACGGCAATCTGCCGGGAGTCCGACATACCCCTTTCGACTCACCCGTGTCGGAAGGGGATGCATAAAGCATTTTCCCACGAAAAAAAAGGTATCGGTGACAGCGTAGAACATGAAACTTTACAGAAGTTAAAAAAACATCATCACGCCTGTATTCCCCGAAGAGGTTGACAGAGGTGCCAATCATTGCCATACGTTGTCCAATATTCGCACATTTCCCCCAAATACGAAGGAGATTTGGGCCATAGTCCACCACGCTGGCTGTACAAAGCTATATATAGAGTTAATAAAAGAGTAAAATAAAAACCAATAAAACTTAAATTAATTATACAATAGATTTATGTAGGAGCTCTATACCAACTTAATGTTCATTAATTTGTAATTATTTTTAAAGTCTCGAACCGGTTTAAACTGGAATATTTCATAAACGATGACAAGACGTTTACACGGCGATATTTTAAAATACATTTTAAAGTCAACATCATAAAAAAATTATGTTGTAAGCGAACCGTATTTACAGTTGGGTTCCGCATACAAATTATTATTGTGCCTTTGAGTTTTCTAGCATAGTATTAAACGCCAGTAAATTAGTTTATTTTTTTACCATAGTTTGAGAAAAAAAAAATAATTAATTAGCCTTTAAAACATTGTAATTTAGAATCGGCATTACTTCGATTAGTTTATTTTTTCGCGACCTACGTTTCGCTAATTAATAATAATACTACATCATCACGCCTGTATTCCCCGAAGGGGTAGGCAGAGGTGCACTGTAGCACCCACACTTCGCCGATTATAGTAACAGATATCAATTTATCAGTAGCAAGCAATACGAAATAGATATTTAATAACAATATTATATCAGCTGAGATCTAGGGCCTTACTACTACATCACTACAGTATTAACTTGTCTAACTTGTCTAGTTCTCGATAGATGTGTGAAGTCTGCCAACCCGCACTGGGCCAGCGTGGTGGACTATGGCCTGAAATCCCCCTCACATTGAGGGGAGGCCCGTGCCCAGCAGTGGGACGTTAAAAGGGCTGTAGTAGTAGTAGTAGTAGTTGTTATTCTTTCCACAGAGTTTTCGAAGTTTATTTTATTAGTTGTAGACTAGTAAATAAGAGGACAGTATTAATTTGCTCAATATAACAATTACAAAATAATTTAATAATAATATTGTATCAACTGTGACCTATACACCTCTGGCGTTGCGTAGAGATGTAGGCTCTCTCTGCATTTTCTACCGCTTCTATCATGGAGAGTGTTCCGAGGAATTGTTCGGTATTATACCTTCCGCTGAATTCCACCATCGCACGGCTCGCCACAGACTGCATTACCATCCTCACCATCTGGATGAATGGCGTTCCAGTACAGTGCGATTTACCAGGAATTTTTTCCCCCGCACCACCAAATTGTGGAATGAACTTCCTGCAGCGGTGTTCCCGGACCGATGCTACAAAGGTATCTTCAAGAAACGAGCATACTCATTCCTTAAAGGCCGGCAACGCACTTGCGATGCCCCTGGTGTTGCAGGTGTCCATGGGCGGCGTTGATCACTTATCATCAGGTGAAACGTCTGCTCGTTTGTCTCCCTATCTCATAAAAAAAATAAAAAAATGTGCAATTGGCAATTGCTTAATATTTCGGCAACACTTTAAAGCGACTTCTAGTGCCAATGAAATGGCGTAGGCATTAATGTCAGCCTGTCTCGAGATCAAAATAAATGTAAAAAAGGTTTCCAATAATGCGGTACCCTAAAAATGTTACCGGACGGACGTGTGCGTAATTTCAGTCGTAAAATCGCCATAGCCCCGCCGCGCCGGTTACCTATTGCCGTCTGAACGCGTGTGGTCGACCCTTAACGATATACTCGGAGCGATGTCGGCGACCCCTTATATTTATAGATGATTAACTTTTTTTATTTTTTATTCTTTTTTTTAATTATTTTAATATCTTCGATAGAAATGTGATGACATATTGTGCATTGAGATGGTGATACCTCATAAAGTATTGTGGTTTCATTAGTAACTGTCAATTTATGACAGATTTTGACAGAGTTAACTGTCAAAAACTGAAAGTAATATTAAGAACATTGCTGCAAGAGAGGTGGTGGTGAGAACCATCCAAAGATCGTGAAAAAAAAAAAAAAAAATTGGTATTTCTTATTATTTTACTATAGAGCTCTTGGATTTTATATTATTAGGGTTAGATGAAGTAAATAAATAGTATATAAATCACGTTTGTTGTATGGGAGCCCTCTCAAATATTTAGTATTTGTTGTTATAGCGGCAATAGAAATACATAATCTGTGAAAATTTCAACTCTCTAACTATCATGGTTCATGAGATACAGCCTGGTGACAGACGGACGGACGGACAGCGAAGTCTCAGTAATAGGGTTCCCGTTTTACTCTTTGGGTACGGAACCCTAAAAATGGCTGAATGATATTTAAATGTATGATGTTTCCTATTGTCGGATAAGCTATAAAAATAAAGTACATATTATGTGTGTAGTTGTATGTCCTAATAAATTTCTTTTATTAGGTACTTTCTTTCTATCATCTTGTCCCAAAATTGAAGTAAACCACCGCCGATTCAAGTTTCAATCTTGTTGGTTAAATTTTAAGAAGTTATGTAAAGATAATCAATTAAGTATTGTTAAGAGTTTTAATTGGTTAAGGTTTTTAATGAGATTCAGGCCATCATCAGTCGCCCAGACAGGGCGTTCAAACTGGAGCTTTGATTTTTTTATTATATAGCCATGTGATATGTACAAATAATTGTACATAGCTATTTAGGCATAATTAAGTTTATTATTTGGACCTAAGAATGTTATATTTTTGTTTGTTGTTTATTTTGTGTCATATTTTTCTCTATCTATGATTTCAGATTATTTTTAGTAAGTACTGAGAAATAATGATTATGAAAAAAAAAAAGAAAATACTTTGCCTTTAGCTTATGTCAATTCATTTAGTTTTATGAACTGATACGTACTTAGATTTTAACAAGAATAAATATTAGTAATTGAATCCGTGCAGTAGTTGTAGCCGAGTGGTCGAACGCACGCCTTGCAATCGAAGTTTGCAGGTTCAAACCCTGGCTCGCACCTCTGGGATTTATGTGCGAATCTCATTTTCATCCGAGATTATCACTTGCTATGAAACGGTGAAGGAAAACATCGTGAGGAAACCTGCACGTCTGACGGAACTTGACTAGTTCTCGATGTGTGAAGTCTGCCAATCCGCACTGGGCCAGCGTGGTGGACTATGGCCCGAATCCCCCTCGCATTGAGGGGAGGCCCGTGCCCAGCAGTGGGACGTTAAAAGGGCTGCAGTAGTAGTAGAATCCATGACCTCACGATTGATAACCGCGCATACAACCGCTGGGCACATGATTAATGGTGTAACACTGTTCTTCTTAGTTACTTGCACAACCATACCATTTTAACCATCACCCTCCTATACCAATTTCATCTCTTTAATTCTCAATATATAAGGGCTATTTTACTTTACCATTAATAATTCAGCGTAGCACCTGTTGTTGTTCGTCATTAATTCGTTCCGAGACGCAATTTGGCAAGTTGTTACGAGCCCTTCTCAAGTTGCAAGGGCCTCGATTGAACCCCTATGAAATAAGGGCGTGTTGTTTGTATATCTATGCAGATTTTGCTTCCTTTAATAATGTATTCTGCCAGCCCTTTCAGTCTCAAGATATCTCTGTAATTAACAATTATCTAAATTTGAGAGGTTTAAAAAATATAAGTTGTGTTTTTGAACTAAGACTCATTTTGAAGATAATTCCGAAGAATCGTTTTTTTGAAAAGTTACCTATCAGCTGTGGTAGGTACTGGTCTATAGGATTTAGGGGCAGTATTGAAAAAAAAATACATAGTCTGGTGAAAACAGAGAGCATAAAGATATTTATTTTGAGTTATAAACAGGCAGCAGTGGTAGCCTCGTGGGCAAGAACGCCCGCCTAGAACGTAAGGGGTGCAAGTTCAAATCCCAGGCCCGCACCTCTGATAAAAATTTCATGTGCGAATGTCATTTTCAATCATGATTACCACTTGCTGAACGGTGAAGGAAAACATCGTGAGGAAACCTGCACGTCTATAGAAGGGCGTGTGATGTTCACCTGCACTGGGCCAGCGTGGTGGACTATGGTCCAAAATCTCCCTCGTATTGAGGGAGAATGTGCCCGGTATAATGGCAATAGGCTCGCCACCTATTACATTGGGACCAAAATACATCGGCGAAGTGTGGGCGCACTGCAGTGCATCTCTGCCTACCCCTTCGGGGAATACAGGCGTGATGATGTATAAACAGTTTAAAAAAAAAACATGTACACAGAAAAATATATCAAATCAAAATAGCAGTGTAATCTTGTAAACTATAATATAGCTTGTGTAAGCACGCAGTAAACTCTTGGTACTCAGTAATTTATCCTCAAGACACAAAAGGCAGGGTGTACTCATCTCGCCGTCAGTCAACGCCGACAGACTTGTCAATTAACCGACTGACTTATTATTTCAATGTACGAACCTCTGAATTCAATGGTCCGTCCGGACAAGGCAATATGTAAATGTAAGCGATTTTATTTTGTTATTTTGCAAAACGTATCTTGAGTTACATTGTATTGGGTATATATTTCGAATTGTGAATGTGTTTTATGGGCGCAGATGTGTCTTTTATTTCAAAGAACTTGTATTCAAGCGGCACCAGCATAGTCGGTGGAGGGCTAAACCTGTATGTGAGAGTTCCCGGGTTCGGTTCCCACTCTATCCATTATACTATTTGAGCCCGATCCCAGCACAAGCATTAAGGAGGCACACTGGGGCGTCGACACCGCGCGTCAATATTTTTTGTCGATACTAAAACGAACTCTGTGGTGATATGCATAAAGATTAAGTTTCTGCGGTAAAAACCACGCCAGTCATGTCAGTGTCATTTAGTTGAAAAATTAACCTTTTCTTTGTGTAAATACAGTTTGTTTTGGTATGGCAAGAAATTTGAGAAGCGACCGTTGATGCTTTGAACTTCGTTGGAGATGCAAACAGGAATACTAAGAATGTAATAACCTCACTTTACTATGCACTTTAAAATATCAATATGGCTTCAAGACCTTTTTTTATAGAGGCAACCCTTATGTTTATTAAAAACAAAACATGTCGTTAATGTCTCTCGCACACGTACTGAATATAAATGAAGTTTAAAAGCCCTGCGCATATTGGTGCGTCCAAATGCGCGCGATCAATTTTAAGCGAGTACCAATACATAGAGATATCAATATAGCACTCTTCATTGCACATCAAATAGACAGAGAAAAAAAAAAAACTTAATAGATAATGTACAATTGGCAGTCTTACATAACATACTGTATTGACTGATAAATAGAAGGACACATTTCAACGATATGTCATAGATGACGCAATGGAATTTAGTTAGACATATTCTTGCTATTCATTACTTGACACTGGCTGAAATACCCGCTAACCACAGGTGGAGCCATTCCTCATCTTATTCCATTAAATTTCGTTATTTCATATTATATAATAAATAAACATTGCCAGACAACACATGCTCATTATAATACCCCAAGCTAAGCAAAGCTTTTACTATGGGTATCGTACATTAGACTGGGGGCGATCCCAGTTATACCCAAACCAGAGACCAAATTCCGAAAAAGCCATATCCGAAATTTGTCTCTGGTGTAAATCGAACCCGCACCCGGTTTAGTTATTCGAGCAGCCTACGCTCAAACCACTACACCAAACCATCATCTATATGCACACAGATTAAAAAAAATCATATGGGTCGAATTAAGAACTTTATCCTTTTTGGAATCGATTAAAAAGTCAAAGGAATTCACTCGCCACAGTGTGTTCAGGGCGTTAAGAGAGGCAACCACTTTCCGAATAAAAATATTTACATTAAATTGATTTATACGACGGAATTACGGACACTTCGTTTAAACAAACTGACGGTGTGGTAAATTTTTCATTAAGAACAAGACGGGGGTACTCTTGGGTGTATTAATTTTGTTATCCGAGATTTATCATTGAATTATAGTTGTTTGTGTTTTTGAGGCGATAATGTTCCGCGCAGCGTGAAACTCTATTTAAAAAAATATTTTGGCTTGATAATTTTTAGGGTTCCGTACCCAAAGGGTAAAACGGGAACCCTATTACTGAGACTTCGCTGTCCGTCCGTCCGTCTGTCTGTCACCAGGCTGTATCTCATGAACCGTGATAGTTAGAGAGTTGAAATTTTCACAGATGATGTATTTCTGTTGCCGTTATCACAACCAATACTAAAAAACAGAATAAAATAAATATTAAAGTGGGCTCCCATACAACAAACGTGAATTTTTAGCCGTTTTTATAGATCGAGTCCGACTCGCACTTTTTTGAGAATTTTCGCCGGTTTTTTGAGAATGTGCTGACCGATGAATGGATTTATGTGTATGTATGTTAAATGTTGTATTATTTTCTTTGTTTGGTATGTACAATAAAGATTACTTTATCTATGTTGAGATATTCGTTAGTATTGTTTCGATGCAAGGACATTAGGACTCTAACGTGATATAGTGTTTAGCAGTGTGTTATAGCAGTGGTAGCCGAGTGGTCGAACGCACGCTTTGCAAATCATAGTGTGCAGGTTCAACCCCCGGCTCGCACCTCTGGGATTTATGTGCGAATCTCCTTTTCATCCGAGATTATCACTTGCTATGAAACGGTGAAGGAAAACATCGTGAGGAAACCTGCACGTCTGAGGGTACTTGACTAGTTATCGATAGATGTGTGAAGTCTGCCAACCCGCACTGGGCCAGCGTGGTGGACTATGGCCTGAAATCCCCCTCGCAGGGGAGGCCCGTGCCCAGCAGTGGGACGTTAAAGGGCTGTAGTAGTAATGTTATAGTGTTTATTTTTTACATTTAGTTATCTATATAGAAGTGAATCCCTATTTCCCTTTGTCACGCAATAACTTGAGAACGACTTCTAATACTTATTAAAAGGTTCTTACGGAAAAAAGAAAATTGAAAATAATTAGGGTTCCTAAATTGCGTACGTACGAAATCGCGAGCTCAGCAATTGCTTATATATAAATATACATCATCCCGCCTGTATTCCCCGAAGGAGTAGGCAGAGGTGCACCGCAGTGCGCTCACATTTCGCCGATGTATTTATTTAGTATTACATACTTCGGATGTGGCGGAATTTTTTTTAGTCAAACCACTTCCACGATATTTCTTGGTAGGTCGGTTTTGTCATTGATCAAATTACTCGTAGGTATCGTATATATCATTTAACAAGGATGTTACAAAACATTTTCCTTAACAATGTTTTCAAAAAGTCCCAACTGTTTTTACCCTGCTAATATAATCTAAACTCGTCTGAACGAGAGATAAAATCTTAATAGTCTCTTCAGGGATGCTGTCAGCGGCTGGACCAGCGCCAAGATGTGCAGATCACAATTATAAGCTATTGTTAACTACTCCCATTGTTCTGGGTTTGGCGACGCCTTTAACATCGTAGTAACATAGATTAAATGTCATACTTATGTATTGATTTACATTTTAATAGCGTTTCCAATAAGCCCTGCGTACATGGGGGCGTCAAGTTGCGTGCGTCAATTTGCCAATACTAAAACCAACTGTATGTCGATATACATAAAAATTGAATTTCTGTGGTAAAAGCCACACGACTAAATGCGCTCGCTCCATCGGTGTGTTTTATTGAAATATGTGCCTCTCCTATAAGTTAATACAATTCATTTTAGTATTGCCAAGACATTCCTAGCGCGTGTATTGACGTTTCTGTATGTACAGGGCTTAAAGGGCCCATTCGCGTGCTGCAAAATGATTGTCGGTACCAAAATGTACTCTATTACTCGTAGATAAAGCTCATTCTTCAACGAAAAGTCATTGATAGCGCAAGCGAAAATTGTGGTCGCGTGGCTTTTATCGCAGAAGACAGGAATATTCTTGGCGTTTAAAGCTTTCCTGCACACTGGGGCGTCGACCCTTGCGATGTTTGCCCATACCAAAACGAACTTTGTGTTAAATTACATAAGGATTGATTTTCTGTGGTAAACGGCCCACGCGTTAAAATTCGCTCGCGCTGTCCACGTCATTTAGTTGCAAAATGGACTTTTTCTATGAGTCAATACAGTTTCTTTTGGGATGGTAAGTTTTTTTTTTTGTTATTCCACGTTCGAATCCATTTCGAATTTATTTATTTATGAAAATCATTTACAACTTCGTAACAGTCTTTTACAATGACCAAATCGATGCAGTAAGATGCAGAAATAACATACAGATAAGATATTAAATTGTTATAAAAATTTTAATTTATAAATGATTTAGGACCTATATTCGGTGAAGTGATGTGAGAGCGTCGACGCTCCAGAGAGAGAGATTAAAATTAAGAGTTTAAAATCCATGATCCAAGCCACACACGAGTTTAATTTTCATCCGCCATGATATAATCTAAATAGGTCGCACGGGACGGGGCCGAGACGGGTGCTGGACGATCGCCAAATGGAGGCTCCTAATGCACGGAAACCTTGCGGTTTGATGGTACGAAATCATAGGAATATGATGACGGTTATTATTTTTGGAAGAGTTGCTCGTATGGCTTAGGGCGAAGACCAACCTACCCAACCTGTACCTACCTACCTTATGTTATTCTTATTGCTGCATTGCATGTTAAATTGGATTTTGTTATAAAATATTCCAGAAGGGCCACTCTTAAAGAAATGTCTTCTCGTAATGTATTAATAAAGCGCATAATAGATGATATTTCATTGAAAATTGTACTTCATCTATAAGTCGACACAGTTTGTTTTAGTGTGTGTTATTGTTTTCCGTCGCGCGCGTCTCAATTGGCAAAAGGCCTTATTTGGGTAGAGATGATGACATGGAAAGGCCTCGACCAGACAAAATTTGATTACACTTAAAACATTTTTCCTTGTCATATTATAACCCTGATAAAGACAGCAGCACAATTTAGTTTAGATTTAAGTTTCATTTTAGTAGAATTTGTAAATTCTACAAATTATAGGTTGGTCAACTGTGTTGTTAATTCCTTGATAAATGAAATAAGTGGACACTTAAAAACAAACATAAAAGCGTACTTAAGACACAAATTGCTTACACGGGCACTACTAAACAACTTGTTTAAACGCGCATAAATTATAAGAATTCACTTCTTAACAAAGCTGATTACACCTACATTATACCAATTTAATTTACCGTCCGCACACAAAAAAAAATACAGTTTAAACCTTATTTCTACACAGTCAGAGTTACGGATTGAATGTGATGTGTTGAACAACTGTTTTGTTATCTTAGCGGCACCATACGGTGAAGTCAAAAGGAGCTATCGATCAAAGTCCAAGGGGTTCGGTTCCCCGTTCGATCAAAATGTAACTCGGTACAGGTATTATTAATTATTTAATGTGGGCTATCTTTTAAATAATTATCTGACGGTCGGTTACTTTGGTCTTAAAAAAAAGTTTAGGGAGATTATAGTTAAATGTTACTGCCCATAGCAACCCTCTGGCGTTGCGTAGAGATGTAGGCTCTCTCTGCATTTTCTACCGCTTCTATCATGGAGAGTGTTCCGAGGAATTGTTCGGTATTATACCTTCCGCTGAATTCCACCATCGCACGGCTCGCCACAGACTGCATTACCATCCACACCATCTGGATGAATAGCGTTCCAGTACAGTGCGATTTACCAGGAATTTTCTCCCTCGCACCACCAAACTGTGGAATGAACTTCCTGCAGCGGTGTTCCCGGACCGATGCGACAAAGGTATCTTCAAGAAACGAGCCTACTCATTCCTTAAAGGCCGGCAACGCACTTGCGATGCCCCTGGTGTTGCAAGTGTCCATGGGCGGCGTTGATCACTTACCATCAGGTGATACGTCTGCTCGTTTGCCTCCCTATATCATAAAAAAAAAAAAAAAAGGTTTGCTTGGTTTGGGACCACACGATGAGTAGGTATGTGTTGTCTGGTGATACTTATTAAGCTGGCTTCCCACGGAGCGCGATTCTACGGATCATCACGCACAGCCGACGACCACGGATGGCAACGCACAAAGACAGGGCTTCCCACGGTGCGTGTCAGTCTGTGTAGATCTTTTGATAGCTTCATTTCAAAATGCAAAGTGATACGTTCTCTTTCACTTTTTCACCGCACCTTTGAAGTTACCGCCTCGCGACGGATACCGGCGCACCGCCTGTGCTACCACGGACGAGACCCTTCCCACGGTCTGTGGTGCGAGCTGGTCCGCGTCTGGCCGCGATATCACGGACCGTGGGAAGCTAGCTTTAAAATTAACCAGTAGACTTAGTTTTATCTCTTTCAACTGTCAGATGTGTCGAGAAAATGACCGAGCCATGTCTAGTACAAAATGCTCGAAGTGACGTCGATTTTTCGACAAATGTAACAGTCGAAAGAGATAAATCTTATGTCTACACGGTCATGCTAAGCCTACTGGCTTACAGGTATGACAATGCTGCGGAAGTGTAATGTGCGTAATTTTAGTTTACTAGTAGGTAATTCCAAATTTTTTCTTTCAAATTAAATATGTGATGTCCAGCTAAGCCTGTCCGGGCTGGCATCTTGCCCGGCACATTTGGCTCGCCAGGGCACTAGGGTACGCAAATTACTATTTGCATTACACCCAGCCTGTGTAGAGAGTGCCTATATTGCATTATATCGAGGGTTCAAAGGCAATTTGACTTAAGTCACACTTGGGTCGATATTGACTTATATAAATATTTGGAATCAGCGATTTTTTCTGCGTCGAATGAGTATGCTCTCATGTAAAGTAACAAAAAATAATAATACATCAATAATATACATCATCACGCCTGTATTCCCCGAAGGGGTAGGCAGAGGTGCACCGTAGTGCGCCCACACTTCGATGTATTTTTGGTCCCAATGTAATAGGGGGCGAGCCTATTGCCATTATACCGGGCACATTCTCCCTCAATACGAGGGAGATTTTTGGGCTATAGTCCACCACGCTGGCCCAGTGCGGGTTGGTGAACTTCACACGCCTTTCTATAGACGTGCAGGTTTCCTCACGATGTTTTCCTTCACCGTTTTGCAATTGGTAATCTCGGATGAAAATGAGATTCGCACATATACCCAGAGGTGCGAGCCGGGGTTTGAACCTGCACACTTTGATTTGCAAGGCGTGCGTTCGACCACTCGGCTACCAATGCTATGTGGTAGCCGAGCCTACACTGCTAAAAAAAAATGTCGACGAAAAATAGCCAATTTTCATGAATTTTTTTTATACGTATACCCGGAGATAGTGTGAGAGTGAATGGTATGAATGTGGATGGATACAGAGTGAGAGGAAGACCAAAGGAAAGATGGATGGAAAGTGTAAAAAGTGATATGAATGAGATCGGAGTGGATGTCAGTATGACAGAGAAGCGAGATGAATGGAAGAAAGGGACATCCTGCACCGACCCCAAATAATGGGGAAAGGTAAGGCCAATGATGATGGATGCAAGTGTCCCAACCATTACGGAAATAATAATTAAATTTAAAGTCTCACAAATTTTTGTTACCACATGACGTGGTGTCAGGACTTGTTCCTTAAAATGCTTGCCAATACCAAAACGAGCTTTGTGTTAACATACATAATGATTGAATTTCTGTGGTAAAAGCCACGCCTTCTCGCTTGAAGTTTCGCTCGCGCTGTCATTACGTTGTAGAGTAAACCTTTTCCGCAGCTCATTTTGCTATTCCCAAAACGATTGACGAGCGAGGACACCAAAGCAATTATTTCTATAGCCACTTGTGATTTAGAACGATCCTTATACTGTAAATGGGCGCACCTTATACTAGCTTCCTAAGGGTAATGCCAAAACTTGTCCTTTTTTTTTTAATGGACTACGCTGTTGGCCGTGAGGTGGCCTTTACAGCTTTACCGGAGGAGGCTGAGTATAATCCTTCTCTAGTATTGAGGTAAAGGTGCTGCCTGCTCTCACGGGGTTGCTGCTCCTGGGAATGTATTACTCACAATCCTTACTATTTAACAGTTTAAAAAGAGTAACCATTGAGTATCTTACCGGCTCTTCTCAGTGGAAGCAGCATTCCGAATAGGTGGTAGAATCTGACTATTAGTGCTTTTTTTCAACCAAATGTCATTGACAGTGCATACGAATTTTGACGCATTGTCGCTTAGTTTTTAGCAAAGAAATTCAATCTTTGTGTCCATCGGAACTCTCCAGCGAACTCTGTCGCTTTGGTGCTTCATTTGACGCCCCAGTGTGCGTTAAACCACTAAATTATTCGGAACATCTAATGATGTTCTCAAGGTCTCTAGTCTCTACATAAAGCTCTACATTCGTGTAGCAGTTACTTGCGTGGTTAGAAGTTAAGTTAAAGTTGGTAAACTTTGACTGCCGTCGGCGTTGCACTTTTGTTAAGCGGTCCCAAATTAATTTCATGCCTTAGGATTGTCAAAAATTGTATTTTTTATAGCCTTTCTATGCCTTCCCACACCTGGGGCCCGATTTTCGTTTGATAGACATCAATCTGTATTAGAGATATGTCGAAAGGAAGCGTCAAATTGGTCGTATTTTTTTCTTTTGTTTTGACATATCTCTTATAGAGATTGATGGCAAAAGTCTCCCCTTTACTTCTCCACACATCTTGGTCCTGGGCTATTATTTGACTGTGTGAAGGTTTTTAAAGTTAAGTAGGTTTGGACCATTTTGTCCACCACGCTGGTCCAATGTCCAGCCCATTGACTGGGGGCGATACCAGTTACACCCAGGCTAGAGAAAAAGCCATTTCCAATATTGCCGCTAGCGGGAATCGAACTCGCAACTACCTGACACAGTGAGCCAAGCCGTCTTAAACGTCTAGACCAAGCACATATGGCTATAGATTAAACTGTTGTGCGTCTTTTAATATATATCATATTTGTGTGGAACTCGCAACATTATCGAAAGAAAGTAAGCTTTTGCAAATATATTATAAATCCTTTAAGTGACACAATTTGTCTAATGAGTTTTTGGCAATGTCACCGGCTGTTACCTCCGAACCAGTCATCATCACTCCAATTATCCGACCCTATAAATTTAACAAATTCTAAACCGAATATATCCAAAACCCGGTTAATACACCACATAATATAATTGGACCCCACCAAATCAAAATTCGGGCCGAACCCGGGTATCCGGGCATGTCTTCTGAATATTTATCAGGGTATCGACACAGCTGCGGGCCACAATTGAAACTGACGGATTTTGTTATTCCGATAACCCTTGGTGTTTTCATTTAATAACTCCTACGGAGTTATGGACGCCTGGTACCTGTAGATATTGTTCTGTTATAATTGAAACATTTATCTGATGATCTGATCTTTGTGGCGACTCTACAGAAAGGGATAGCACTATTAGATAATTCGACACTTGAAAGGCAATACTTACTAAGCGACAAAAAATCGTAAAATGAGTTATATAGTATTCGGCCAGATTTTTCTGCGTCGTTTGGCATATATAACTCATTTTACAATTTTATGTCGATCATCAGATAAATGATTCAATTATAACAGAACATAACCAAACCCTTCCTGTTTAACCGACTTCAACAATAGGAGAAGTCGATATGAGCTTGTAAACGGCGATTATTGTAATATGAATTACGTAAGTAAGGGAATGACCTAGAGCGACATCCGTGACAGACGTTTAGTCTTGACGTACGTGCTACCCGTGCTGCATCTCCATATTTCATTGCCAATGGGGTTTCTTGTTGTATTTGGGTCTGGTATTATAAAATAAGTGGTTGTTAAATTATATTGCCGTCCCGAGACGAGACATATATTTATTCAGTAAAGTTTGATTGATGTAGTTTCATTAGTTTACACGTTTCGAATTGAATGGAACAAGGATATTGTGTGAATGGATATTGATGAGAAGGTACTTGGTAAAACGTACGCCTTGACAGCAAAAGGTGCAGGTTCCAACCCCTGCCTAATACCTCTGGGATTTTCAGATTTCATGTGCGAATGTCATTATCAATAATGATTACCACTTGCTGAACGGTGAAGCCCAACATCGAGAGGAAACCTACACATCTAACTAAAGTCGCTACCGACGGTGTGTTTTGGATAAAGGGGGGCAAGTCTATTGCCATTATATCCGAGCAGATTCGCAATCAATACGAGGGAGATTTGAGCAATAGTCAGATGAAATTCACACGCCTTTCTATAGACGTGCAGTTTTAGATATTTTACTTCACCTTTATTATGCCTATTTTCTAAATTCCAATTATTTTTAATTGTATGTCACATCTAGTCTTCTAGCCCTATGTTATCAAATTTGTCTGGAACATCCTAAATGAAGCTAGACTAAACTTCAGGCAACAAATTAAGCTCATGTTTTCCAGCTTTGTACACTAATCTATAGGCGAAAATTAGTGGTTTCTCCTCTTGTCTAGAGTCTAGACCCGGCCTTAACGACATGTTAAGTTTAGGATGTGTGAAGCTGGTATTACAGAGAAAGAGTTCGAACTATACAGTGTCATTCAGATTATAATCTTACTAATAATATTATAAATGTGATAGTCTTTGAGATTAGCAGTGGTAGCCGAGTGGTCGAACGCACGCCTTGCAAATCAAAGTGTGCATGTTCAAACCCCGGCTCGCACCTCTGGGTTTCATGTGCGAATCTCATTTACAGCCAAGATTACCACTTGCTATGAAACGGTGAAGGAAAACATCGTGAGGAAACCTGCACGTTTGAGGGTACTTGACTAGTTCTCGATGTGTGAAGTCTGCCAACCCGCACTGGGCCAGCGTGGTGGACTATGGCCCGAATCCCCCTCGCATTGAGGGGAGGCCCGTGCCCAGCAGTGGGACGTTAAAAGGGCTGTAGTTAGTTAGTCTTTGAGTATGAATGGATGGATGGATGTTTATTACTCTTACTTTATGTAAATATTACTGAGCCGATTTTGATGAAACTTTACAGTATTATTGTTTACATATAGGCTATATATTTAGTGCTGAGTTAGCTGTCAAAAACTGAAAGTTATATTAAAAGTATTGGTGCAAGACAGGTCTTAAGTGGGCAGTTAAAGTCCTACAAAAACACTTCGGTGTGATATAAAGTCATGTATACTGTATAAATCGTAGCTCGTATTAAGAAGTTGCTTTTTCGAGTCTCGTGCAAATATACGCGAACTCTCAAATGCAAATACTCCTGTTGATACTACTGACACCATATCTATTAAACTTTGAAGGACAATCCCGAGTCCCATTAAATTTTAAGTTTATTTAGTGTGCAAGTGTCTAACGAGCTCCTCGGGTTACTTAATAATTAAATGTGTGTTTAATTTTCATAATTATCTTTTTATTTTTAACAACAATAATGAACGAACGAACAAAATAATGAAATTCCCAGAGGTGCGGGCCCGGGGTTTGAACTTGCACGCCTGCTTTGAACTCAAGGGTGCGTTAATGGCGTTCTACCAATCAGTAGTCGTAGCATGTGCGCCAAGACTAGACTTATGTCACGGAATACCTTGATGTTGTCTCTTTCTCTCGTATGAAAGTAAGCAGAGAGCGAGCGAGCGAATCCGTGACAGAGGTTTTGTCTTGACATGCGTGCTAACCCCGCAGGATGCTACAACTTCATTCGACAATTTTAAAACGAAATGACCTTCATATGCAAATTTATTTTTATATCTAACTTAATTGTTATTTGTTTAACTAAAAACTCGTCAGTGTTTTATCCTGTTTTTCGGTACTCAAATCCTGGTGACACCAGTCAGGTTTGCTGAATTTGACAGTCAAATCGCGGTCCCAAGTGGATCTGTAATGGAAATGTACTGTATTTGCCTGCTTATGAGCACTTGATTAGGTTTTCAGAAATGGTGTACGGTATTTATATACGGAGGGATACTGGGAACGTAACGAAAATGAACTAAAAATGTTTTATTTGCGTCAATAAGTTACAAAATTGAGGACTGTCTTACAAATGGCTAAATTCCCCGAAACTGAGATCTTACCACTTCTTTCTTATTTTTTATTTACACTAATGCCACAGTACCACAATAGGTAAGACAGACCTTTCACTCTTTCATCTCACACATCTTCATACTTTCTGACACTAAAAGACAAACTCTCAAAGTTGTTACCATAATAATTGTCAATTTTGACAGATTTTGTACTAAATTAAATGTCACAAAAGTAATAATAAATTAACATAGCTGCAAGACAGGTGGTGGTAATTTGCAAGGAGCGAGCGGCAAGATCCGCGACTAAGTTTTTGCCAAAAACAAAAGAAATTGTATAGACAGAGACAAGGACATTGTGTCTTTATGCATACAGGGTGTATCAGATGTCCGAATTAATATTTTAGGTACATATACGGTAGCCCATATGTGGATGCTTGGTGAAGACAGATGATACCTATCTAACGTAGTTGCCGAGTTATAGACCTTTGAATAATTATCACAGGTATCGTGTCCTGGCATTTGGGTACATCCATGATCCTATAAAGCAGTGTAAACTACACTTATGAGGGGCGACTACCAATGTTCACAAAACAGATCATGAACATTTTACATAGTACTCGAGATATTACAAGTTATAGTAATTGACGACGAATAAAAAAGAAAAATCATGATCGAATTTCAATTACATGTTTGTACCATTCGGATGTATATCCAATACTCTTGCAAACGACTAAGTCTTATTTCGGACTTCTGATACACCCTGGATAGGCATAGAGTATCTAAATTTTCAAAAAAGCCGCCCATCTCAGCTTATTTACGCCTTAAATATAAGTACCACAATTTGAAATAGGGTTTAAATAAACTGCTTTGAGAATAAGAATTGGTGGTACTTCCAACAGAATCTATAATTCTCAATCACACCCCTTAAAACAATAGATAGTTGACCAATCAAAATGGCGGCCGCTGTTCCGTGACACGTACAAAATTGCAATATCACACACTACAGTAGTTTGTGCCGAACGGGGATTACTTGGAGTCTATTAAAGTTCGCCGTGTGACCCGGCCCCCGAATAGCTGCAGGGTTGCTTCAACAAATTGGGGGCTATTAAATACCCGAACGTCCCTAAATATGATTGTGTGATCTGTGGCAATTTGCGTATCTATGATCTGTGGCATAGATTAATGTCAACGTCGGTTAATTAGCATGCGGTCGTCTGCCATCTTTTTTTTTAATCTGCATGTCCCGTTTTATTTCCAATGTGGATTTATTGTTTTTTTTATTGTCATTAAATTGATTCATGAAATGAAAAATCAAAGCGTTATTACAAAATGTACATAACAGTTAATTTATACATTAGTAACAATAAAAAAATTAAACTTTAATTAAAATTAAGTAAACAAAACGTATTTTTTTTTTAATACAGATTTTATTCTTCTATGAAATAAAAAAATTGTTTGAGGTTTAATACTCATTTAAAATTAAAAGTACCTATCACACATTTAAAGTTATACAAAGAATTGTATTCATATACTACATCGTGACTATTCGAATACGATACGATGACGTTAGAAGATGTTGCTACCATGTACAGCGATTAAACGGACTACTTTCCAAACCAAAAGCTTCTGGGTTCGTTCCCCAACCCTGGCCATCAAGCTGACATGAGCCCCCCCTAGCACAACTATCTTGAGTAGTTAGCAGTGCTAGTGTGAATCCCCCCCACATCACTAAGAAACCCAAAATAAATACATATATTGGTCGAACACGTAATAAAGTGTACTTATTTCACTTCATTCTTTCTTTGCCTTTTATATTTATTTCTATCTTTTGCTAAATAACTGCATACAGTCATAAAATTGAATCATCCCACATTCTGCATCTGTACCAACTCATTGATTGATTTCCTTAAAACTGCATAGACTTGTCCTTAGCAATAACGAACCAAATAAACATTGTCGCCAAATCAATTAATTTCCAACCTTAATCACTTGTAATAGGACCCCCATTAATTTTTACGTACCGTGGTACGGTGCCCACACATGGCCGACAAAAAAGAGGGATCGAACGCAGGTAGACCGAATACAATGCGTTCCGTTCCTTCGTGTTTAACAAAATATTTATTTGCGTGGGCTATAACTACTATTCACGTGGAACAAGGTTGATATTCGCCTGATTTAAATGTTTTTAAATGTTTGTGTAAATGCTTCCAAGTCCGAATTTGCTTTGAACGTTTATTGGCGGTCAAATTTTTACGTGCAGTGACGAAAGTTTTTAGGTTAGTTTCGTTCCGTTTCGCGTCGAAGACGATGCGTTTTAGAGTTTATTCTATTCTTTTTTTAAATTTATGTACGATATTTAAAGTTTCCGGTGTAATAGTGTCGCGATTCGGTGTTCAATTTTCAAATTGCGTGTGAAAGTGATGTTCGGTTTTTAAAAAGTGATCAGTGTTCCTATTTTGAAATTGGATTGCAGTTTTGTTCTTAAGCCTATGTTTACAAAGCAAAGGTACTATATTAATTTTGTTTTTTTATTTAATTTTACGTTCCAAATTTAAAAAATTATGTTCCATAATTCTGGAACACTGTTTCTTAAGTTAGAAATTATAGGTTTATGTTCATGTTAATGTTCCAAGTTACCGAGTTATACTTTACCTAAGCGTGACACGCTATGAAAGTTTTATAGGTTAAGTTAGACATCGTCGTGGGATGTCGTTTAGATAGTTAAATGGTTCACACAATAGAGTTAAGCACATTTAGGTTAGTTTTCGTGTGTGACGAGACATTCTTAAGTTTTGTGACTTTCTACCTACCTACCGCTAATAGATTACAAAGGGTTTCAATTTTTATTGGAACGAAGTTCCTTACGGCAGGCTTGGAGGGAATAGGGATTTTGCTAGGCGACCGAACTGAAAAAAATGTGATAGTAAAACCGTAAGAAAAAATCCGTGGAAAAAAAACCGTTAAATGAGACGTCTCTTTATTTGTGTCGTTTGATAGATGGATGGATGGATGGATGGATGGATGGATGGATGGATGGATGGATGGATGGATGGATGGATGGATGGATGGATGGATGGACGGACGGACGGACGGACGGACGGACGGACGGACGGACGGACGGACGGATGGATGGATGGATGGATGGATGGATAGATTGATGGATGGATGGAACGAAGTCTGCGTGGACGAAGTCGCGGGTAGAAGCTGGTATTTTAAATGTCCTATCATATATGTCTACTTCGAAGGAACTTCGTTCCTACCTGGTGTCCCACGACACCATTTAGTTTTTTTTTTAAAAATGGTTTGTTCTTCATTTGTAATGTATCTACAAAGGAGGGTTATGTGTATAAAATAACAAGAACTTATTTTAAACGCTAGCTTTATATATGAAACTCTGCCTTAGTATCCTTTGACCTAAAAATATACTTTTATAATGTTCTCAGTGAAGCCGCAACAGAGAGCTCAAGTGTGAAACTTAGTTCCAAGTCTTAACTTAACTCAGACTTTAAGTTGCCATCATACACTTGTTTCTTGTACCATTTACTTATAAACTACTACTACTACTACTACTACAGCCCTTTTAACGTCCCACTGCTGTGCACGGGCCTCCCCTCAATGCGAGGGGGATTCAGGCCATAGTCCACCACTCTGGCCCAGTGCGGGTTGGCAGACTTCACACATCTATCAAGAACTAGACAAGTTCCCTCAGACATGCAGGTTTCCTCACGATGTTTTCCTTCACCGTTTCATAGCAAGTGATAATCTCAGATGAAAATGAGATTCGCACATAAATCCCAGAGGTGCGAGCCGGGTTTTGAACCCGCTCACTTTGATTTGCAAGACGTGCGTTCGACCACTCGGCTACCACTGCTTTATAAACGCTCTGCGGCTATTAAAGTCGACACTAGCTTCGAACCGCGACTTCGTCTGCACAGACTTATGCAATATCTTTATAAATTATAGCCTATTGGATATTCTGATGTATAAACAATTATACTGTAAAGGTTCTTCAAAATCTGTTCAGTAGTTTTTGTGTGAAAGCGTAATAAACATCAATCTGTCGTTCCTTTAGTAGACTCACGCTTGTGTTCCGCGATTGTGTACTTATGGAGTCGTCAGCGGTGCACTGCAGAGCAGCCATACTACGCCGAAGTAGTTTAGTCCCAATGTAATAGTGTGTGGAAGACGATATAGGTAATAATTGGTAGTCCGATATATAGTATCCGATCCTTAATGCATCATCGCGCCTATTTGCTTTTAAGGGGTAGGCAGTTCACTTGGTGTTGTGAGACGAGCGGCCTTCGCTCAAAGTACTAGACTAAGCCGTCGTCTTATATGTATATCTAAGTTAATTTCGGTATACCTCTGCCGTCCCATTTGGGGTGTTCAGGCGTGATGATAATTTAGATACGAGAATATAATTAAAAGAATATCATCAAAGAGATCCCCCGGTAGTATAACTCAAGTCAAATGTTAGCTTGAAGTAAACTGAACATTTCGTATTAATTGGGCGAATCTAATTAACGTAGTAAGTAGCAATTTACGCCCTGGACACACTGGGGCGAGCGGATTCTCTTGATTGAAGCGTCATACCGGGGCGTCACGACAGGCGTTCGAAAATGTTGTCAATACCAAAACAAACTTCGTGTCAATATACATAAAGAATTTCGGTAAAATAAATATCAGTGGCAGCCTCGTCCGCGTCGGTAGAACGCCTGCCTTGAACGTAAGGGGTACTAGTTCAAATCACGGGCCCGCACCTCTGAGATAATTTGTCGAATGTCAATTGCAACAATGATTACTTGCTGAACGGTGAAGGAAAATATCGCGAGGAAACCTGCACGTCTATAGACGGCACGGCGTGTGAAGTTTACAAACCCGCACTGGGCCAGCGTGGTGGACTATGGCCCACATCTCCCTCGTATTGAAGGAGAATGTGCCTGGTATACTTAATGGCAATAGGCTCGCCCCATATTACATTGGCACCAAAATACATCGGCGACGTGTGAGCGCACTGCAGTGCACCTCTGCCTACCCCTTTGGGGAATACAAGCGTGATGATGATGATGTATCATTTCGAAAATACTTCGTTGTGGTGTTGGAAAAGATATGATCCTGATCGGATTTGACGCGCCTATCCGTTCAGGACTTCACGGCCGGTCTTTACGTTAAATTTAATTGTTAGTACCTAGTAATTAATTTAATTGCGACAATGTTTTGTTGATTAAGCGTTTGTTTATTCCCTTTATTGTCCTGTACGCCTTGCACTGTTGGCTTCGACAAAACTGGGCCTCAAATCTACTAACAGAGCAAACTCATTTTCATCCGATCTGTCGATTTGCCTTACTAAGGATAACATTGAAATAAATCTTTACTTTTTATGTTCCCAACGTTTCGGCTGCTTTATAGCAACCATGGTCACGAGGGGACTGAGGTGTTGACGCCCTGTCCGTGTCGTGTCTATTCGTAAAATAGTTTTATTTCAATGTGTAGTATTCGGGTAAATATAAGAAAACAATATTGCCCATCTTAGTTATTTATGCTTTCATGTGCGTTTACCTTCTACCAAGGATAAGGCTGAGAGAGATATCGTTTGATTTTTCAATATTATTCTAATGACCACTGGTCCAGCCGTTTGGGAGTTTGTTTTACAAACAGACAGACAGAATATTGTTTCGTCTAATTGCGTGATCGTTTTAAGTAACTTATATACTTTCGTATGCGTTTAGTAACAACTGTTATTTTGACATTACAAACAGACAATTCAATTTTATTTATGTGTATAGATGTGTTATTGTATTTATGTTGTTCATTAGTTGGCATTGGCGATTTTCTAGAAAAAGTTCATTCATCAACTAAATGACACTGAGCGCGAGCGAATTTTGGCGCGCGGGTGCACGTGCCACAGAAATACAATCTCTATGCATATTGACACAGAGTTAGTTTTTGAATTGGGAAACATTTTGCGTGTACGGGGTCTATAAAGATAGCTTATAATGTATACAATTTAGTTAAAAGTTGTTACTTCAGAAATTACAAACAGATTCTCCAATTTTAAATTAACTTCTTGACATCAGCAAAATAGCCACTGAACACATGTCTCATCTTATTCCATTGTCTAATTTTTTTTTTTCTTTCGTTACAGATGTGTGGTAAAATGTAGCGAGCTCATCCGTCAAACTCCCCAGCGATGGCCAGGTCCAGGTGTCAAGTGTCCAGTGTCAGTGTGTTCCGCTGTGTTGTGATAGTGGCTTTGCTGTGCCGCTGTGCTGCTGGCAAGCCCATCAGCGAGACGCTGCAGAGGGCGCTGTCAGCGGGCAGGGGACCGAGTCCAGGGGCCAAGAAGCTATTGAACATACCGGATGAAGGAGGTGAGTTGATTTAAAAGGATTTTTTTTTTTTTTCTGAGAGGCTATGGTAGCATTATAAAGTTTCTATTATATTAATAGAAGAAGAAAAGTATTTTTTTTTAATGTACCTATTATCTGTGCCCTCCACTTAGCGTGAAATTTAGGCAGGTTATCCGTACAAATGTGTTTTATTTCCCGCAGAACCCTAATTATTTTTCATAAATAAAACTAGCCTAATATACTCCTTATGACATCAGCTATGTACCAGTAAAAGTAACTTCAAAATTGGTGTAGCCGTTTGGGAGTTTACCTAAAACAATCGGACACTAAATTTTAAAATTACATTTTCGTAACTATACCTTTTTATTAATTTCATAAAAATAAAAACGCCACGTCACATGTTCGATTTGATAGACACAGAAGAGTTGTAGAAATACCAAAAAGGAAGCTACCTACTTGCAAAATAAATCACTTCCACAAGATAACCCTTAAATACTCTTTCAAAAAAAACTTTCCGAGCACTAGACGTTTTTCTAGCGGCAAAGTCTCTAAAATTAACATCAGAAATTGTCATTCTAATCTTCAACAAAGGAAGGGACCCGGTTTAATTACTCAAAGAGTTTTGACTTGCGCCGTTATGAAGTGGACCCGTTGTATATACGCCTTTATTATACAAAAATAAGTTGTAGCCGCGCCTTTTCTTTCCTTTGTACGCTAGGGTTGAGAGCAGATGATATTCATATATAACACAAATAACATTGCAACTATTTTTGTATATACTATATTAATGAACCCTATGGTGTGTCTCGGATGGATTTGTTCCGATTTTCTCGCGCCTTTATTATTAATTTCAATATCAAAATAAAATCTTAGCTCAAATTTGAGAGGAGTAAAGTAAGTAGTTTTTGCGGTTTCACCATTTTTTCATTAAATCATCTTCCAATTTTTTTTTTCTAATGTTCTTAGATATGCTATTTACATACTTGCTATTGGCATTATACCTACTAACTATTAACCGCATAAGCGGTTTATTTTTTCCTCTGAATACGTGGAAACATCATTGTTAAAAGTCAGCCAGAGGGTGTCCTGCTTTATAAAATATGCTCAAAATTACCGGAATCCTAAAAAATGACAACCCTATTCTAAATCTTCCAAGTTATGAAGTTTGAGGACCCTTATTCATCAACGGCGTCTTGCAATTAAGGCATTCAGGTGCCCTTTTGTGGACCCACAAGTTTGGACGGAGCGGTGACATTGGCGACTTTTGAAAAATGAGATATTTTACCCTAGGTACCTAACTAAACTGAATATATTATCGTCCTTATCACGACCGTTATGTGTGAGCGAGATGGCAATATTTAGGTGTTGTCAAATTAATCTTGAATTACGAACGACTAGAGACGTTCCATGCATTTTATTTGTAAAGTCTATTACCAATAAACGCGCCAATTGTACGTATAGAGGCGTTCTACGTCATCTATATAAATAAATAAAATTCAAGTGTCTGTTTGTAATAACAGCTTTTTACTAATTGCATTTGAAAGTAAATAAAACAACGAAAACACAATTTTAAAAATTTTTATCTGTCGGTGTGACAGTTTGTTTGAGGCAAACTCCCAAATGGTGGGACCGATTTTTACGGGATTTCCGCTGGCAGATAGCTGATGTTACAAGGAGTAATTTAGGCAACTTTTATCTTATAAAAATAATTAGGGTTCCACAGGAAAAATATTTTATTCTTTACGTAAAATTTTAGGTTCATAAACTCTGCTAGTCATTTATAAAACTAAACTTCATAACTCGAAGTCCTAATCATGCTACTCAAGAACCCCATCAATAGCTCTTTTATCTACTTTTAAACTTAATTCGTGGTACTAAATCCACCTCTGTAGCCACAAGGAAAAAAATACACTGAGTAATTCCATGTAATCAGTCTCCGAAGATAAAGCCCCCGGCATATTGCCGCGCCAAGACGCCCGCGTCAAAATTAATATCAAAACCAAAACGAACTCTGTGATAATATACATAACGATTCAATTCCTATGCCACGCGACCACTCGATAAAATTCGCTCGCGCTGAAAATGACATTCCGTTGGAGAATGAGCTTTTTCAATCAGTCAATACAGTGCATTTTAGTATAGGCGAGTGATTTTTTGGGCGCGTCTTTACATCTCAATGTATGTGGGGCTAAAAATGTCTTGCGCCATACCAAAACGGACTGTATTGTCTTACTGAAAAAGCTAATTCTTCAACGGAATGTCATCGATGATGCGAGCTTAATTTTACTCGTGGTCGCGTGGCTTTAACCAAAGCAATTTAATCTTTACGTTTATTGACATAGAGTACATATACAAATAAAATCGCTCGCGCCAGTGAGTGAAAGACGTAAAAAGGCATTTCTTGCGACTTTCTAAGATTCTGACACGTAACCTAATTAGTCTATGGAAATTGTGGGAGCGAGGCGTTTGAGGTGTTTTCCTGGTGTACGAGGTGTATCAGAAGTCCGAAATAATATTTTAGGTATGTATACGGTAGTTGATATGTAGACGCTTATGGCCGAAAAAAATATTATTTTTGACAAATATAAGCAATAATTAGCTAACCTGTGGTATAAGTTAAAAGGTTTTATTACTAACCAAAATAATATTATTGGAACGATTGCACTGTCAGCCTAGTTAAAATGGTAAACTCACATGATTTTTTTCTACCTTTGTCCGTTATAGACTTTGAAACCATCCAATAGACATACATACATATACTCACGCCTGTATCCCATGGGGGTAAGCAGGAACGGTAGTTTGCCATAATCCAATCGATGTGCCCCAAACCGGTTTCATTAGAAGACCAATAATGGTTTTAAACCACTAAAAAAAATAAAAAAAATCCTTTGTTTCCAACAAATAGGTTAGATGTATTTTCTCCTCCGGTAAAGCTGTAAAGGCCACCTCACGGCCAACAGTGTAAGTCCTTAAAAAAAAATAGATGTATTTTTTTAGCGTGAGAGCACACGTCGGATATCCGCTAGTCCATAATAAGGCAACTCCGCAGATTA
Source organism: Ptilodon capucinus (assembly GCA_914767695.1). Classification (NCBI taxonomy): domain Eukaryota; kingdom Metazoa; phylum Arthropoda; class Insecta; order Lepidoptera; family Notodontidae; genus Ptilodon; species Ptilodon capucinus. The sequence goes on from OU611831.1 coordinate 2,242,047, forward strand.
GATGGCTTAAAAGCATCCTCTGTAAGCATTGTTTTTCGCAAACACACTAAGGATTAGTTAGTACGTTCGCGAAATTTCGTATAACCGTAAAATTGGTTGGTCGTTGTGCACAAGAGGGGAAAGGTGGCTCAACAATGTGGCCCAGGTAGCCGGGCCACGCTGGAATAGAATAATTTGCAAGTTATTTAAATGCGCGAACCGCTAACTATTCCGGCACTCGGTCGGTGCAGCGATTTTGACGGACATACGGACTGATTAGTTGGTGAACATAATGGTGGCTTTGGCGTATATATCAGCTAGGGGATATAAGAATCGGTTTCAAGAAGAGAAAAACTGGGAAACTGGTTAAAAGTGGTGTTTATTTGACCTTGAATTCTTCTTCTTCTTAGTCGGCATCTTCATTACTGAAGGTTGTGTCTAGTCTGACGTATTGATCCCTTGATGAACTATGGTCTTCCACGTATTCCTGTCCTCGGCGGTTTTAATGGCTTGGATTATTGGTAGACCAGTGAGCGTCTTTACTAGGATTAAGGAACTACCTTGAATTAAGATGTTATTATTATTATTGTAAGTCTATGACGTCCCACTGCTGGGCAAAGACTTCCCTCCCCTTCCTCCATTCTTCTCTATTTTGATCTAAGATCGGCCACTCTTGCCGATGGGAGTCTAGTTCATCTCGTTATCTCCTTCTGGGCCTGTCGCGATGTCTTCTTGCATTACTGGAGATCCACTCTGTTGTCAGTTTTCTCCAGTGTTCGTCTGACATCAGATGTGTCCAGCCCAGATTTACGATAATTCCTAGAAATTTTAAAAAGCACTGATGCGTAACAAAAACCACACTTAACTTTAGTTATATTTTTTGTGATATAAACCTGAAAGATACAATAATTCGGACATAGACAGCTCTACAATTCTTAATGCATACATTTAGTAGCCATTAACGATGCGTCATCGACGAAATAGGGCACTTTCGCTGCTATCCACAACTGGTTGGTCTAGTCCGCTCGACTCACTGCATCATGGGGTTGCGGGTTCGATTCCCGACATTGGCAAATTTGGGTAATGGCCTATACAGATTTGCCCTGCAGGGTGATTTCGTAATTGAATTGCAAAAAAAAGTTTCAATCACCTTGTGACAAAGCTGTCAAAATGTATTGGAAATCCGCCATGTTGTTTGATTTCTATCGAAAATTGATAGCAATCGAAGTTGCAATAGCCTAGCTGGTTTGGGCAAAAGCCAGTCCATAAGCTTTCCTTAGTTGTGTTGTGTTGTCTGGCGATATTTATTGCTACGTTGCCACCTAAGATCGCCAATCAACTGGACACTATGTCACAGAACCTGCAATACTAAGCACCTGGATTATATCCCGTAACACAGGTATGATCGCTATCCATTGCTTGCGGTCTTAAACCTCATTATTCGGATGCCCGTAACAACCCAGCAATGTACGTAATGCTAATGAATTGAGTTTGTTAAATTAACATGTAAGATGGTATTCCAGAGTGCCGTGGTAGAGTTGGCGTTCAAAGTTATGGAAATTTGTAGGAAATCCATGGAAATGAAATCGTCTAAGTTACTGAGGAATGAGATAGAAATATTTCCCTTTGCTTAGACTACGATTCCGTTCTGTTTGTTGTTAGCGCGCCAATCTAGCCTCTATTTAATCACTGCTATGTTTCAAAATGGATTAATATAGTATACCTTTAGTTATAATTTATAATTGAGTATGCTAACCCTTCAAACTTCCTGCTAATATTATAAATGTGAAAGTTTGTGAGGATGGATGTATAGATGGATGTTTGTTACTCTTTCACGCAAAAACCACTGAACAGATTTTGATGAAACTTAACAGAATTATTGTTCATACTATATACTAATTGTAAACAAATGCGATAAATCACAAATATTTTATCACAGTTTTTTGTAACGGTGGAGGAAAACATCTTGAGATAATCTACACGTCTACGCGTCTGAGGGAACTTAATCAATTCTCGATAGACGTGTGAAGTCTGCCAACCCGCACTGAGCTAGCGTCCTCGTCTATGGTCTGAATCATCCCCTTCTCATAGAGTGGAGGCCTGTGCCCCAGTGGTGGGAAGTTGAAAGGGCTACAATTATATATTATATAGTTTTTCATAATATTTTTGACGTGTTAGGTTTTCCGTAAAGTTTGCAACACAGCTCCTTAATGACCTATTTTCGAACTCTCTATTATTAACACAGCAGAAGGGACACAGAAGAAGGGACTATCTGACCATGTGTCAAATAATAGACATTTATTTTTGTAATTTTGTGGGAATAATTGAGTTATCAATATTCTGTCTATATAAAATGATTTCATGACGAAAAGTTGATAGCATGTTATACCCATTTTAAATCACATTTACGCGCGTCTCCGTCAACCCCTTAGGGGTATACAGGCGTGATGATGATGTAAGTCGTCAGAAGCTCGACTTATTCTAGTTACTCATTATCCTAAGTCGTAACTCGGCACAGTAGCTGTCGTACAAATATTTACATAGGGCATGAGCAGACGAGTGATAATAAACAGCGGCATATGAAAAGGAAGCGAAGGATGTAAACAAACTTGCAGCAGCTCGTCAGTCGGATGTGTTTACAGCCTTAGAAGTAGTTTGATGTATGTAGAGCTCAAATAGGCACGTAGCGTCAATGGTTTTGTCGATGTGTAGAGTTTGTATCTACACCTGAAGTAAAAATAAAGATAGTCGGTATTTTAAAGAAGTTTAATTTTTCAATAATGATTACCACTTGCTGAACGGTGAAGCCCGCCACACATCCCCACCACTGTTACTCTTGTAAGCCTGTATCGACAGCGGTGTCCATTGAAGACATCGAGGTTTGACCCTCGGCGAGTCCCGGGGACAAAGCTAAATTGTCCTGGAACCCGCACGAACGAACCCAAACCCGAACCCGCTCGGCGAAGTGTGGGTGCACTGTAGTGCGCCTCTGCCTTCCCTTCGGGACTTCGTACTTGCGTATTTTAGGAACCCTAATCATTTCCAATTTTCATAATGTATTTTACATAAGAGCCTTGGACTAGAAAATTTAAATAAAAGATAAATGAAATCGGTAAAGATGTTCTCAAGTTATGGCGTGACCGAGGTACATAGGGATTCATTTTTTATAAGCAAATGATGAGTACTTACTAAGATTAATCATATCATTTATTTTGTGACGACAGCATTCAAGAAAAAATAAAAATTGACCTATTATCATACTCGCAAATCCATGTGCCGAAAAAACTGGAGATTTTTGTGTGACAGAAAAAAATACACGCATTCCTCCCTTTTTTATGTCCCAAGCGGCACACATAACTATAAAAGTGTCCATCTGTCCTTCTATTTGTCATTTCCAGCGACTCTCGTGCCCCACTTTCCGTCTAACAATAACCAGTTTTTATTTCGTGAAATGATCGAAATACGACCACCGGGACATCGACTAAACCCTTACCACACATGGGCGTCAAGATGCGCGTCAAATTTATTGCCCATATAAATGAAGATCGCCATCCACATATTCATCGTATGGTCCCAAACTACGCAAAGCTTGTACCATGGGTACTTATGCACTGGGGCAATCCTGGTGCCACTCAGACCGAAAAGGCCATTTCCGCACTATGCCACTGGCGGGAATTGAACCCGCTGCCACCCGGTTCAGAGAGCCGAACGGCCTACGCTCAAACTCTATGCCAAGTCGTCGTCATGCAAAAATGAACTGTATCAATACACACAAAGGTTGTATTTCTTTGATATAAGTCACGCGACACAGAGTTAAAATTCGCCTATTTGTATAGAAGTAACATATTTTTTATTCATTCAGAGAGTTGTTTTTTGATTAACACATTTGCTGCGCAATGATTTGTATCGTACTTTCAGCTTTCAGCGCTGCGCAGTGGATGAAAGTTCGCCATGAACCAATATGACCTCACATCGCAGCGACCGTTTAAAGAGAGCTTAGAAGTAACAGCTGATTTTAGAGCGGTATTTGTCTATGTGTTAATCATTTGCACTCGAAGCCCGCAATAATGAATTTCTATTTAAATTACAACAACAGTTAAAACAATCTAAAATAGTCCTTCCGCTTCGAATCACAAAGCACCCTCGAATTACCCACAAAACAAGGAATAAATCCCTGCGCCAATAGGTGCGTGAAAGCGCGCGCGAACAATTTATTTGTCAATCCCAAAACTAACTGTATTAACTCATGCAAGAAGTTGGTTTTTCAACGAAATGTCATTCATGATACGAGCATAATTTGACGCGTGCTTTTACCGCAGTGATTCAATCTTTATTTGTATAAACACAAAGTACACTTTTTAAAAAGCTGCGCTAGCCTAGGTGCTGCAACTCAAAGTTCAAATTCTGGACCTCTGAGATTATTTGATTTCATGTGTGAATATCATTTTCAATACTGGTTATCATCTGTTAAACAGTAAAGTCAAACATCTTGAAGAAGCTTGCACGTCTATAAAAAGGCGTGTGAAGTTCACCAATCCGCACTATAGCTCGATTCTCCCTTACATTGAGAGCCAATGTGTCTCATATAATGGCTACAGGCTGGCCCCCTATTACATTAAGACCAAATTACACCACTCACATTCGCATGTGAGTGCAGTGCAGTGCAACTCTGCTATCTTTTTCGAGAATTTAGTTTTGATGATGGTGTATTTATAAAAAAGGGAAGTAAATTCGCTCGCGTCAGTGTGTGCAGGGCATAAACTCAAATTATCAAACGGCAAGTTTTCAAAGGTTTGTTGGGTCGAGTTAAATTTCGTACGTCACTTGGTGGAAATAACTGGTAATTTTGAACCTTTTATGTTACGCGGCGGCAATACTAACGGTTACACTTCGGTGAACAAACAAGTTTTTGGAAGTAAAACTCTTGGTTGTTAGGGTAAGTGCAGAATGAAAGGAGAAAAAGAGAAAATATTTTTGTTATATTGTTCTCTTATATTTACGCGAATACTATACATTGAAATAAAACTATTTTACGGATTCTATCGCGTTTATTTACTATTTTATTTTCCCGACGTTCATCACCAAATCAAATGTCAAAAAAATATGTACGTACTCATTGTGTAGGTAGGTGTGTCTTCCTCCGTAATTAATTGTGGAAATGGTCGGCTGCCAGTCCAATACCATTGGATAGTTTTGTATATGTTAGGTAACTTGTGCAAATCCAAAAAAATAATAATTGCAAAACATAACACTTTTGAATTTTTTGCTACTACAGAGCAAGCTTTTTTTGCAAGCAAACACGACGAAATGTAGATAACAAACACCGCAGTGTATATATACTCCTCTCATAACGAAAGTCGAGGGTGACGCCATTTGTCTCATTTAAATAGGAGTTTGCGACACGTAATGCGCCAATACCTCACCGAGGGACGCATTTGTCCAAATTTCCTCATGATCTCCGGATGATGAGCTTCAGATATTGATGGAGCCGTCATAACTTTGGAACGATGTCGACCCCCAATTTTAGTGACCAGAAATCTGGGTCATTATCACCACCTCTTAATGTATTATTGTTTCTATAGTAACTCAATTTCAATTTATTCAATAAATAACTTATGTAATACAATACAATATACGCCGGGTAACTAATATAGGAATAAATAAATAAATATCGCCAGACAACCAAATACTTATCGTATGATCCCAAACTAAGCAAAGCTTGTACTATGGACACCATACAATGATTTGGGGCTGACGTCACAAATATGTTATAATAAATACCTTAGAGACTAGCATACATTATTATAGTAGCCGGCCTCTGTATCGCCGGAACACCACACCCTTCGGCCAAAACTCTTCTTTCATGAAGGCCGACAGTTGTTGTCTGTCAATTTATGACAGATTTTGTTCTGAGTTAACTGTCAAAAGCTGAAATTAATATAAATAACATTGCTGCAAGACGGGGGGTGTATTTACAAGAGGATTATTAACGCAAAAAAAATTGAAAATCTCGCAGTTCCGCGGGAAAACATAAAACTCATTTGCTGAAGGTAATCTCGCAAACGGATAAACCGATTTTGACGGGACTTTTACTGGCAGATAGCTTATGTTCCAGGGTGTAACTTATGCTACTTTAAATTTGGGAAACTGATTAGGATTCCTAAATTACGCGCGGGCGAAGTCGCGGTGTTCAACTAGTTTACTTTATTGCGCAAAATCTTAAGGCATACGCTACATTTGTTAAGTTCACCACAATCATAGATCTTAAAATGATAATTGAAACCAAATGACCGTGTTGCTAAAATATATAAAAATAATTTGCCAACTGAGATTACAATCATTTTTTTAAGAGCACTAAATATTAGGAAGATCCAATAAGCTCAAGATTTTTATGGACTCCATTAGTCAGTATTCTTCTGAAATTTTCCCGTTATCTCAATAAATCATGCCATCAGCCTAATTAGGGTCGCAATTCGTCACCCATCGGAGGAAATGGCAGTAAAGTGTCGATGGAACGGCCTGAATAAAGTATTTCCCAGTAAATCCACGCCAGGGTCAAATAGGGAAAAGAATGAGGGTCCAGGGCATTTCTTTTCACTACGATACAATAGATATCTTTGGACCTGATTAGGTATAGTTTTTTGCATGCATGTACGGATAATTTGAAGTGTGATCATTTTGAAAATGGAAGTTTTATCTGTGAAAAAATAAATATACTTTTAAAAAGTTAGATTAAATCGTTGATCAACTAATTAGTATTTATTCATAAGGCGTATTTGTTCAAATTTAAATAAATGTTATTTGGCACGGATATAACGAATGCAGTCTAGTTACATGAGAATGAATAGGCATTAGCACCACGTCGTAAAATAATACTATATCACCATAACGCCTGTATTCCCCGAAGGGGTAGGCAAAGGTGCACTTACAAGGTGCACTTACGGCGAAGTGTGGGCGCACTACAGTGCGCCCACACTTCGCCGATGGATTTTTGGTCCCAATGTAATAGGGGGCGAGCCTATTGCCATTATACCGGGCACATTCCCCCTCAATACGAGGGAGATTTGGGCCATAGACCACCACGCTGGCCCAGTGCGGGTTGGTGAACTTCACACGCCTTTCTATAGACGTGCAGGTTTCCTCACGATGTTTTCCTTCACCGTTCAGCAAGTGGTAATCATTGTTTAAAATGACATTCGCACATGAAAATTATCTCAGAGGTGCGGGCCTTGGATTTGGACTTGCACCCCTTACGTTCAAGGCGTTCTTGCCCGCGAGGTTACCACTGCTATACTATACGCTATATGCTATGCTATACTATATTATTATTACTTATTTTTATCACATTTGTACTACGATAACTGGCAAAAAAAATAGTAATATTGAAGGAATGCTGTTAAAGAGGTGGTAAGGAGTTGCTTTTTATAAAAAGTTCGATTTGACATACACAGAATTAATGCCTTTGATAAGAAGAGACTCAAAAATATGAAAAATTGAAATACTTAAACAGGTAACTGTCAATAATTCACATAAAGAACAACATATTTTATCAGTAATTAGTTAAAAATTACTTGACACTGGCTGAAATACCCGCTAAACGTAGATGGAGCCATTCCTCATCTTATTCCATTAAATATCATCATTTCATTCATTTTGTAAAAAGTGAAAAAAAAAGAAATGCATATTATGTACAATTTCAACAATAAATAACAGTATGTAACTCACTGTTTTTTTATATTTGTATATAATATATTAGTAATTAATTAAAATGCATAGATACAGAACCGTATAAAATGGTGTAAGAAACACAGATGTAAACTTTATAGCAATAGCAAATAGTTAGACACGTAATAAGGCCCACTGACGCTGTCATCTGACCTCTGGTCCCTGGTGTGACGTAGAAGCATGTCGGCGATTAATCCCGCCCTTCACCTAAGTGCAAGCGAGGCTTCTTGATTACCCCATCATGGCGTAAGTGTGATGATATTAATCTAAGAAGGAAAGTTTATTACGATTTGTTTTGATCAATTGCGGTTTGGATTTGAAGATATTTAATTGATGCTAGTTTGTTTTCGGTTTTTAAATTTCGAATGAACTTAATTTAAAAAAAAAATACAATTAAAAATATTAGCATGCAGCACAGAGTGAAACAAACCAAAGATTAAACAATAATTTCGCGCCAATTACGCGTTACGTAAGTTACGATAAGTTATGTCGTTGTTTTTTTTTTGCATGCAAGGAGTTGCCAGTAATACTGTAACTTCACACATTATTTTATTTCACATTTCTTGGCACATTATACAACTCATAGTGGAAGCACTTTTTATTACAAAATGTTATCCAAGACGCAACTGAATATTCAAACATTCTATCTTTATTTATTTATATTAATACTGTGACCTTACCAACGTCCTTAAGGTATTGTAGTTTTAAAAGGAACTGTCAATTTTTGACAGATTATGTACTGATGTATGTATTAACTGTCAAAAACGGAGAGTTATTAAATACATTGCCGCAGACAAGGACAGTTTTTTTTACGGCTAGAGAAATTAGTTCAACTATAAGTGCTTAGTACGGTTACCGTGTGCACTCCCCTTAATGCAAACGATGTTCCAAGAATAGACATAGTAAAGTTAAGGATAGTCATTTGATAATAGCCAATAAAAATCCCTGGTTGAATAAAACTTTTAATCAAAACCCCATTAATTGTACCGGATTAACAATTAATTGCTAATCTAAAATAATAAAATTTATTTCACTTAAAGCGAAGCATGGGGTTTTATAATACTCATACGTTGGGTTAATTGTTTTGAGTTGGTTGCGTCACACTGGGGCGTCAAATGACGCGCGTCAAAATGTTTGCCAATACCAAAACGATCTTTGTACTAATATAAATAAAGATCAAATTTATGTGGTAAAAGGCAACGGTTGCCGGCATCGTGGCAGACCAAGGAGAAGATGGTGCGACGATTTGGTCACTTTTGCGAGAGAAACGTGGCCACAACAAGCCCAGGATAGGGACATGTGGAGATGAGAGGGGGAGGCCTTTGCCCAGCAGTGGGACATACAATAGGCTATAAAAAAAAAGGCAACGGCTCCCACGCTTCAATATTCGATCGCGCTGTCAATGTAATCTCTTTCAAGAATGAACTTTTTCGATGAGCCAGTAAAGTTCGTTTTGGTATGGGCAAAAATCTTTACGCGCGGCTTTTGACGCCCCAGTATGTGAGGGGGGGGGAGGGGTTCTTAATGCGAAACAATGGTTGGAATGACCCTGAGCATTGTGGGGTTATAAATGCTTTTGCTTATGTCAGGGTTGTCTACCGGCATTTTGTGAGAGCCTTCAATCAACTTATTTTATGTCTAAAGAAATAAAAATCGGCTGTAAAATATTTAGCAATCTAATATAAATTTAAATTAATTGCTTGAAAATAACTTTCACGCGATTATTATAGTTTCTCAAGAATATATTTCTTGGAAATTCGTTGATTACTTAGATTGCGAACTATTACTAGTAGACACTGGTGTTTTGAATCTGTTGTAAATAAAAACCGCTTATAGATAATGATTTGCATATGATAATCATCGTAAAATTATATTTTAAAAAATGTACATGTCAAATTTTGAATATATTTTTCGATGTTAGTCTATCTTCTTTTGTCTATTAAAACTAATCGTGCCAACCTTTAGAAACGAAATAAAAGCATACAATGCCGGTCCACGGTTGCAAATTGAAAAAAAGGCAACTCTAAAATCTAATTAAGGTCGTATTGCAGTGTTTATTGCTGTACAATTATCGCGGCGCCATAAATCGTACTCGTAGGACCAATAAAATGGCGGGAAGAAAAGCGCGCGAAATGCACGACCGCCATTACGTGCGCTGTATGTTTCCAATTTCAATTTCGTTGAGGGAACAATAAAATTGGTTATTAAATGTTTTAATACTTAATAGTGATGTGAGTTTAAGACATAATTAGTAAGAGCGGATACTTCAGAGTAGATAGAGAACCCCTAAGGACCCTACTCTTCGTAATGCGCTGCGGCGATTTTTTTTAAGGTTGGCAATAATGGTTTATAGGAGATCCGCCATCTTAGTCTTAATAGCAAGTAAGTACGAAAGTGTCATACAATATAAATAATCAAAACGAATATGGCGGATAATTTACCACAGCGCGGGCTCCTTATGCTGGCTCCTTATTACTCTTCTTAGTCTCCTCTTATTAGTCTTATGTATGGATTTGCGTCCTCGATAGATAGATAACAACATAAAAACTGTACTATATACAATAACAAATTAAAGTGTAACAATGGGTGGCCTTATCACTGAAAGTGGTATCTACCAGGCAACCTTTGGATGGAGAGGAATCAAAGTAAGTTCTCTACTTTTGCGTTTTAACATTAATGTGAGTTTACCTCTTACTAAGGTTGTGAATGACACTGACAGCGCGAACGAATTGAGACGCGTGGTGGTTAGGCTTTTACATAGAGTAATTAGAGTACCCATAACGACTACTCTTCGTATGGCTCCGCGGTAATTATTCCGCCATTGTTGTTATCTCATGTATGTGTAGAATACGGCAACTATATGGGAAAACAACAATGGTGGAGTCAGAAAAACCAGAACAATTTACCGCAGCGCGGGTTCAATATACCATCTCAGTTATAATATCTCCATGGGCTTTTACCACAGAAATTCAATCTTTATACATATTCACAGGGTTAATTGTGGTGTTGGCGAATATTTTGACGCTCCGCTTTTGACGCCCCAGTGTGTACGGGGCTTGGAAAGGAATACAGGAACAAGTGACTGCCATATCTACTGAACCGCGAAATCACACGACAAAATGGAAAGCATTCTAAGGCCGAGCGCACACGGCAACTTCGGATATAAATCACCGGGAAGATCGTGACTCCGAATCGCTTAATGGATAGATGATACGGACGTATGTCTTCGCGCAACGTCTAAAGGATCCGTGATCCGTCTGGATTGGTTCTGAAGTATGTAAATAGAAACAGTGTATTTATGTCGGGAAGAATATTAAATGTTTTCGCCCAGAAAGGCAGACATATTTTTTGTTAGGTACTATAAAGTTGAGCCCGAATCCAAGTTATTTTCAACTTTCCTTCAAAACTTTAAAAAGAAGATGAATGAAATCTTTCTCAAGGCGTGACCAAGAGAAATAAAATCGTACTCGGGTTACAGATTTTTTTATTTTTTTTCTTGTTCTGATATACATTTGTTCCTAAAAGTCACACAGTACCAAATGAAGCCGTTAGAATATCCCATTGAATATTCACACGTTCAATTATCAAGTCCCAAATCCTCAGAGCTCCGAACATTATAATTGGCCCAACCAGATAAATCTCGTAATCGAATTAGCAAGTCTGGTCCTACTTGGGACTTACACAAGTGCCTTGTTTATAGATTCCGAAGGCAACAATTTCGCTGATTCAATTAATAAGTAGCTAAAAAGACGACGTTTTGAAACTTGATTCGAATCAGAAGATTAGAGAGATTTAATCCTAAACCACGTATGCAATATAATTAACATTTTTTGCCAAGAACAAAACGAAGTGTGTTTATTTATAGAAAAAGCTTATTTTTCGGTAAAGCGAGCGAATTTTGATGGGTGCACAAAACAGCTAGAAATAACCTTATAATTCATTACATTTGGAGTAGGTGCCAATCTACGTCAGACTAGGCAAATACACACATGAATTGGCACCGACTTCAAATGTAATGAATTATATGGTTATTCCCTACCCCTCCCCCGTTAACAACTACATAATCTACGTAAATAATGATCATAATAAACATAAAAATTTTCACAAAATGAAAACTGCTTGGCCATACAATTTAAAATTTTTATGGGCCCAAATGGCATCTATTCCGCATCAAAAAAAAAAGAATAACGTTAATCGGATCATAACTCGCAGCGTAAACGGTGTACATACATTAAAAAAAAACATACCGACCGAATTGAGAACCTCCTCCTTTTTGGAAGTCGGTTAATAAATCGATCCCGAGGACTTTCCTTTGGTGCCAAAAGAAATAACATGCCTAGTAATGCTACAAACTAAGAAACACCTTATTCTCTGTTAATCTTAAACGCTAGTTTCCTGTGTCTCAAACCGTGTCTCCATTGCTTGTTAAAGATTTAAACTGGTAACTTGTAACTTGATGATTAATTAATACCGAACTGGGGTTAAGCCTCGTTTAAGGATTTGTTCCGTTTGAAAACCCTTCAGTTGTCGTAAGGGTGTGGTCGTGCATGTTTTCATTGTTAAATAAGCGTATGTGGGGGCAATGTTAGGCATGTATTTAAAGATATTGGTTGGGAGATCAAGCCCAGGGCTTAGGTCGTCGCAACTATTGTCGATTCCATAATACTTTTAGAATTGTATTGTTATTAACCGACGTTTTTAGCCTATAGTAGCGTCCAACTTCTGGGCTCGGGCATTCGGACTGGGATTCAGGCTATAATCTACCACGCTGGCCCAGTGCGGGTTGGAGTACTTTACACGTCTATCGAGACCTAGTTAGGTCCCTTAGACATGCAGAACAATGACAATGTTTGCCATCATCGTCTTAGCAAGTGTTGGGTAAAAATGAGAATCTTACATGAAATTCGAAAATTCCAGAGAGACCCGGAATTGGAACGTGTACCCTTCGCTTCCAAGGTGGGTGTTCTATCAGCTACCTCTGCTTCCTAATAAAATATAACATACATTTCTAAAAGTATAGGAGTCTCGTACACATTTCTGAAGTTTGTTAAGTCGTTCCTGCTGCAATGTGAGCCTTAAAACTTTTTCGCAACAATGTCCGCAACTGGGGCACGCCACGCGCCCCAACTACCAACTCGTATCTGTTGTAACGCGATGGCCAATAGCCGATAACTTCGCAACAAGTTCGGCGACAGTTTCAATTTGAAGCCAGCACCAGGCGCAGATGTGATATCCTTGCCAAGTTCCACACAACAGGAGAAAACTCACCCTGCACTCAAGAAAGTTTAGGCTGATGTTTTGATTTTTCGTTCGGTTACGCCTGTATTCCCGGGTATATAGTGGACCACTGCAGTGCACCCATCCTTTGCTGAGGCATTATAGTCCCGGAGGCATGCTTAATGCCATTATATCGGGTACATGTCTCCTCAATAGAACGGAGAGATTCGTACCATAGTCCACCACGCTGACCCAGTGCGGGTGGTAATGTATTATAAAATAACATCACGTCAAACCTTATTCTACATCTTCAGGGTCTTCAGACCGCGCGCGTTGAGGCGTAGAGATTTGAGCCAATTCCAAAATGCACTGTATTGACTAATAGACAAAGTTCACTCTTCACCAAAACGTCATTGACAGCGCGAGCAATCTTTGGCGCGTGCATGCGTAGTTTTTATTACAGAAATTCAATACTTATATATATTGAAACAGAGTTGATTTTAGTATTGGCAAACAGTTTGATGCGTGCTTCTTGACGTCACAGTGTGCTCAGGGCTTCTAGGTGCCTTAAACCATCTACAAATGAGGAAAATAGGTCTACACCCTGAGAAAGCATAATACCAGTCGCATAATCTACGCTTGCAATCCTGAATGGTGCAGGATTTCGTATGAAATAGGCACGTTTGATAAACGGCCCTGTGTTTGCGACCATCGGTGTGTCTCGGCACGGGGTAAGCAGAGATTACCGTAGTTATTGTGATATGGGAGGTTTGGAAAGATATGTCTTTTGTTCACATCATCATAGAGTAGGCAGATACTTCACCAATGTATTTTTTGGTCCCAATGTAATAGGCGGCGATTCTGTTTTCATTATACCGGACACAATTCCCCTCGAGGAGAGGAAGATTTGGGCCATAGTACACCACGATGGCCCAGTGCGGTTTGGTGAACTTCACACCTATTTTTATAGACGTGCAAGTTTCCTCACGATGTTGCTTTCAACGTTTAGCAAGGTAATCATAAAAGCTAAAAGGAATGGTTATGATTTTAGCAGTCTAGGTACGCATTTTTGTATTTACGTTGTTCCTCTGTAGCGCCTAAACTATTCATCCGATTTTGATGGTAGAGGTTCCAATCTATTAGTTATTATGGCCCGGGTAATATAGGCTGCATTTTAACTGACTTCAACAATAGACGGAGTCGATCTTACCTTGTGAACCCAGTTCTAACCGATTTCATCCATATTTTTCGTAGACGGATTACAGTTTTTAAAACTTTTTTTTTGTTGGAAATTACATTTGCACGTGAAATCATAAAACTCAGAGGTGCGGGCCCGTGATTTGAACTTGTACCCCTAGCGTTTAAGGCTACCACTGTTTAATCTGTAATCTCATCTACAAAATCTATTATACTTAAGTGTAATAATGACGAATGGTCTTGTTATCATATGAAACCATCTATTAGTATGTAAATTAACTGTATCAAGATACGGTTGCAAATATTAATTCCACACTTGGCACTAAGTAAATTGCTTCCTAGATAATGCCAGCGTTTAGTGATACATAGCTTCGGTGTTGTACGATGAAATAATTCAAATATATCCTCCGTCTTACCACGTCAAGTCCCTTAACAACTGTGCCCGGTTTAATGGCAATAGGCTCGCCCCCTATTACATTGAGAACAAAATACATCGGCGAAGTATGGGCGCACTGCAGTGCACCTCTGCCTATCCCTTCGGGGAATACAGATGATGTATTATAATATGACAAGTCTAATGGCTTCAAGGCGACAAAACTGGTCGTATTTTACAAGCTTTATATTAGCTTGCAACGTACCTATGTATGTCCGGGTGGAATCTTGCAACTGAATTTTTAATCAGTTATCTTTAACCGATTGAGCTGAAAGTTGGTATACACGCTTATTTTGGATGACAATGCATGCATAACTATGTGACGTCATTCTAATTCCAATATGGCGGATCATCCAACATGGCGGAATAGTTATTTTTTCTGCACTACCACAGTATGGGTATCTAATGAAAGGGCTGGCTGAGGAGAACACAAAAACTAAGGGCAATTAAATAAAAGCTTGTTTTTAAAAAGTTTTTTTACCATTAATTTATTAGATACCATTGACAGAAGATGTTGACAGCTACTATTGAAACCATAATACTTTAAGTGGTAGTGGGAAGGCCCCTACCCCCTTACTGCCACCTGTCTTGCAGTAATGTTTATAATATTACACTCACTCTTTGATAGTACTATTGAAACAAAAATACTTTTAGAGGCATAGCGCAGAAACTTGCAACTGTTACTTGCAAAGCGGATGTTCTATCTATTTCTACTACTGCTTATGACCAATCTTAACGCCCATACAATTTTGTGTTAAGATATTCGAGTACAGGCTATATTTCGTAGTTAGCTCATACACTCTAGAGTGTAAATTATATCCTAGATAAAGGAGACACCCCGTGATATATGAGCCTCGTAGCCTAGGCGATATTGTCGGAGTATAAACAGCGCCAGTTATTACGACCAAGCCTTTTATTACTCTAAGGTAAACGTACTCAGACTTGCCTAGAAATATGCCTGAATATTCTAGACAAAGTTACAAGATTGTTTTCTTGAGAATAGACTTATGGAGCTTTATAATCTTAAGAGTAGCTTTTATTACCAGCGTGTTGGAAAGTACTAGGCTAACATAGATTGGGAGAAGGTATCAATGGTTTGTCGGCAGGATGTTCTGTCGGCGGATAGTTCACTCTCATCTCTTAATCTCCACTGTAATTTTATATATCTATACTATATCAGAAGTCTCAAATAATATACATAACCTTTTGCTAAACTAGTAAAGTGGGTTGGCTGAAAATCAGCGCTGGGGGAGATTAGTTCCCCCCCGGCACGTGCTGAGCCAATACCTTTTCGGCACAGTACGCACTGAGCTCTTTTTCTTTCCTTTTCTGTGTGTTGTATAAGTTTCATATTCTCTGTGTGCTTTGTTTTTTCTGTGCCGATTAGATGTTTTTTATTTCTTTTTTTCTTTCTTTCTTGCATGTATATCGGGTTTATAACTTTATACTATAAAAATTTTATCAAAATTCAACCATGATTTTTCAATATTTTTAACGCCGTCAATTTTCAATTCTTCAAATATCTCGAGTCTTATGCGACATTTTCAAGTTCTGTTATGTGGAATAGTCGCTGATTGTTGATAAAGTTTGCACTGTCTATCTATCTATCTATCTATCAGCCAGAGACGTCCACTGCTGAACATAGGCCTCCCCCATAGATCGCCACAAATTACGTTCTTGGGCTTTATGCGCCCATCGACTCCCGGCGACCCTGGTGAGGTCGTCTGTCCATCTGGTCGGGGGTCGTCCCACATTCCGCTTGCCTGTTCGTGGCCGCCACTCTAGGACTTTGATGCACTGTAAAACAGGGATATTAATGACAAATATTTAAAGGTCTGTACATCAGACACTATGATAGTTAGGTATGATCTACCATTATTATGCATCTACATAATAGCTACCGTATATGTACCTAATACATTATTTCGGACTTTTGATACACCCTGTATAAAACAGACAGACAAAACTGCCTCATCATATTTTTGGGCGTTATTGAAATCAAAAGCAGACCAGTTGTAAGGAAAGATAAATCATTTGGGAAAACTTAATTACTTCCACAATGGGCCAGACGACACTATTTAGAGATGAATAGGGCACGGAAGGGTGGAAAAGGGCGCTGACATGGGAAAGGGTGCAATCTAATTCCACAAAAAAAGGATATCTTAAACCCTTAGAGGGACACACGGATAATACGGACGCGAAGCAATAATACTTTATAAGTATACTGAAAGATTTTTAAAAATATATGTGAGGGATGTGGAGTTCGTTTGTGCACGTTTTGTTGAAGAATGAGCGTATACCAGCGACGAAATACCAGCTTTCTCATCTTATTCTATGGATTCATCTGCCGTCGTCATCACTGTCATTTTTAGGGTTCCGTACCCAAAGGGTAAAACGGGACCCTGTTACTAAGACTCCGCTGTCCGTCCGTCTGTCTGTCTGTCTGTCTGTCTGTCTGTCTGTCTGTCTGTCACCAAGCTGTATCTCATGAACCGTGATAGTTAGACAGTTAAAATTTTCACAGACGATGTATTACTGTTGCCGCTATATCAACAAATACTAAAAACAGAATAAAATAAATATTTAAGGGGGCTCCCATACAAATAACGTGCTTTTATGCCGTTTTTATAGATAATGGTACGGAACCCATGGTACGCGATTCCGACTCGCACATGCCCGGTTTTATTTTTAATGTGTATTTATTAATGTGTCCTTACTATTAATTACTCGACATTGTTATAAATATCGCTAATTGCAGGTGCCTCCTTTCCTCATATTAATCCATAAAATATCATAATTTCATTCATTTCATTTCATTCATTATGGCAAGTGGAGCCATCTAATCTTATTCCATTAAATAAAAGAATTTCACTCCTATCGTAATAAAAGAAGCAGAATTATGTTTTATCAAGCATCGAAAGATATAGTTGCGACTCTTGTTCGTCGGTGTGTCCGCTTTGGTCCACAGTCGAAGCTCGTCCAGCGGAGTGTCTCCTCTGAATGCCGTTTGAGTTTCTTTTTCAGAAAAACCACTGGCTATGAATCCCTTTGCGCGGTCCTATTCACTGCGAGAAAATTCTATTGAGGAAATAATTTCTGCTCAACCCCTTTGTGTCAATCGAAAAGGGTGTCTTGAAAGAACCGCTTAAGTGCTTTGGATGCTGCGATATTATTAGTTTTCGTGTGATTGAACGTGTCACGTTGATTTCCATATGTTTTATTGGAGAGACTTTATTTAGAATCTCTGTCTTGAGCAGCTGCCTCAGTAGTCAACTTCAGTCGTCACGACCCCAGTCTTGCAGATGTCTGCAAGCAACTCTGAAATTTTATTCCACTGTCTTTGACATGGATTTGTATACTTATTTCCTTATTACAAATTGTAGTTTTCAGTGCACACTTTATCATATGTATTAGTCTTCATACCTAGGGAAAGTTATAATCCATTAGCAAAGACAATGTAGAGTACCGAGAGTACCTTAGTACCAAATAATGCTTTTGAAGGTGCTTTGGAAATCTATTGAAATTTCAATAGATTCTGGAGTTGGTCGTCTTAGTCTAACGGTTAATGCGAAGGAAACATTGGAATGGATGGTTGCAGATTAGATCATGTCCTGATGATCCTGTCAGCGGCAAATTACGGAAATTACCTTTTCCGAATTTGACCTGCACTTGTAGCATGAGCGCCAAGGTTAGACGTATGTCACGAAATATCTTGATGTTGTCTCTTTCACTCGTATGAAATTAGACAGAGAGCGACCGAGCCAATCCGTGACAGAGGTCTTGTCTTGACATGCGTGCTGACACCACTGGTCTGAATGTAACTAGTATCGCTCCCAGTCCATTGTACGGTACCCATAAAACAAGCTTTGCTTAATTGATGGAATCAGGCGTGATATTGCGGAAATCCATTGTAAATAACAATTGTGGAGGAAGGGATCCACCCAAATTATAAACCAAAAAATTTGATTGATAATACAGGAAACCAACAAGACCAAACTCCCTGTCAGTCAAGAGTCAGTATGTCATAAGTCATGTACCCTAACAATGAGCAATCCTCCGCAGAACAATTGAATAAAAAAAAAGGACACGTGTTTCGCCTGTTAACGAGGCATCCTCAGGACGGTTGGTCTGCGACTGACCCTTACTAAGCTTTGCTTAGATTGGGATCATACGATGAGTATCTGTTGTCTGGTGTTTATTATTATTCCTTTAGGCGCTAAACGTTATATACTTATTTGCCAGCGACATGTTTTAATGTTATAAAAGTTATGTTGAAAATCCGTGATCTATTGGGTGACTTTTAGTAAGCAGAATATCTAGTGCTAAAAGCACAATAGTTCGCAATATGATACCTCCTAAAATGATTCTTATTCAGAATACGAGCTTTCGATCCAATATATATCCAGGGTAGAGTGACCACGCTTAGCGAATAACCGGACAAAAAAAAACGTAGTTACTACAAACGAATTTTCAAATCATGATGATTAGTGGTTAATTATTTAATTAAAATTCTATTGTACACAAGTACCTTGGTCCACCACCCTGTCCCAGTGGTTGGTGGACTTCACACGCATTTCTATAGATGCGCAGGTTTCCTAAAAATTTTTGCATTTACCGTTATGAGATTATTGAAAAAGACATTCACCATAAAAACCTAAGAGGTGCGGGCCCAGGATTTGAACTCGCACCCCTTACATTCAAGGCGGGCGTTCTACCAACTTCGCTACCACTGACTTTCTAGTCTGACATAAAAAATAATAGACATATTCATAACATAGAACTGCCCACTTATCATGACCTATTTTACGGCAATGATTTTAATCTAAATTTCTAAAAGAAATCAGATTAATAAATTTAAAATTGCAATAAAATCCAAATTGTATCAAAAGGGCTATTACAAAATCTCGGATTATTTAGATGATAAATCAGCTTGGGATTGTACAGCTCAAGTTCAAAACAAAAATCGAAATATTGCCCGTCATGTCAAAGTGTAGCGTGTGTTGCCTTACTGACGTATTATTATTTTATCTTTATTATTAAAAACAGCTCTAAAGGCAACACACTGGAGCTGTATGTACCTGTGTATTTGTAATAAGTTTTGGCGATTTAAAAAAATGATCAGCCCACTGAGTTTCTTGCCGTATCTTCTCAGTTGAGGTCGCATTTCGATACGTTGGTAGTATAGTAGTATATGAGAAAAAAAATGTAAACTTGACAATTTGTTAGTGCCCCCATAGGCACAAAATAAATGATTTGACTTTGAATACTACTTTTAGTTATTGACGCTTAACCCAGTACAGTCTGTCAAAAATTTACTGTTATTATTGAAACTACAATACTTTAAGAGGTAAGGCCCCTGATCGCCGTCAAAACACGATTAAACTTTATCCCTTACACAGATTGTCTTTCAATGTAACACTATCTACGGAACAGATAAATTATACCTGCCCTTTAAACAGGCAAGTTAACAATGCGGCTAACTTGAATAAGTTACCTTAACTTTCAGTAGCAGCGATTAAGTTTTGAGAACCTGAACTTGACATCTGGATTATCCTTTTGTATGAAAATAGATTTCAATTCAAATTCCTTTGGTATCGAAATTGTATGTTATGTGAGTCGAAAGTAATTCCTTTATTGGTTTTGTTTCAGGTAAGCAAGTTTTGGAGTATATTGAAAATAATTGGTTAGTAATAAATGTAACTGTGTCAATGTAAATGTAACTTTAAAAAGTTACTTAATTTTTAGGTTTTATTTTTTCTAAAATACTTTATTTTAGGATAAGGAAGTATAGAATAAATTAATAACTATATCTTTTTACGATATGATTATATGTAAAATTGGCGATCGATTGTGTTTATACTATAAAAAACAAAATCCTATGAATTACTAAAAATATTTCAGTAGTGTGTGATAATTTTGTATTAATATAATGATAGTATTTTTTTTCGCAACTGAATTTAATGGCCACAATTTCACATAAGACATTTCAAATATTTTTAAACTGGTCTGAAATTCCCACTGAACGATACCTCCAAAACCAATTCATTTCCTGCTTTCATAGTGGAACCGTATCAATTTCGCTAATTTATTTAAAAAGGAAAGACATGAAAAAAAAATCTAGAAATTAATTCGTTTCAAGAGGAGATGCTAAGCTGGCTAGTTCTAAACCCCGTGGTGAACTAAGAAGCATGTATTAAACTATTTTACGGATTTTATCGCGTTTATTTACTATTTTATTTTCCCGACGTTTCGGCTGCTTTACAGCAACCATGGTCACGGGGGGACTGAGGTGTTAGACGTCCTGATGTCATAGTTAATAACTGGGTACCCTCATATTTAGTTGTTGTTTGCGGCCATCTTCCCTATTGAAATTAGGATGTTTTTTAATTTCAATGGCCTCACGTTTCATCCTTGGTCGGAGTCGGTGTTCTTGTCGATGTTCTTGTCGTATGGCTGGGTGCTACCACCAACTTGGGATCCAGTAATCAATATGATTAAATCCAAAACCAAGTGTACCATTGCAAGACCTCAGGACACCGTAAGCACTTTCTGCGTGGATCGGACCGCAAACAACAACTAAATATGAGGGTACCCAGTTATTAACTATGACATCAGGACGTCTAACATCTCAGTCCCCCCGTGACCATGGTTGCTGTAAAGCAGCCGAAACGTCGGGAAAATAAAATAGTAAATAAACGCGATAAAATCCGTAAAATAGTTTAATTTCAATGTATAGTATTCGCGTAAATATAAGAAACAATAAGCATGTATTAATTACAGAGTAAAATAATAAAAGGCTTGTCCTCAAAATTGCGTCAAAGAATGTCACCCTACAGGTATTTTTATTGAAAATTCAAGCCTTTTGCGTAGGTGTATGGGGCATTCCCCTAGGTTCCCGGATGCTGGTTCATCCCAACACGTCCCTAAGGCTTTGTAAGATCCATTACACGTTAAGGGGGTAAGCAGAGATGTTCGACTTTAGGAATTGTAGTTATTTGTATCTTATTGGCAGCGGGTTATATCAAAGATGGAGCATTTGACAGTTTCATACGTCCAATTTTGTGTGTGACTTTGACGTCTACGTACGTCAGATGGTCTTTGTCATGACGTATATAGCCCCCCATAGAGTAACTAGAGTACCCATAACGACTCTACTCTTCGTATGGGTCTACGGTAATTTTTCCGCCAATGTTCTTATCTCTGGGGCGTCAAAAGCAGTGCATATTTTTTTTTCTAATACCAAACGAGCTGTATTGACTTATAGAAAAATTTAATTCCTCAACGTAATGTCATTGACAGTGACAATGGCTTCTACCAATGAAATTCAATCTTTATGTACATTGACACAGAGTCCATTTTGGTATTGGCAAATATTTTGACGCGTTGACGCTCCAGTGTGAAGGAGGCGTAATAGTTCAGTATACTCTCACCCTTACAAAGGATGTTGATTTCACGGCACAGTGCTCTTCGATAGCGATGCCAGTAATACTGGAGGTTGTTTTTAGAATGTTGATAGTTGAAGCAACTATTTAGTGGAGATGTGTTCAATAGGTGTTGTCTTTGTAGCACTATAGATTAAGTCAAAGTCATTTTTTTTTCTTATATGCTACATCAAAATAACATATAGCCTATACTTTATAAAGATATTTAATAATCAAAGTCTGCGCAGACGAAGTCGCGTGTTGAATCTGATTTCTTATATAATAGGAATTCTAAACGTGTTAAAATGTAAGATGTTTTCGGAGGGCCAACTTTTGTGGCGATAACGTATCGGGGTTCAATTAAAGCTGTCAACGGGGTAAACCACCCCCGAATACCCCGACCAGGGGTGGTTTCACCCCCTGAGAACTTTTCTTCGGTGTCATGGAGAAGATCGGAGGAAATGCCGCGAAATAAAACAATAAATTAGCTGATATAATTAATATAAATAGATACATTATGACGCCTGGATTCCCCGAAGGGGTATGCAGAGGTGCACCCACACTTCGCCGATGTATTGTAGTAGTATTGTAGTCCCAATGCAATAGGGGGCGAGCCTATTGCCATTACAGGGTACATACTCCCTCAATATGAGTGAGATTTTGAGCCATAGTCCACCACGCTGGACCAGTGCGGGTTGGTGTACTTCACATGCCTTTATATAGACCTGCAGATTGCCTCATGCCTATCTATACACCTGCAGGTTAATTTTTTTTCTGTGCTAAGTGTCTGATTTGTCTAGAAAATGATGGCACTTCGAGTTATTTCTAGTAGACTAAGTTCGACAAGTCAGACAGTTCAAAAAAAAATTCAAAATTGTTTATTATCATAAGTTTCTAATACAAAGAGGTTTACAGCGGTCCCAAACTAGGCGTGAGCCTGTATCATGGGAACCAAAACACAATTAAACATGGCTAAATGTAGAAATCTTAGTAATTGTAAAATTAAAACTTAAAATTATCAAAACTTAAAATTAAAAATTAAAAGGCTATAATTAAGTAGCTCTGCGTAGAGAGAGTACATACATGTGAGAAAACTGTGTGTGCTTGAGTAGGCACATAAAAGGAATTAAAAATAAAGAAAATTAAAATGGTAGTTAAGAAAAAATAATTATAAAAGTGTGTGTGTGTATGAGTGTGCGTGTGTGAGTGTGTGTGCGTGTGTGCGTGTGTGTGTGTGCATGTGTGTGTGTGTGTGTGTGTATGTTGCAGCGGTAACATTTTATGAATGGTAAGAGTAGAGTAACATTTCTGTTTCAGAGTATGATAGTTTCAGAAGAAAATCTGTTACGGCTTTTTTACATGAGAATTTGGTTAGGTCTTTAATGTTACATGTGGTGTTAATTTTATTGTATATGTATGGATAGATAAAACTGGGTGAGCGCCTGGCTAAAAGAGATCGAGTTCGTGGGATAGGGATCCTGAACATACGTTTACCGGAAATAATATCATAGTCAGGTCTATTTTTTAAGTGAGTGTGAGTTTGCAGAACAGCTCTAAGTATAAATAATTGTCGTACTCGAAGTACTGCAAACTCACAGTAAAGTGTGTCTGTTGGGTACAGGAATGGCTTCTTTAGGATTACTTTAATTACGGCTCTTTGAGCCCGCTCTACTTCAATAAATGCTGTTTTGCTAGCGCTACCCCAAATGGCAATTCCATAGTGAATAATTGCTTGGCATAACGCTAGATACACTGTCCGAAGAACTTTTATGGGGGTGTAGTCTCTGATTTTCTTCATTACATATATTATTTTCCTAACTCGTTTGGATAGGAGTTGTATGTGCAGTTTATAGGATAGGTGACAGTCTATTATGATGCCTAGATACTTTATTGAGTGTGCTAATTCTATTTGGTCGCAATTACATGACGCAGGGAGGTTAGGTATTATATTTTGACAGGTATGGAATTTTAGTTTTAAGTTCGGTAACGGAATAGATGATTGTGTTTTGCAGAATGCTAGATATTTAGTTTTTTTTGTGTTTAGCGTTAACAGGTTTTTGCTGAGAGTATTAGCTATGATTTTTAGTCCATCTTCTGCATATTTAAAAGTTGATTCCCAAGTGTCAGAGTGAAAAATTATGACAGTATCATCGGCGTAGGATATGATTTGTCCATTAGGAGGTGTAAGGAGTAAGATGTCATTCATATATATTGTGAATAGTGTCGGGCCGAGTAGACTTCCTTGGGGAATGCCGAAATTTATTGGGAGTGGGTCGCTTGTGTAGTTACCTGATTTTACATATTGCATTCGGTTGGAGAGGTATCCGGAGAACCATTTTAGTGGAATGCCTCTTATACCTGCGGCATTCAGTTTTTTTAAAAGAAGTTCAGGAGAAATTGTGTCGAATGCCTTTGCTAAGTCCAGAAATACGCCTAGGCAATGCTTTCCATGTTCAATGTGAGATGATATGGTGTTTGCCAATAGGGAAGCTGCGTCTTCGGTTGATTTTCCCTTTCTGAATCCGAATTGTCTGTCAGATATTAGGTTGTTTTTTTCTAGGTAATTTGTAAGGCGACAGTTGACTACCTTTTCTAGGATCTTTGACATGATGTTTAATAAAGCAATCGGTCTATAGTTTTCAGGTTTGTCTGTAGAACCCGTTTTGTGTATAGGACTTACAGCTGCGGTTTTCCAGCAGGAAGGGAAGGTGCCAGTTTCAAGACTGAGGTTTATTAAGTAAGTTAAGGGTTTGATCAAAGCGTGTTGGGCTTTTTTTATTATGCGGACGCTAATTCCGTCTGGTCCTGGGGAGCTATCGTTTTTCAGTTGGGATATAATTTTTGTAATTTCGTGTTCGTCTGTCGGAAGAAAATAAAAGGATGTCAGCGAAGTTTTTTGTGGTCTATATTTGTAAGCGAGTGAAGATTGGGATTCAGATAATCGATTTAGGATAACGTCAGACAGCTCGCGACCGACGGAAGTAAAATAGGTATTACAATTATTTAATGAGGACTTAGGACCTTGGGGGTTGCTGTTTACTAGGGGACACGTTTTAGTTTTGGTGTTGGGGTCATAAATTGTTTTAAGGGTTTTCCATAGCTTCTTGGTGTCTTTTTGATTATCAATCAATTTTCGACTGTAGTAGTCAGTTTTAAGGTTACTTAATAGCTTGTTGCAGAAGTTTCGGTAACGCGTGTAGGTGAGTTTTTTTATTCCATCTTCGGGATTCGATTTTGATATTAGGTGAAGTTTGTCTCGATGCCTCATACATTTTATAAGCCCAGGGGTTATCCATGGTTTTAGGTTCCTTTTTCTTCGTGTTAATTTGACTGTTTGAGTATGTGTTTGTATTGTGTTGCAAATTAGTGTGGTGAGAAATTCGGCTAAAGAATTGACTGATTGGTTTTTTACGGTGTCAGTCCAGTCAATATCAGATAGGTCTTGGACTACTGCATCATCGTCTGTTCGACGTATCCAGCGGCCAGTGCAGTCCTTGTCCTTGGGGTATGTTAGTGGTATAGTAGCAAGTGAAATGTCGTGGTCAGTTAGTGAGGATTTGAGAACTAAGCCTTTGGATTTTGTGTGTGTTTTAATAAATATGTGGTCCAGGCAAGCCAGTTGGATGACAAAATTGATTTCCACGTCATCGTGCTGTAGATATTTCCAAAAAAACTAATTGCCAAGTAGGTACTTGATGGAATGTGAGATAGTATGGTTTATCAGTTTGGGCGATTTAAAAATTGATTAGCCCACTAAATTTCTTGCCGGATCTTCTTATATGAGGTCGCGAGCGGGTAACAGCATAATATTAGAAAAAAAAACCTTATCAATTTGTAAGTGGTCCCGTAGGCCTATACAAAATAAGTGATTTGACTTTGACTATAATACTATATGATACAATAGAAGTAGTATCGCCCTCGATTACATTGGGACCAAAAATGCGTCACTGAAAAGTGGGTGTACTGTAATGCACCTCTGCCTATCTCGTCGGGGAATACACACGTGAAGATGTATAAGTATTTTTCCATGCAATACGACAAGTTTGCGCAATCAGCAGACCCTGGTGTTTACTGTACGCGCGTACTGAAATAACCGAGGATCGTTTCGGCGTTTCGCCGTATTTGTTTCCGGACGATATGCGGCGTAGTACGCGGCTCCGGATGCAGAGCTTTTTAATAGAGTCAAGAGTACACGGGAGTTTATTAAAAATACGCTTTTGATGTTAGAGTGAATATCGTATACAACACCCTTACCTATGTGGGTAACATATTATACTGGGCACATTCCCCTTAATACGAAGGAGATTTGGTCTGGAGGGCCATGGTTCATGGATCAGTGCGGGTTGGTAAACTTTACACACCCATAAATAGACCTGCAGGTTTCCTCACGCCTTTCTATATAGACCTGTAGGTTTCCTCATGATGTAAATGGCAAATATTTAAAGGTTTGTTACTCAGAAACTATGCTAGTTACGTATAGTCTGGCTTCGCTATTCACCTAGCATCTAGCTACTGTATACGCTCTTGAAATATGATTCGGACTCCTGATACACCTTGGATTTAACTTCCCTTCTGTCTGTCACAGACGGCATTCGACTGAACTTTAACAATAGTCGAGGGGGCTGAGAGTGCGTCAATTTGAACCTGTTTCATCTTCCCAGACATATTTACTGAGAGAGAGTGTTTTTTTTTTGCTATGTGTCTTCAGGAAAATATACAGGGTGATTCAGGTGATAGCATAGTCGTTTGTGACGAAACAAAACACTAGAAAATTAGTTGTCTCTTTCTCTCGAATGAAATAAGAAGATGAGTGAGCGACTCGATGCGACATACGTCGTGACTTAACTCTTGTCTTAGCTCTCGTGGTAACTCATAATGGTACCTCATAAAGGTACTCATAATGACATAAAAAAGTAATATTGTTAACACACAACTAAAGTTAAATTTATTGCCTACTTTCTTACGGTCATAACCTATGAGCAAAGCAACATTATCTTTAGTCCTGTCGAATTTAGTTTAGTCACGTATGTGTACAACAAAATAAGGGCCAATGTCGCAACTGGACTTCAATTGATCACACGATAACAGCGACAAGCAGCTGTCACTATTTGCATAACAAAAGGTGTTTCCGAGAAAGCGCGTGGGTGACAAACATACAATTATCGCTTGACGAAATGTTTGTGCGTTTGATAAGTGTTGATGTGAACGAATCACGTTCGTTGTGTATTTCGTCAACTTGTTATTTAAATAACTTTTTAAACCCATTTTAAGTGGTCTCGTCTCACAAATAAGTTGTGTGGATAAAAACGACGGTGAAAAGGCGTATTAACTCAAACGCCAGCTCAAAAGACATAGAAAAATTTGCTGGCGCTTGAGTCACTTCGCCTAGTGCGAGTTGAATTCGCGCACCGAAGGTTCCGAACATAGACTACGAAAGCAATCTTGTAGTTGGTTAAAAAGTAGCCTATGTTGCCCTGTAGTTGTAGCATGTATGCCAAGATTAGACGGATTATCTTGATGTTGTCTCTTTCTCTCGTATGAAATTAGACAGAGAGTGAGCGAGCATATCCGTGACAAAGGTCTTGTCTTAATATGTGTGCATACACCACTGGCCACCATAACGAATCGCTTGATACCTAATTCATCAAAATCGGATGAATAGTTCAGGCGCTACGGAGGAACATACGTAAATACAAACACATAGACTGCTAGAATCATAACCCTTTCATTTTGCCTTCGACGTAGTCGGCTAACAAGAAAACTATTATGTATATTAGTTCGCTTCATCGATAATGATGCGAACTAATATATGCGCGTGGTCGCGTGGTTATGGCCATTGACATTCAATCTTTAAGTTCATTACCACAGAGTGCATTTTCAAAAAACCATTCAGATCTTTATATTAAGGGCATAATGAAGCCGACGTGTCAGTCTGGTCGTCACAATAGGCGTCTGGAGTCACTTGCAGGTGGGAGGTGCTTGAATACTTAAACGACCCTTCGCTGAGTATTGTATGGCGCAAGTCAGAGGAATTTCGATAAGGAAACTTTCTAGAAAATTCTACATCAATACCTTTGGCGACGAATTGGTGTAGTGGTTTGAAGATAAACCGCTTGTCTCACTGCACTGGGTGGTTGCGGGTGCGATTTCCGCCATTTCTGAAATGCCATCTGAAACTGTAATTGGGGGTAGGCGCACCTTATACTAGCTTCCTAAGCGTAATGCCAAAATCTGTATCTAATATTAGACTGCGTGATATAATATATGCGTATAATTCTTCTCTGGTATTGAGACAAAGGTGCTTCCTGCTCTCATGGCGTTGCTGCTCCTGAGAATGTGTTACTCATAATCCTTACTATTTATCATTTTAAAAAGAGTAACCATTGAGTTTCTTACCGGCTCTTCTCAGTGGAAGCAGCATTCCGAACCGGTGGTAGAATCTGACTATTTGTAAGTGCTTTTTGGCCTGCACGAGTAAAAAAAATGTCACTTATGTCATACCTATAGCCTGTCACCCCACGATATGAATACACTGCAACTAGGAACTGCTCAATATTTAGGCATCACGATATAAAGAGTCTCCTGGTGTTCGTGAAAACGAGTGTTAAACTTCGATTCCCGTTGGAGGTTTATAACTTGGATCCCTGAAAAATCCCCACTGAGTGCATACGTGAGGGGCGAGGGAGTTGTCGACGCCTGAAAGATTAATCTTACATGGAAATTGTTTTCCTGTATTTTTTTTTCAGTCTCATCCTGTCCACAACACGAAACGTCACCTTGAAAAGCAGATATGAATATTTAATAAATCGTTTTACCATAAACGGATTTGAGCGCGTAATTTTCGCGGGGATTTTTTTTCTTGTGTATTTGTAAATTAACAAGGGAATTAATTAAACACGTCTCTTGTTATTTGAGTCAATTAAAAACTTAAAATGACATATTTATGGGAACTGCCTTCGTCAAAACTCATTCATTCCAAAATGAACTGTATCGAATCATAGAAAAAGATCAATTTTAAACGATTTGTAATAGCCAAAGCCATAGCCGAGTGGTCGAACGCACGTCTTGCAAATCAAAGTGTGCAGATTCTAACCCTGGCTCGCACCTCTAGGATTTCAAAGTCAAAGTTCGCTCTCGCTGTTAATTACAACTATTACTATTACTATTACAGCCCTTGTAACGTCCCACTGCTGGGCACGGGCCTCCCCTCTATGCGAGGGGGATTCAGGCCATAGTCCACCACGCTAGCCCAGTGCGGGTTGGCAGACTTCACACATCTATCTAGAACTAGACAAGTTCCCTTTAAACGTGCAGGTTTCCTCACGATGTTTTCCTTCACCGGTTCATAGCAAGTGATAATCTCGGATGAAAATGAATAAGGCAATACTGAATAAGGTAAAATATATAACGAGGGGTGAAAGGCTTTTTCTCTTAAGCGACATTCTTATATCTTTACTGGAGAGCATACTCATTCGACGCAGAAATATCGCTGATTCCAGATATGTGTATAAGTCAATATCGCCCAAAAGTGTCGCTAAAGTGGCTTTTCACCCCTCCATATTTGAATTTAACATAACTTTGATAAGAATATTATATTTTAGTTGAGAATAAAAACAAATGAAATGTAATTTAAATTTGAAATTAAATGTATTCTGAAGTTATTTCAACTGCATTTAACTGTCTGCGACAAGTGACAAGCTTTCAGAATAAAATTATGATAAGTACATTTACTACATTTAGAAATACTTAATTATTTTGTTAATAATACTTTGTAGTGGTAGTAGGTAAGCAGAGGTAGCCGAGTGGTCGAACGCACGCCTTGGAAATCAAAGTGTGCAGGTTCAAACCTCGGCTCACACCTCTGGGTTTATGTGCGAATCTGATTTTCATCCGAGATTACCACATGCTATGAAACGGTGAAGGAAAACATCGTGAGGAAACCTGCACGTCTATAGAAAGGCGTGTGAAGTTCACCAACCCGCACTGGGCCAGCGTGGTGAACTATAGACCAAAAATCTCCCTCGTATTGAGGGAGAATGTGCCCGGTATAATGGCAATAGGCTCGCCCCCTATTACATTGGGACCAAAAATACATCGGCGAAGTGTGGGCGCACTACGGTGCACCTCTGCCTACCCCTTCGGGGAATACAGGCGCGATGATGTATTATTAGTATTATTATAATACTTTATGCTTGACATATTATTTCAGTTCAGAATTAAATGGTTCGTGACTAAGTAAGTTAAGTATATTGATCTGAAAAAGACAAAAGACTATATTTTTTTTTGGAAAATGCACTCTGTGCTAAAGTGTTTAAGATTGAATTTTCCGTAGTAAAAGTCACTTGTACAAGCGAAACAAAATCGCTCGCTTCATCGATGGCATTTCATAGAAAAATGAGCTTCTGCTATGGGTTAATACAGTTCGTTTTAATATTGGCAAAAAACTTTCATAATATTTATTTATTTTCTTTAACAATTTTGTTTTTTTAATAAGTGATTACAAAATTACAACAAGAGAACGGACGCTTCGGTAATTTGTATTAAAACGTTCAATTCGGCCTCTACCAAATACATAGATAACTCTACAACGCTACCGGTCTGCAAATATGACTCTTGGAGTTATAGAGAACAAGGTCCTATTTCCTACTACCTTCGATTACGTTGCGGAATTAAGAAGAATTATAACAAAAATCCCTAATAATTATCTTTATAACATCAGATATCTGCCAGAAAAAGTCCTGTCAAAATTACTCAAGGAGTTACGAAGTTTAAACTGAACAATCAGACAGACAGAAAGACATGCGTTCCAGGCCTAACAAAGCCAGCATTTTACAATTTCAAATAGAAAAAAATAATTGATTTTTTTAAAACAATGTTTCGGTGCAGTCAGCAACTATTTTAATTATAGTCTCGAAACTCGATATTCAATTTTCAAACTAATCGCGTTAAGAATAAAATGCAGAATTGCTCAATCCATCGGAGTTTTAGAGCTAAACGGTAGGGTTGGTACACTGCCAATATTAAAAGCTGACTTTTAATTGATTCTGCCTAGACTCGAAAATATGACTTTTCTTACATGTTCTTAGAAAAAAAATACTATGTTATTGCAAACATACGTACCTTATCACTAGAGTTGAAACTGATATCCGGTAACTATCCGGTATCCGGCCTATCCGGCCTTGTTTTCACTATCCGGCCGGGTACCGGATAGTACACCAGTATTGGGCCGGATACCGGATAATAACATTACTGATGCAAATTAATTGACCACCATATGGGTTGTGATTATAATCGATTCGAGATGTCTTTAAGAAGTGCCATGTAACGCGATAAAGGGCTGAATATCCGGTAGCCGGATATCCGGCGCTCCGGCCTGGTAGCTTGCCGAATATCCGGTAGCCGGATATCCGGCGCTCCGGCCTGATAGCTTGCCGAATATCTGGTAGCCGGATATCCGGCGCTCCGGCCTGGTAGCTTGCCGAATATCCGGTATCCGGCCAAACCACTATCCGTTTCATCTCTACATATCACTGCTGTATTCCTCGGAGGGGGTAGGCGGCGGTGCACTGCAGTGCACCCACAGTTCACTGAGGTAATACATTTGTAATAGCATCTGTATGTTATTAATAAATAAATGAATGAATCTTACGGAAGTCTTCAACAGGGAACCTTACAAAAAAATATTCCGAAAATGTTCTCTATAGAAAAATCACAATAGGCTTCGTTTATAATTCTATTGGAGCCAGCTTGTGTAGAAATTTAACTGCATTGTCGTTAGAAAATTGCATTTTAATATAGAGAAGCTTGTGGTGCGCGGAAGCATAATTATTCACTTGTCATTTAATAAAAATGTACTCTGTGGTTAATAGATTTAAAGACTAAATTTGATTGACAAAAGTTACGCGGCCATGCGATTAAATTCACTCACGTTGTCGATCATTTGTTGAAAAATGTACTTCTTTCATTGGTTATAGAGTTCGTTTTGGTATTGGCAATATCTATACATATAAATAAATTTGAAGTTTTTGTTTGTTATATCAAAATATCACCTTTTTAGTAAATGCATATGAAAGTACATACGAAACCAATAACAAAAACGCAATTTTAAATAAGTAAGATTTATTTATGTCTATTGGTTCGGAACAAACTCCCAAACTGCTGGTCCGATTTTGTCGGGACTTTCAGTGGTCGATAGCTGATGTTACAAGTGGTAACTTATGCTACTTAAAACTACGCGGGTGAAGCCACGGTCATGTCAAGTCGCTCGCATTGATTTATTTCGTTAATTCAGCGTTTTCAGTATTTAGACGTGGATCTAATTTATCGGTTCGACACACACGGAATGATTTGTGGGCGCGCCCGCGCTTCACGCATCACCGCTTAGGGGGCGACCACAGACTATACATCTCTATTCTGACATGAAGTATACTTTTCTTTTTTTTAAGAGTTTTTGGCGTTAATACTTTACCACCCTCTCTTAAAGTATTGTTTTTTCAATAGTAACTGTCAATCTATACATCTATATCTATATCTATCTATACATACATACTACATACAAATAAATAAAATTGGAGTGTCTGTTTGTAATATCAAAATAACACTTTTTTACCAAATGCGTATGAAAGTATATACGATACCTATAACGAAAACGCATTTTTTTTTTTGTCTGTCTGTCTGTCTGTCTGTTTGTTTGAGGTAAACTTCTAAACGGCTGAACCGATTTCCATGGGACTTTCACTGACAGATAGCTGACGTTCCAAGGCGTAACTTAGGCTACTTTAATTTTAGAAAAAGCATTAGGGTTCCGCGGGAAAAACATAATACCCATATTTCCGGGTAATCTCCCTAAAGTCCACGCGGGCGAAGTCGCAGGCACAGCTAGTTATTGATAGATTTTGTAGTGCGTTGGAGGTAATTAATATATAACGAGCCGGCATTTCGAGCCCGCGCTGCGGTAAATTATCCGCCATATTAGTTTTGACACTTAATAGCAGTGGTAGCCGAGTGGTCGAATGCATGCCTTGCGATCAAAGTGTGCAGGTTCAAACCCCGGCTCGCACCTCTGGGATTTATGTGCTAATCTCATTTTCATCCGAGATTATCACTTGCTGTGAAACGGTGAAGGAAAACATCGTGAGGAAACCTGCTCGTCTGAAGGAACTTTTCTAGTTCTCGATAGATGTGTGAAGTCTGCCAACCCGCACTGGGCCAGCGTGGTGGACTATGGCCTGAATCCACTCGCATTGAGGGGAGGCCCGTACCCAGGATTGGGACGTTAAAAGGGCTGTAGTAGTAGTAGTGACACTCAAGTACTTACTTGATCTTAAGACTAAGATGGCGGATCTCAGCCGTTGCCAACCTTCAAAAAAATGCCGCAGAGCATTACGAAGAGAGGGGGTTGTTTGGGGTTCTCTATCTACTGAGAATACTGGTCAAGAACTGTAAGTAATAATAATAACATTGCTGCAAGACAGGTGGTGGTAAGGAGGCTGATTTACGTGGTATTCTAATCTTATCTTTTTTAAGGTTCTGTTCCTCAAAACGAAAAATAAACCCTTATAGGATCACTTCCCGTTGACCTAGAATAAAGAAATTTGCCAAGACGCTATGCCTTAGAGCACATGAGAAAAATTTGAAAAGTAAGTTTTTGTTGAAACACCTTCGGGACTCGATTCCCGTGGTAAATTTTTTTTATACCGATAAGTTAGTATGGAACTCTCGGCGCGCGAGTCCAACTCGCACTTGGCAGGTTTTTTCTTTTAATTTACCTAAATACCAAGTGTTCAAATTCGTAGGTAATGTAATCAAATAAATTCTCACCTTGATACTAATATTCTGTTCGAAATGGCTCGTGACCTTGTAAATTCCATCGTTTTTCACTCGATCCCAATTCCAGTGGACGTTCCATCCTTATTTATCGTGCCCTATAAGGCCTACTACACACTAGGGCGTCAAATATCAGAATGAAATGTATTTACTAATACACAAAGTCCATTCTTCAAAGGAATGACACTGAGAGCTCGAGAGACCTTTTACCCATGGAGATATTATAACGGAGATGGCATTTCGAGCCCGCGCTGCAGTACATTTTTCTGGTGTGTCTGACTCCGCCATTGTTGTTTTCCCATATAGTTGCCGTATACTGCAGGTACATGAGATAACAACAATGGCGGAATAATTACCGCAGATCCATACGAAGAGTAGAGTCGTTATGGGTACTCTAGTTGCTCTATGCTTTTACCACATAAATTCAATCTTTAACCTTCACTGGGGCCTCTGAAGCCGCGCGTCAAACCAAAACGATATCTGAGTCTATATTAGATAAGGATTGATTATTTGTGGTAAAAACCGCAGCGCTAACATTTCGTTGAGGAATACAGTTAATTTCGGTATTGGCCAACATTTTGACGCCTAGCTTTTGACGCCCCAGTGTGCGGGGGGCTTAAAGGTAGCTAGCTACAGCAGTATATCATTACCTTACCAAGGGCGAAACCACTCAATTCCGGCCGAGACTGTCAGCCATTTCTGACAGAAGGGATATATTACAGTGGCAACCCTTTTTAGAATTTGCACGTGGATATAAATCGGTGTATTTACCTGTTTTTTATGTCGCAATATTTCGGATATAATGTTAGACAATTTTTATACAGCTGTCAAATGCATTTGAAGTCGTTTGTTCAAATGTATAGGACGACGGCTAGGGCCCCAATTTTCGCGTGATCATACGACCTATACAGGGTGTCCCACGGATATGCCACATGGAGGGAAAGTACCTTAAATATTGTAGATGGAACATTTTACTAAAAGAAGACATTATTTGAATTTAAAAAAACAATTAAAACTGAATTCCATGAGAGATTATTTGCCTCAATAATATAGAAGAATTATCCTCACACAGATAATATTAGATACAAATTTTGACATTTCGCTTAGGTATCTAGTATATAGTGCGCCTACTCCCATTTACAGTATAAGAATTATTCTAAATAATTGCTTTGTGTGATGTCTACAACGCTAGATGGGAGAGTAGATGAAATAACGAAGTTTAAATAACTGTAACCTGACTACAGAAAAACTTTAGCCTATGTTACCCAGGTCATAAAAAAGGATGTACAGTTTAGGCGCTAGGGAGGAACATACGGAAATAAAAACATACATACATAGACTGCTTAAATCATAACCGTTCCTTTTGGCTTCGCCGTAGTCAGGTAATAAATATTGCTAATGGAAGATGGCAGATGAATCTAAGATAGCGTCGTGACGTCTGAATCTGAAGCCAATACGCAATATTCAATCAATCAATAAAAAATAAAATTTAAATGGCGTCTCGCGTCTCAACGCAACGCGAATTGCGTTAAGCGAAACGCAATTGAAAACAGAATTGGCTATTAGGGTTCCGCAGTAAATCACAGGTTTCGTCGGAACCCATCTCGGGCCGCGTTGAAGGCGGTGTAACACGCGAGTCTAGTATCAAATTTTCGTTCACACATAATAAAACGCATTATTTTTTACGAGTATCACACCGAAGCGAATGCGTTGGGAGAATGGAATAGCTTTTTTTACGGTTTTATATACTGCGTAAGTACATAAGTTGTACGAACAACATTGAGGTGTTACAGTTATGTACATTTGCATCAGGGAATATAGAAATCTGGCGTCTTTCTTTCACCTCATCATCACGCCTGTATTCCCTGACGTAGTAGGTCGAGACACTTAGTCGATGTATTTCGGTCCCAATGTAATAGGGGGCGAGCCTATTGCCATTATTCCGGGCACATTCTCCCTCAATACGAGGGAGATTTGGGCCATTGCCCACCACGCTTGCTCAGTGCGGGTTGGTGAACTTCACACGCCCTTCTACAGACGTGCAGGTTTTCTCACGATGTTTTCCTTTACCATTGCCACTGCTTTTCGAACTCCACCTTTTTTTTTCTTAAGCGAAATAATTCAATCCTGATCGTGTTTTTAAAGTAAGCACTTATTTATAGAATCCATTAGCGTTTGACTTTTTAGGGTTCCGTACCCAAAGGGTAAAACGGGAACCCTATTACTGAGACTTCGCTGTCCGTCCGTCTGTCACCAGGCTGTATCTCATGAACCGTGATAGTTAGAGAGTTGAAATTTTTACAGATCATGTATTTCTGTTGCCGCTATAACAACAAATACTAAAAAACTGAATAAAATAATTATTTAAGGCGGCTCCCATACAGCAAAGTTGATTTTTTTGCCATTTTTATAGATAATGGTACGGAACCCTTCGTGCGCGAGTCCGACTCGCACTTGGCCGGTTTTTTCATATAGCTTTATTTATAAAAGACATTAATTTAGTACTTATGTTGTTTAGCATTTTTATTGAGACTTATATTTAAACTTCTTTACGAAAACCGTTGAAAAGTTGATGTTTCTCGTCCGCTCATGATTTGGGCATATGCATATCTCGTTAACCCTTCAAGCCTTTAAAATAACATCGAGAGCGCATTGACTTGACTTTTTTTTAATCTACTCTGTGCTAATATGCTCCATTGAAAGTAGCAAAGGATACGCGACCACGCGAATAAATTTGCGTACGTCATCAATGACATTTCGTGGAATATTTTTTTTCTAAGATTTCTATGAGATAATGATTAGCAGAATACCCGCTAATCGCAAATGTGGCCATTCCTCATATTATTCCATTAAACTTCCATCGTTACATTTATTTCGTAAAAAGTAGAGAGTATCTTTTTTCGAGTTCCGAACCTAAAAAGGAACCCTTTTAAGATCACTTCGTTGTCTGTCTGTCTCTCAAGACCTGTTTTCGCAGGAACGCGTGGAGGTATCAATTTGAAATTGATAACGAAGATTGGTATTGCTTGGAACTGGAAAAAAATTAGGCACCTGGAGGCCGATTCTCGTATGATCCACATTTTCTATAATTCAACATGAATAAGTCGAAAAAATATGACCGATTCGGCGTTTTGTTTCGACCACCCTACTTTACTAGTTCCGACATATGTCGAATTAGGGATAATGTCGAACTTGCGAGAATTGCACTTGCCGTTACAGTTCTGTGTAAGGTACGTCCACTTTAGAGACCGCGATACACATGTATCCGTGGTTCGAAGCAATCTCTCTCCAATTTTACACGCGTTTGCACGTAATACTATCGCTTGATGGAATCGCGCAACGCCGAGATGACAACATAACGATGTACATCGCGCAGTTTGCGGGGCGAGGCTGACAAATGCCGTAAGGACCGCGTATAGAACGGCATACTGAAGCGTCAAACAACGACCGTCATAATGTTTGCGTGTACCAAAACGAACTCTGTATCAACATACATTAAGATTGAATATTCGTTGGTATGAGACGCGCGTCAAAATTCGCTCGCGCTCTCATTGTCATCACATCACATTAATTAATCGAAATTGCCATAAATACTGCTAATGGCAGGTGCAAATCTTAGTCCATTAAAATTTCATCTTTCACTGGCAGATAGCTAATGTTACAAGATGTAACTACTACTACTACTACAGCCCTTTCAACGTCCCACTGCTGCGTCACGGGGGTCACTCAATGCGAGGGGGATTCAGGCCATAGTCCACCACGCTAGTCCAGTGCGGGTTGGCAGACTTCACACATCTATCGAGAACTAGACAAGTTCCCTCAGACGTGCAGGTTTCCTCACGATGTTTTCCTTCACCGTTTCATAGCAAGTGATAATCTCGGATGAAAATGAGATTCGCACATAAATCCCAGAGGTGCGAGCCGGGGTTTGAACCTGCACACTTTTTATTTGCAAAGCGTGCGTTTGACCACTCGGCTACCACTGCTAAGATGTAACTAGACGTACTATAATTTTTGAAAAGGCATCAAGTTTCCGCGTGAATAACATAACTTTCACACAGCTATACCTATTTTGACGGGACTTTCACTGGCAGATAGCTGATGTTACAAGGAGTAACTTAGGCTACTTTAATTAGAAAAAAATAATTGGAGTTGTTTAATTCCACGCGTCTGAAGTCACGGGTTCAGCTAGTTTCTGAATAAAAATAACTTTT
The DNA here is from genome assembly GCA_914767695.1 of Ptilodon capucinus. NCBI lineage: Eukaryota > Metazoa > Arthropoda > Insecta > Lepidoptera > Notodontidae > Ptilodon > Ptilodon capucinus. Next base: position 2,280,059 of record OU611831.1, read on the forward strand.
TCTGACTCAATACAGTTCGGTCTACTATTGGCAAGAAATTACGTGCCCGTTTTGTCGCCCCAGTTTGTGGGGAGCTCGAAGGGTGTAAATGACAGTGTAAATGTGGGTTTCAGTGCAGTTTATGTTTCGTTGAAATTGTACGGGCAAGGGACACATTTTAAGGGAACCTTTTCAAGGATATTTTAGAGTAATGTAGAGAGAGGAAAAAACAAACTAAGTTGCAAACAAACTAAGATGGAGTTTGCATAGTTGCGTCCAATTACTTGTCATTAAAATGGCGGCAGTAGCGATGTTGATATTATAATGTAATTACAATAAACCTGGAGAATTTAATTACAGGGTCAACCTAGGCGGTTATTAAGTTGGTAGCACACGTAAAGCTACTTATAGTTTTAAATATGGCAATAATGAACGTAAGGTACCTATGCAAGTTCACTATCAAATTGTCCAAAACTCTGGGACCCAATATTCGCCTCATCGACATCATCTCTAACTCGACCGCATCTTTAAAAGTGTAGAGCCCTAACTCAAAAATAACGTTGTTGAAAAATGGAAATTAGAACGACCCTTTAAGATTTATATTCGAAATCCTAAAATTTCAAAATGGGTCTCTATATTTTTAAAGATGCGATAATATGTCGAAACAAAATGTCGAATTGGTAGTATTTCTTTGTTTAGAGATGATGATGATGAGATAGATCTCGAGAGAATTGCCTCCGTGGTATTGTGGGGTAATGTGACCGGTATAATGGCAATAGGCTCGCCCCCTATCCTGCCTAGACACGTTTTTACATAGACAATCTAACGTACATAGAAGTGAGTCACACATAAAATTGGACGTGTGAGACTATCAAATGGGATTCATCCGCCATCTTCATCACTGTCATCACCCATTTTTATTTATAATGTGTATTTATGAAATTGGTCCTTACTATTAATTACTCGACATTGGTATAAATACCGCTAATCGCAGGTGCAGCCAGTCCACATCTAATTCCATTTAACTTTCATCAATTCGTAAAAAACTAAAAAGACTATCAAATGTTAGGAAAAGCTCGCTCTATGATATATTTGACAGCTGTCATATTGCGAGATGACATTTACAAAAACATAAATAATATTGGAAAAAAATAAAGTTTTAATCACTTATATATTTCTCTCAATATAGCATCGCTTGTGTTACGCTGCGGACTCTACCGCGAGCTGACGTTTCATGAATTTTAGAATGTCATCAATTAATTAAGTGGAATTTCATGCGCACAATGGTGTATGGTTGATTAATTTTAAATAATAATTATGGCCGCTATCGCGTTTTGCGGCTTTCCGATTGGATTGCTCAATTAACTTGCCACCTATTTATTATTTATTGATTTAGGGTGGTGTACTGAATGAAAGTATATTTTTAACTAACTTTATAACTATGTTAGGTGGGCCTAAATAGTATAATGTACAATTTCCATGTATTTACGAATAAACAGCGGTAGCCTCGTGGGCAAGAACGCCCGTTCAACGTAAGGTGTCAAATGCCGGGCCAGCACCTCTTGAGATAATTTTCATGTGCGAATGTAATTTTCAATAATGATTACCACTTGCTAAACAGTGAAGGAAAACATTGTGAGGAAACCTGCACGTCTATAGAAAAGGCGTGTGAAATTCACCAACTTGTAATGGGCTAACGTGGTGAACTATGGCCCACATCTCCCTCAGTGCATGAAAAGATGTATGACTGTGGATGAAGCGAAATAGGTATGTCAGGATCATAGCATGTGGCAAACGGTAGTCTCTGCCTACTCCTATGGGATACAGACGTGAGTATAATATGTATGTATCAAGAGTACTTGCCACATGAAATTGGAGCCATTTATCGCGATTTCAGTGTATCGGAGTTGTTAAAATAATTTGTAAGTGGCGTTGTTTACGGGAATGGCTTTTACGAGTGCGGTTGGTTGCGGCCCAATCGTAAAATGCGATGTTTTTTTTTGTACATACGGATTTTATCACACTGTACTGTGAATAATTATGGAAATTAAAAAAAAAGCTTCTTCAAAGTGACTTTTGATAGGTATTTGTTTTGTAATAGAAATAGAAATGAAGGCCGGCAACGCACTTGCGATGCCCCTGGTGTTGCAGGTGTCCATGGGCGGCGTTGATCACTTACCATCAGGTGAAACGTCTGCTCGTTTGTCTCCCTATCTCATAAAAAAAAAAAAAAAATAATTACAAAACCACACTGATAGAAAATCACTTATTTTTTTACGAAATGAATGAAATTTTAATGGAAAATGATGAGGATTGGCTGCCTGTGATAATTAAAATTAAGGTTAATTTAATAAAAAAAACACAAAATGACTTATTGGCACAGATTTATAAATACCTAATGTTCATCCTTATCTTTTTTTACGAAACGAATTAAATTATAACATTTTAATTCGATAGCATGAGGATTTATTGCAACAGTAGTTGTAGCATGTGTGCCAAGATTAGACGTATGTCACGGAACATCTTGATGTCCCTTTCTCTCGTATGTAATTAGAGCGAGCGAGAAAATGCGTGCTAACACCACTGCTATCTACAAATATTCTGCTAATGTCACGTATTAAATGAAACTGGGTAATTAGCATAGAGTGTCTAGAGTAAACAACGACTCCACTCTTCGTATAGCTCTGCGGCGATTTTTCCCCCTTTTTTTGTTATCAATTTGTCCTGTAGTATACGGCAACTATAGAGGAAAAGAAAGATGTCGGAGTCAGATAAACCAGAAAATTTAAACGCAGCGCGGGCTCGAAATGCCATCTCCGTTATAATTTCTCCATGGTAATTAGAGTGATGGTGTATGCAAAAGAAAATCAATTAATACCATTTTTTATTCGTCGATAAAACCCAAAATCATTAAAAGCAGGTTTCATGAAGCGGAATAATTAGTTACACCTATGAATAAATAAGTCGCAATCAATCAAATAAATCCAAAACATCAAGTTTATTAATATTCACGCAACAATTAAACTACTTCAGCTTCGCATCGACCTGTCAGCTGTCACGTTGGCGCCTGACAGCTAACGTCAAACAGGGGGCGTGACGTATGACAGTTCAATGTGGGCAATACATCGCCGGTTACAACGTCACTTGAGAGACAATGAGCAATAACTTAACGATCTTATGACATGTTAATATGTAAAGGGTTTGAATATGGAGCGTGGGCTTTTGGTATCTTTGTTGTATTTTGTTTTAAACTTATGTCTACACGTTCATGCTAAGCCTACTGAGCTATTTCCAGCCACGCTGTCCTCACAAAAGTGATCAAGTCACCTCATCCTCACTTAGTTTTGTGTATACAAAAGTTGAACGGTGAAGGAAAACATCGTGAGAAAACCTGCACGTCTATAGAAAGGCGTGTGAAGTTAACCAACCCGCACTCACCCGCACCAACCCGCATTTGATAGTTTCATCCGTCAAATTGTGTGCGTCCAACTCTGACGTCTACGTAAGACGTATATGACTCGATAGCCGTAACATCAATGTGACCCATTTTGCCGGATTGAAATTGAGAATCTTGTTGGTACATCTAGGTATTTGGGACCTTACCACTTGAAGTATGTTCGTTTCCATAATAAGTGTAAATTTTTGGGATATTTTGTTCTAAGTTCGCTTAACTAAAAGTAATATATTGTTTTCTTATATTTGCGCGAATACTATACATTGAAATAAAACTATTTTTTAAACCAGTTTAAACCAGTTATTAACTATGACATCAGGACGTCTAACACCTCAGTCCCCCCGTGACCATGGTTGCTGTAAAGCAGCCGAAACGTCGGGAAAATAAAATAGTAAATAAAACTTTTTAATATGATAAATGGCAGATTACGTTACTGTGTAACAGTCAGCCATCTTTAATGATTGCAGTATTTTATAGCTCTATAATTAGGTTTATTAAGCGTAGTTGACTTAAGCTTTTAAATACCGGTGCGGTTGTTTTATTTTTAACGATGCGTTTCAAATAAATAAATCCGCCATAAAACCAGTAATGGCGGGGTCTGTGCAGTATCAGTCGCTGCCATTTTAGTGACTTTGAATTTTATGCTGTTGATTTTGGCTAAAACTACACCACGCTTCAGTTTTGGAATAGTGTAGCGTGTGTTGTATAACCGCCAAATTTATATACTGAAAAAATCGTTACATTGGTATACAAAACTTTTGTAAATCTGTACAAGTAAATAAAGTTGAAGTGTCTCTTTGTAATATCAAAATAAAAGTTTTTTTACTAAATGCTTCACCCTGTTACTTCCCCCTAGGTGGCAGGGTATCCGTAAAGGATTTTCCGACGTTAAAAAAAAAGGTTATAGGTACTATAACCCTCTTTTTATTTGTCTATGTCTGTCTTGTTGTTGCTAGCTAACCTCCGAAACGTTTAGGCCATAGTCCACCACGCTGTCCCAGTGCCGGTTGGTGAACTTCACACGCCTTTCTACGGGCGTGTAGGTTTCCTCACGATGTTTGCCTTCACCGTTCAACAAGTGGAAATAGATAGATAGATAGATAAGTCTTTATTGATCCACCGCAAAAAGTATTAATATTACACACAGTTTACACAAAGTGTCACAATGGGCGGCCTTATTCACTAAAAGCGATCTCTATCAGGCAACTTTAGGATGGAGTGGATCTAGGGAATTGATTAAGGCGGGGGAGTACTTAATAATGGATATTAACAGTAAATAGTTTAAAAAAGTACACATACGAGTGTACACAAAAAAGTACACATATAAATACATACATACAATCATTGAAACTGTCATTCGCTCATGAAATCACACATTGGGTTCAAGGCGAGCGCTCTACCAACTAGGCCACTGCTTTTGGAAGATGATATCGAGGGGTGAAAGGCAATTTCACTTAAGCGACACTTTTGAGCGATATCGACTTAAGTATATACATATTTGGAATCAGCTATTTTTACTGCCTCGAATGAGTATACTACTACTACTACAGCCCTTTTAACGTCCCACTGCTGGGCACGGGCCTCCCCTCAATGCGAGGGGGATTCGGGCCATAGTCTACCACGCTGGCCCAGTGCGGTTTGGCAAACTTCACACATCTATCGAGAACTAGTCAAGTTCCCTCACACGTGCAGGTTTCCTCACGATGTTTTCCTTCACCGTTTCATAGCAAGTGGTAATCTCGGATGTAAATGAGATTCGCACATGAAACCCAAAGGTGCGAGCCGGGGTTTGAACCTGCACACTTTAATTTGCAAGGCGTGCGTTCGACCACTCGGTTACCACTGCTCATATGCTCCACCCCTCTATGTGTTTACACGGCTACACCCCTCTATGTGTTTAAAAATAATGTTAATATAGGATGCTTCTTATTCAACACTCAATAACAATCTATATGTTTTTGTTACAGGTACGTTACTCAAGAAGAATATAGAAACAACAAAATGTTATACGATAAGTGAGTTAAACATTCTGAGATTCTTGCCTAATCTTCTCAGTTGAGGTAACGTTTCGATTCGCTAGTAGTACCTAAAACTAACTACAGCCCTTTTAACGTCCCACTGTTGCGCACGGGCCTCCCGTCAATGCAAGGGGGATTCGGGTCATAGTCCACCACGCTGGCCCAGTGCGGGTTGGCAGACTTCACACATCTATTGAGAACTAGTTAAGTTCCCTCAGACGTGCAGGTTTCCTTACGCTGTTTTCCTTCACCGTAGTAGTACCTATATAAGGAATAATGCGGGAGACGGGAGGGTTAGGCTTTAACAAAAAACTGAGTTGTCGTCCTTATCAAATATGACCAATATTCCATTAATTGATTTCTTTGTAAAACTGTTGAGTCAATGATTCAAGATTTAAAAATAAAAAAACACCTCTTCACACGGAACAATCGACTTTTTGTTGCGACATTCATCGGGTGAAGGCTCATGAGTAACTCGTGTGGATAACTGGAAATAAAATTCAAACCACTAATTGCATGAATTAAGGTCCGAAATTCCTTGTCATTCATATAGATTGGTGTCCATCATTGTTGGGTATTGGTGACTCAGCTTTGTGAATCATGGCTTGTGAGATCAGGAGATTTACCACCACGTCTTAAAGTAATGTTGTTTCAATAGTAACAGATTTTGTACTAAGTGTCAAAAACTGAGAGTAATATTATAATTTTTTTATCTAATATTAGACTGCGTGGGTATAATTCTTCTCTAGTATTGAGGCAAAGGTGCTGCCTGCTCTCATGGCGGTGCTGCTCCTGAGAATGTATTATTCACAATCCTTACTATTTATCATTTTATAAATAGTAACCATTGAGTTTCCTACCGGCTCTTTTTAGTAAAAGCAGCATTCTGAAACGGTGGTAGAATCTGACTACTTGTAAGTACTTTCTGGCATACACGTTTTTTTTTTTTAATTGATTTGAAAAGCGTAGCAGCAGTACAGGTGGTGGTTAGGGGGCTGTAGGTGAATATCATGTTATTTGAGAGTAAACATGGTTATGTTGGCCATTGGAAGGATTAATTAAGCTTCCTGCAGACTGGGGCGTCAAAACACCCGCCTCGGTGTTATTGCCAATATCAAAGCGATCTGTATTGACTCATAGAAAAAGTTCATTTTTCAACGAAATGACATTGACAGCGCGAGCGAATTTTGACGTGGCGTTTACCACAGCAATTCAATCTTTATGTATATTAACACAGATTTTGTTTTGGTATTGGCAAAATTGTTGATGCCCCAGTTCAAGTTTCAAAATATCTTTATAATTGAAAAATATTTTCGACTTTGTCTCACGTTTTTCACCTCACTATCGTCACTTTAACAGTATTATTGAAACATTACTTTAACGTGACCATGGTTGCTGTAGCTGTAAAGCAGCCGAAACGTCGGGAAAATAAAATAGTAAATAAACGCGATAGAATCCGTAAAATAGCTTTATTTCAACATTACTTTAATTTTCGATAGTTCCTATTTTCGAGCAAGAGAACTTTTTATTCCACGCATATATTTATAGCGGCCCGTCCCGGTTGCGCACGGGTGGACATTTTTTTTAAACATTTTCAGTTAATAGATATTTATTCTCATAAAAGACAACTAGCCAATTACATGAGAATAGATTTTGCTTCTAGTATGTCGTTCAATTTACGCTTGGGAAGCTTAAGGGAGCTTAGCTCTTTTAGTGTTTACAGTGCAGCTCAAGAATTTTGGGATAAATAAATATGGCCTATATGTTACTCAGTGATAATGTAGCTTTCGAAGGGCAAAATATTTTTTGGAATTGGTCCCATAGTTTTTAAGTTAATTCGTTACATAAAAAATACAAATCTTTCCTCTTTAAAATATTAGTATAGATAAATATATAACTACTACAAAAATTAAAGCAATTGTGTCGAATTATAAATCTCCTTGGAAAGTCCCTTGAAAATCTATGGGTTGCATTAACTCTCGATAAACAAGTCGACATTTAGCATGTCTTCATTTGTTCTATGTTACTTATTGGCGTTTTGTACAAGTCACGACAGGGGCCTTTTCACCACCTCTTAATGTTTTTTTGGAACGTAGTTCCTTAAGGCGCGTTGCGAAGGGGGGCTAGACGGAAAAAAATAAGACTAAAAGTGTCGACCGACACTTTTATAAATGTGTGTGTGAGAGTAGAAGTTGTAACGACACTTTTGTAAATGTGTGTGTGATTCCGGTTTCGGTTTCGGTCGATGTATGGGTGTGTATGTATATGTACAATTTTTGTGCTTTTTTTATTTCAAAAGGAACTTCGTTCCATCCGGGTGTCCCTTGACACCTCTCAAGTTTTTTTTATTAATGGACTACGCTGTTGGCCGTGAGTTGGCCTTTACAGCTTAACCGGGGGAGACCTCTTAAAGTATTGTTGTTTCAATAGTAACTGTCAATTTTTGACAGATTTTGTACTGAGTTAACTGTCAAAAACTGAAAGTAATATTACAAACAATATTGCAAGACAGGTGGCGGTAAGGGGACAGTTACAAGCATGTTGTGAGTGTGCCCTGCAATGCAACTCTGCCTACTCCTTCAGGGAATACAGACTAAGTAATCAAAAAACCGGCCAAGTGCGATTCGGACTCGCGCACGAAGGGTTCCGTACCATTATCTATAAAAATGGCAAAAATAAATCTGGTTTGTTGTATGGAAATCCCCTTAAATAATTATTTTATTCTGTTTTTCAGTTCATTTGTTGTTATAGCGGCAACAGAAATACATCATCTGTGAAAATTTCAACTCTCTAACTATCACGGTTCATGACATACAGACATACAGCCTGGTGACAGACGGACGGACGGACGGACAGCGAAGTCTCAGTAATAGAGTTCCCGTTTTACCCTTTGGGTACGGAACCCTAAAAACAATGCAGTAATTTGAATTTTAGTAGTGATTTAGCGATTTATGCTATTTAGAATTCTGGAAAGTAATGCACTTATGGATATGATTACTTTTTTCCTGGGAAAGTTGTTGATATTTTAAGGAACTTAGTGTAAAAATATTTTTTCCTATTTTTTGTACTTTGTGAGTTTTACGTGTCACGACGATACAGAAAATTACTTGAAAATGGCGTCAGGTGCCAATTCTCGCTTGTGTCTTGCACCACAAGTCAATACCGTTACGCTGTTCAGTGATTAATAGTCCCCGCAGGGCCCCAGTGCCCACCTAATGCGATTATCTTGTTACTAAAACAATGGGTAGACATTACGATTTTTATTCTAGCCACCAGTTTAATATCAGACGGAGGCAATTGAATCAAACGGCTATTAAGATAACATCTTTGGAAAAATATATCTGGTTTAATCGCTCTCTGTCCGGTTGCGTTAAGGGCGATTTTCATAGTTGATTGCTATCTACGTTTTATAACTTTAAGCAAGGTTTTTGTCTAATGTTTATTAATTAATCGTTAGTCACCTGTCTTGCACCAATGTTTTTTTTTTTTAATATTTCTTTCAGTTTTTGACACTTATCACAGTAAAAAAATTATAAAAAAATACATCATCACGCCTGTATTCCACGAAGGGTTAGGCAGAGGTGCTCTGTAGTGCGCCCACACTTCGCCGATGTATTTCGGTCCCAATGAAATGCGGGTTGGTGAACTTCACACGCCTTTCTGTGGACGTGCAGGTTTTCTCACGATGGTTTCCTTCACCGTTCAACAAGTGGTAATCATTGTTGAAAATGACATTCGCACATGAAAATTATCTCAGAGGTGCGGGCCTGGGATTTGAACTTACCCCTTACGTTCAACCCCGGGCGTTCTTGCCCACCAGGCTACCACTGCTACAAAATTTGACATAAATTGACAATTACTAAGAGGTGGTGGTAAGGCCTCTGCTTCCTAGCCCTCACCTCTTTAGCAATATCGTTGTGATATTACTTTGTTTTTTAGGGTTCCGTACTTAAAGGGTAAAACGGGAACCCTACTGAGACTTCGCTGTCCGTCCGACCGTCCGTCCGTCCGTCTGTCACCAGGCTGTATCTCATGAACCGTGATAGCTAGAGAGTTGAAATTTTCACAAATGATGTATTTCTATTGCCGCTATAACAACAAATACTAAAATACGGAATAAAATAAATATTTAAGGGGGCTCCCATACAACAAACGTGATTTTTTTTGCCGTTTTTATAGATAATGGTTAACCCTTTGTACGCGAGTCTGACTCGCACTTGGCCGGTTTTTAAGTCTTACTTTAATAGGTGCAGGCACGTAAGTATTAAGATTTCTAAAAAAAAATTGACATTAGTTAATATAGTGAATTGTCACCAAGACTATTTTTGTTTTGCAAGTTTTGCTTGGATTAGAACTAAACTATTTGTTATGCTATTTCTTATATTTTGCGCCATAACGCCTTTTCTTCTTTTATTGTTAGCTCATACTAAATCATATAGACCACTTTCTCTATGGTGCATATTACGAAACCTCCACCATAAACAACAACAATACATTTTTAATCTATCATCACCTATTCAAATGCATTCTTAAAAAGTTAACTTTCACGGAACGCCTTAAAGGCCGGCCGGTCACGCATTTTTCTGTCAATCTGACGTTTGGAAATGTCACTCTGACAACACTAAAGCTGCTCGCTGGCCTTATCCGTCCATCTGTGTGTTCGGATCTCGGCAACTTGGGGCCGTTAATCAGACGTGTTCCTGTCCCTTGTGTCTGTCTGTCTGTACGTCAAAGGGAGTGACCATTAGTCATTATGTAATGTCGGGATTCTTGGATTATCTTTATACCTTGGCTTATTTTGACTTAATATTATCACATTTAAGTCTCATTTAAAAAAAAATTCAAGTGAAATTATTTGAATTACGAATAATTATTTTTTACTCTGTTATCGGTGGAGGGAGAGAGGGGAGGCCTTTGCCCAGGAGTGGGACACAAAATAGGCTAAAAAAAAAACAAAAGATGGCGCTCGTCCGATTCCTTTATAGGAATTAAGGAATTATTAATTAATTGCTTAATACGAAAAATTAACGATCTGTTAATTCGGATCGTTAATTTCTCAATGACATGTTTGTGAAAACTGTTCGTAGTGCTTTTATTGTGCTTGTTACTAACTAACATAGACGTCATGTCAAAACGAGCTCTCCTATTTTTTTTTACCAATACCAAAACGAACTGTATTATCTCATACATAAAGCACATTTTTCAATGAAATGACATCGATGGCGCGTACAAATGTAGTTACTTGCCACCGACATTTAATCCTTATGAACATGACCACAGAGTACATTTTCATAAAAAGTCAAGTCACTTACCCCTGTACATTTAGGGCGTACTAAAAACATCGGACAATCTACTATTCAATTTAAACATAATTTACACGTAAAAAGCTATGTACACACGATAGATAAATAACTGTAAACCCGTGTACACACTGCGCCGCCCTTAGGTCACGTTCGGACCGTTTTTTCCTTGCATATCCGCCGATATGGGCCAATTAATTTAAGTGTGAGTGTAGACCGTGCCTTATCTATAGTGGCGGGAGTGTGTGCTCGCTTTATGCTAGTGTTGGGGCGTCATAAAAACTGACGCTTTAGTTTTGAGCTGGATATTGGATTTAGATTTTTTAAGTCTGTCCCAAATTCGAAAGTATTTAAAAGGTTTGTAAAGTTAAGTAAAGACTTAGAGACGTCTTATCAGGAAGCGTAATTATAAAGCAGTTGACAGTTGCTCTAGTATTAATATTTAGGCATCATGTTAGGCGTCTCAACGCGTCTAAAAGGTATTAATAAGAAAATACTAATGAGAAAGCATAAACAAAAAAAACTTATGGACTCATTATCATGCTTTGCAATCAATTCAAAAAGTCCCGGTAACACCGTGGCGTCAAAACGGACCCTATTTACTTAGAGAAAAGGTTCATTTTGCAACAAAATGCCATTGATATATAAGTAAATGTCGTTTGTGGAGGCAACGCAGTATTCAGTTTCTTCAATAAACACATTTTGAGTAGTTTGTGAGGCACGATCTCAACTCCGGCGAGACACGTGCATGCTGCATTTGTAGGCCAAGAGCTAGACGCCATTAGACCTGAAAAAGAGACTATGGCTTATTCTGAAAATGCTATGGCATTCAAGATTTGCCACTCACGCGCTAGAACTTGGGACTATCCGGGGCAGCCGAGCGGGCTACGCGCGAATAACTAGACCAAGCCATCGCCATACTGCTAGTAAATTTTGTATTACTTAAAATTGATATCTCTGGTCACCTTTTCGTACCTGTATTCGCAAATAAATTACTTTGACTTTGACCTTTTCGTGTAATACTTGGTCACAAACAACACGAGAGTGGAGGATTAGAGGAGAGGTCTTTGACTCTTTGCTCAGGATTATTTGATAGATTCATATCTGAATTGATAGGCTCGATGATAGGCTGATTGAATAGGCTCGTCCCCTATTACATTGAATAGGCTCGCCCCCTATTACATTGGGACCAAAATACATCGGCGAAGTGTGGGCGCACTGCAGTGCACCTCTGCCTACCCCTTCGGGGAATACAGGCGTGATGATGATGATGTATCATATCTGGATATCTAAAGATCGTCATCTCTTTGCCTAGCCAGGCATGTTTGTCAAATTGTCAACGTTCCGTGTAGCCGTTCTTCACCTGCGAACAGTTCGCGAAACTTTGCGAAAGATAGTTTCGGCGAGGTCGGTGACGTCATTCGCCGCATCCGAGACACTTCCGAATTCGAATTGTTTCGCTAACGATCGCTTTCGCGTTAATTGCTGTTCGCTTCGGTATTATTCCTCGGATGGTCCGGCCGGTAATGGTGATTTAAACCTTGACGCAATAGATTGCGTCAAGGTTTAAAGGTTGAAAAGTGTCATTTAAATTTGAATACCGTAGACGGTATTCAAATTTAAATGACACTTTTCAACCGACTTCAAGAAACAGTGGCTCTCAATAAATAAGACTTGTATATTATTTTTTTTAAGAATTTTGTAGCCCCGGGCGCTCCGGGGCGTCATGTCAAAATCAAGTCAAAATATTTGCTAATATAAATAAGAACTCTTTATCAATACTCATAAAGCTGTAATTAATTTATATGGTAAAAGCCACACGTCAAAATTTGCTTACGCTGGTCATTTCGTTGAAGAATGCACTTTTTCTATGTGTCAATACAATTAGTTTTGGTATTGACAAAAAAAACGCTAGCATTTTGACGCTCCAGTGTACCCGGGGCTTAACTTGGTAAGTACTTAAGTAGCAATAGTTTCACAACAATTTATATCCGATCGAATACTATCAAATATGAGTGGATAAGTCCGTTAGTCGTAAGTACGGAATAAGTAGGTACCTACTTAACTGCTTAGTGATCTGCCCTTTTCTATCTAAGAATTATGTGTATTTTAGTAATGTTTTACCGGAATCTATTTCTGTCTTGTATCTATTACACGCAGATCTTTTGTCTGTGGTTTTCTTTGTCGAGGACACAATTGTTTGTGATTCATAATAGCTGTATGTGGGAAGGTGTTTTCATCAGGATTTATTAGCTAAGGTATCATAAAATAAAACGCTTCGTTGTACCCTTATTCTGTTAAATTATATTTTTTACATACTTAATTATCTTGAAATAAATCTATTCATAACAATTTTTACTTAAATGTTGTATAGTAATATTGTGCATTAGCAATAATAAAACGAAGTTTTTTTAAGCTATTCTTAATTTGAAAGGCGCGCGAATTAATGAAGGTCTTTGGTTCGGTAATAGTTCCAAATTTGAAATATTACTTTTTAATTGGATTTCCAAAACGTGTATCAAATTCAGAGCGGTGAAATAACTAAATTTAGTGCGAACGCGATATACACTGGCCGTGAATAAATCATTCCACCTCACTATTTAACGATGACAGTTTAGACTCAGTGCACACTACGTCGTATTTTATACCTATGTGACAAACAAGTAAAATCACAATGTGGTATGAAACATAAACTTTATAACCGTTATAGATCATTAAGATTTTTTTACATAACTCATTGAATATATTCTAAATATAATACTTATTATGACAATGCGTTGAGCCCTGAACGGAGCATGTAAGTCCAAACAGAAAATTAATTGATTCAATTATGCAAGATTTGTTAGGTATTATAATGTTCTTATAGCAGTGTGGATTTAAAATTAAAACAAATAATAATAATATCTGTACATTTCTAACAAAAAAACCGGCCAAGTGCGAGTCAAACTCGCGCACAAAGGGTTCCGTACCATTATCTATAAAAACGGCCAAAAAATCACGTTTGTTGTATGGGAGCCCCCCTTAAATATTTATTTTATTCTGTATTTTAGTATTTGTTGTTATAGCGGCAACAGAAATACATCATCTGTGAAAATTTCAACTCTCTAGCTATCGGTTCATAAGATACAGCCTGGTGACAGACGGACGGACGGACGGACGGACGGACGGACGGACGGACAGACGGACGGACGGACAGCCAAGTCTCAGTAATAGGGTTTCCGTTTTACCCTTTGGGTACGGAACCCTAATAAAAAAGACATTAAAATACTTTTAATGCACAAAAACATTTCGTGTGTTCGCTACTTAATATTTATAAATTGATTTTAGTCACGAAATCTAAAATAGAGAGGACATACACTCACGCACACAACGCTTCGACGCGTTTATTTTTGCGTATAACCGCGAGCACAAGTGCTAAACGCTTTTCGCTGTATCTGTACATTCTAATGAACGCTGACATTCAATTCGAGTTGAGTTAAAGGTGAGGTTACATTAACTAGTAGCTATTTTACAGTATAGCAGGACAGAAGACTAAAGGCTGCTTCGGGTGGTCTAATATCACATATGCGTTTGACCTTCATGCGGGTCAGATTTTCAGGTTAGACACAGTACTTAATGTATTTACTGTTTTTCCTCAAATATATTAAGTCCCATCATTTGTACAGCGGGTCTAGAAGTAAAGTTTAAAATATGACCAAACGAGGAATTTCTAAAAGTTGCTATGCTTTTTAATGTCGTGTATTTGTGTGAGTGTGTCTCCTTCGCCTTCCTTCCCTCTTTCCTGGTTGCGGTGTATAGCCTAAAATGGGCAAACTATAGTTCAGCGAACTATCGCTAATATGCTCGCAACCTTAATCGAGAAGTCGCGATTTATTCGGCCACGATGAGCTTATTAACGCTGTCGGCGACTGTACACATTCGTGTCGCTATGTTAGTAATTTGTGCATGATTGTACTTCGTTGACACTGCGATATGGAAATTGAGCTTTCGTATTTATGCGATTATTAAAATAATGAAACCGTTTTGTCTGTAGCTGTACATTTATGAACGGGTGTCGATTTTGTTGTATACAAAACTATTACTGTATTTGACTGTGCAAAAAATAATGCTGTCTTGCTTATACACAGCTATGACTGTCGTATAAATATAAAAAAAATAATTAAAAAAGTGTTTTAGTATGTTCTTTACGAACAAAACTAAAAATGATTAGAACATAAGTAACTGCTATTTGTAAGTAGGTAATCATATATTTTGGCGAAACCTAAACAATGTTGTTACTTTAAAAAAAAAAATCTAAGAAATTCAATGAATAACGTATACAATAGGTTTCATTCTGAATAACTTTGAAGTTAAACTTTGAAGTCAAAAACCCAAATGATTCAGAGTTAGTCAATGTTTAAACATAAGTTTTGAGAAGCGATGTTTTTACTTAAGCAGTATCAAAGTTAGTCATTCTAAGTCCGTTTGTGGTAGGGACACCATTATATCTGTGTTTTGCGGACATGTTATGAAGAGTGTTAATTTTATTTTAATAAATAAATAAATGTCTTCTTTTTTAGGGTTCCGTACCCAAAGGGTAAAACGGGAACCCTATTACTAAGATTTCGCTGTCCGTCCGTCCGTCTGTCACCAGGCTGTATCTCATGAACCGTAATAGACAGTTGAAATTTTCACAGATTATGTATTTCTGTTGCCGTTATAACAACAAATACAAAAAAATAGAATAAAATAAATATTTAAGGGGGCTCCCATACAACAAACGTGATTTTTTTGCTCGTTTTTATAGATAATGGTACGGAACCCTTCGTGCGCGAGTCCGACTCGCACTCGGCCGGTTTTTATGAAATGTATGAAGTAATGAAATTTTAATGAAAGAATGGGAGATTGAGAATATAAGATAGGGAATGGCTGCACCTGCGATTAGCGGCATTTATGTCAATGTCGAGTAATTAAGCAAGCACAAATTAGATAACTGCACATACTTACAAACTTTTATTTATTTATGTTTATAATATTAGTAAAATAGGATTAGTTCCTACTAATCCTATTTTACTAATATTATAAACATAAATAAATAAAAGTTTGTAAGGATAGATGAATGTTTGTTTGGATTTTGATGAAACTTTACAGTATTATTGTATATACTTCGGAATAAGATATAGGCTATAATGTATAACGATATTGCATAGTCGAAGTCGCGGGCGAAAGCTAGTATTTAATAAATATCTCAGTAGGTATATTTTTGAAATTAAACTATTTTACGGATTTTATCGCGTTTATTTACTATTTTATTTTCCCGACGTTTCGGCTGCTTTACAGCAACCATGGTCACGGGGGGACTGAGGTGTTAGACGTCCTGATGTCATAGTTAATAACTGGGTACCCTCATATTTAGTTGTTGTTTGCGGTCCGATCCACGGAGTCCACGAAGTCTGCAATCTGTGAACATGTACAGGACCGCACCCGCCATTATATCAGATTTGATAAACCGCATATCCTCGCTAAAGAACACCGACTCCGACCAATATAGAATATTCGAATACCTAAAATTGACGAATATTTGCAAGCCGTAATAAAAGGAGCGTGCGTATGAAACTTTTTTAATACACAAGACATTTTACAGGAAAATTCGTTTTGCAGAGTCTAAAATACTGACATTACTGAAAATTTTTACAAAATCACGACTGTTACTGACCCCCGTTCAAAAAACCAGAGTTTCGGCCCCTGCGTTTTGGTTCGACATATGTCAAACAAGAGATTATGTTGCTTTTATGAGAATTGGTCCCTGTTTTCATGTACTTTGAAACTGTACGCAGCCAGGTTGATTAGGCCCAGTGGGAAATAGCACTATTTCGGCGCTCGCATAGGCAGAAAGATACTCACAAGGCTTTTAAAAAACTAAGTTAAACTTGGAGCCTAATATTTCTTTAGTACGTTAGTTATGTGAATTGGAAAAAGTATAAGATTTTAGTTAGTCTATTAATTTATTGGTCACCCAGTTTCTACAGTTTATTGTATTTTTACAATTACAACTAGGACCAGGTCAACGATTTTAAAAAGACATAATCGCTAAATACCCGCTAAATGCAGGTGCAGCCATTCATCATCTTATTCCATTAAATTTTATCATTTCGTGAAGTAATCAGAATTCGTCATTATTTGCTTTCCTTTTTCCATTATTAGGAGTTGATGTCGTATGTCTCTTGGTTTCATTCATCTCGCTCTTCCTTCGTACTAATTTACTCCAATATGATTCCAATGATAATAATAAGTACAGATACCTGAATTAAAGAAAAAGTCGTCCCAAACAAATTAACCGAAATTGTTATCATTGATGCTAAGGCCTACTAGTCTTATACGTCCTGACATAGACAATCTGACGTACGTAGCTGTCAAAGTCACACACAAAATTTAATGTATGAAACTGTCAGATATTAAGAGAAGCTCCCTATTTGACAAAATAACTTTTTGATGACAGCAGTCTTATATTTCTGAAAAATAATGTTTAGTCCTCTGAAAAATGGTTACAATTGGTGGAATACAATTCAAGCTAATACAACCATTTTCCAGTTCTAAACCATAATTAATGTTAATTACCCAGACAATCGCATGAATAATCAGTCCGATGATATCACTGGGATTGCTAGCTCGTGTGCACAGAGCATACAAACACTGCCTACAGCCTACACCGCATATTTTTGCATAATACACCATTAACATAGTAAATAAATAGTTGGATGTTGTGTGGGGTGTATGTGAGATGCATGTTTTGTAGGACAAGTGGTAACAATTATCCCAAGACAGAAATAGAGATGTGTAGATTATTCGGTTTTTTTTTCTAATTTGTAAGATTTTTTTAAAAAAATATACCTATATTGTTTTCTTATATTTACGCGAATACTATACATTGAAATTAAACTATTTTACGGATTTTATCGCGTTTATTTACTATTTTATTTTCCCGACGTTTCGGCTGCTTTACAGCAACCATGGTCACGGGGGGACTGAGGTGTTAGACGTCCTGATGTCATAGTTAATAACTGGGTACCCTCATATTTAGTTGTTGTTTGCGGTCCGATCCACGCAGAAAGTGCTTACGGTGTCCTGAGGTCTTGCAATGGTACACTTGGTTTTGGATTTAATCATATTGATTACTGGATCCCAAGTTGGTGGTAGCACCCAGCCATCTTCCCTATTGAAATTAGGATGTTTTTTAATTTCAATGGCCTCACGTATCATCCTTGGTCGGAGTCGGTGTTCTTTAGCGAGGATATGCGGTTTATCAAATCTGATATAATGGCGGGTGCGGTCCTGTACATGTTCACAGATTGCAGACTTCGTGGACTCCGTGGATCGGACCGCAAACAACAACTAAATATGAGGGTACCCAGTTATTAACTATGACATCAGGACGTCTAACACCTCAGTCCCCCCGTGACCATGGTTGCTGTAAAGCAGCCGAAACGTCGGGAAAATAAAATAGTAAATAAACGCGATAAAATCCGTAAAATAGTTTAATTTCAATGTATAGTATTCGCGTAAATATAAGAAAACAATATAGGTATATTTTTTTAAAAAAATCTTACAAATTAGAAAAAAAAACCGAATAATCTACACATCTCTATTTCTGTCTTGGGATAATTGTTACCACTTGTCCTACAAAACATGCATCTCACATACACCCCACACAACATCCAACTATTTATTTACTATGTTAATGGTGTATTATGCAAAAATATGCGGTGTAGGCTGTAGGCAGTGTTTGTATGCTCTGTGCACACGAGCTAGCAATCCCAGTGATATCATCGGACTGATTATTCATGCGATTGTCTGGGTAATTAACATTAATTATGGTTTAGAACTGGAAAATGGTTGTATTAGCTTGAATTGTATTCCACCAATTGTAACCATTTTTCAGAGGACTAAACATTATTTTTCAGAAATATAAGACTGCTGTCATCAAAAAGTTATTTTGTCAAATAGGGAGCTTCTCTTAATATCTGACAGTTTCATACATTAAATTTTGTGTGTGACTTTGACAGCTACGTACGTCAGATTGTCTATGTCAGGACGTATAAGACTAGTAGGCCTTAGCATCAATGATAACAATTTCGGTTAATTTGTTTGGGACGACTTTTTCTTTAATTCAGGTATCTGTACTTATTATTATCATTGGAATCATATTGGAGTAAATTAGTACGAAGGAAGAGCGAGATGAATGAAACCAAGAGACATACGACATCAACTCCTAATAATGGAAAAAGGAAAGCAAATAATGACGAATTCTGATTACTTCACGAAATGATAAAATTTAATGGAATAAGATGATGAATGGCTGCACCTGCATTTAGCGGGTATTTAGCGATTATGTCTTTTTAAAATCGTTGACCTGGTCCTAGTTGTAATTGTAAAAATACAATAAACTGTAGAAACTGGGTGACCAATAAATTAATAGACTAACTAAAATCTTATACTTTTTCCAATTCACATAACTAACGTACTAAAGAAATATTAGGCTCCAAGTTTAACTTAGTTTTTTAAAAGCCTTGTGAGTATCTTTCTGCCTATGCGAGCGCCGAAATAGTGCTATTTCCCACTGGGCCTAATCAACCTGGCTGCGTACAGTTTCAAAGTACATGAAAACAGGGACCAATTCTCATAAAAGCAACATAATCTCTTGTTTGACATATGTCGAACCAAAACGCAGGGGCCGAAACTCTGGTTTTTTGAACGGGGGTCAGTAACAGTCGTGATTTTGTAAAAAATTTCAGTAATGTCAGTATTTTAGACTCTGCAAAACGAATTTTCCTGTAAAATGTCTTGTGTATTAAAAAAGTTTCATACGCACGCTCCTTTTATTACGGCTTGCAAATATTCGTCAATTTTAGGTATTCGAATATTCTATAAGGCGTCGCGACGCCTTATAGTGAGCGTCGCGACGCTTTATGGTGTTATATATTGGCACATATCCATATTGACATATAATTTGTATTTGTATTGGTAAAAAAACGCGTGTCTTGACGCCCCAGTGTGTGCGCGGTTTAATAGTGGCATTGTATAGATGAAACTTTCTTCCATATATATCTGTTACGGATTTGGAGATGGATTTAAGTTCTGTAAATTTTGGAGTTTATCTTTAAAGTTGGGTCAGTAAAGTCAGTATTTTCGAGTCTCACAGTCAGTAAAATCAGTCTTTTTAACCATACAATCTGTTTCGACACCTGAAAACGTCAAATTGGTCGTATTTCATCGTTTTGTTTCGATATATCGTCGTTTAAGTTTGAACCCGTTTCACTTTCTTAACCACACTGATGCCGCGATATTTTTCTTTTTTGAATAACGCCTCACCATTGGTCCAAACTCTCGTGTTTGATTCGTCAAACGATGCGTCTTGCGATTCTCTATCGAAAGATATACGAAACGTATTTTAGTCAAAATATGCTTAAGCGACAATATGTCGAATTAGAGAAGATGTCGATCGAAGAATTGCCCACTGGCAGACAACGTATTAACAAAGGTATATAAAAAATGCTGTATAAAAAAAAAACATTCATAATTTTTCAAACTAGGAACCATAAAATTGGATATGTCGCGCGCGGCGCACGAACGGAACAGACTGGCTGGCGAGATTTTTATAACGAAACGCGCCGAGTATTCGTAACACGTCCCGATCCTCAAATCGGGGGCCGGCGAACGTCTGGTGTTCTTTTTTTCAAATTTTGAATCGTGATTTCTCTCTGGCTTGTACTGATTTATTGGGTTCCCGCGAGAATTTATTCCAGTTTTAAGTACTTGTTGATAGATCCGTCAACTTTATCACGTTTATCACACTTTTTATTTATAACTAGCTGACCGGGCGAGCTTCGTACCGCCTTAGAATGAGTGACATACGAAAGCAGCGCCACCTACCGGGTCCAATTGTGAATCTAAACCATCCACCCAAACGCATACAAAAAATCATTCAAATCGGTCCAGCCGTTTAGGAGGTTACAACGAAAAGTGGCCTTGATTTTTATATATATTGATGTGTATTTATTGGTTTTGCTCTTGCTATTAATTACTTGACACTGGCTGAAATACTCGCTAGCCACAGGTAGAGCCATTTTAGGTTACTCCTCGTAACGTCAGCTGTCAGTGAAAGTACCGCCAATATGAGTTCGGCCGTTTAGGAGTTTACTGCAAACAAATAGACAGGCAGAAAAAGTACGTTTTCGTAATAAGTAGCGTACCTACTTTCATGAGCATTTAGTGAAATGCTGTTATTTTTACTATAACAGACACTTCAAATAAGAGGTGCTGAAGTGTTTTACTGACGACAATACAAGTATTTATGGATATGGCAGACGCCAGATTAGACAATCTACGGAACCCTAAAAGTGAAAATCATATCTCAAGCAATAACTGTCTCATTTTATTCGGGTTCCGCTCTCATCACAAATCTAATAAATAAATAAGTGGGTATGTCCTTAGCAGCCATCTTATTCGACGACGAAACGATTACATTACAATTTAAGTATTTTTAACCGACTTCAAAAAAAGGAGGAGGTTCTCAATTCGAAATGGGTTTTTTGATATCGAAGTACAGTTAGTGTTATAAATGAGATATTTGTGATACGATCTCTTATTCTGTAAATTTCATTTTTAAATGGCAGAGATATACCCGCGTAATACAGCGAATTAACTAACACAGATTATTAGAAATGCCATTCCTGAACGCTTTCGTGTCTAATACATCATCACGCCCTTATTTCCCGAAGGGGTATGCTGAGGTGCACTACAGTACCCCACACTTATCTGATGTATTTTGGTCCCAATGTAATAGGGGGCGAACCTATTGCCATTATACCGGGCACATTCCCCCTCAATACGAGGGAGAATTGGGCCATAGTCCACCACGCTAGCCCAGTGCGAGTTAGTGAACTTCACACGACCTTGTATAGACGTGCAGGTTTCCTGACGATGTTTTCCTTCACCGTTTAGTAGTAATCATTATTGAAAATGACATTCGCACATGAAAGTCATCTCAGAGGTGCGAGCCCGGGATTTGATCTTGCACCCCTGGCGTTCTAGGCGGGCGTTCTACCGACGGGGCTATCACTGCTGACGGTATTATTATTTTTTTGTTTAATATAGACTACGCCGTTGGCCGTGAGGTGGCCTGTACAGCTTTACCGGAGTAGTGCTGACGGTGGTATTCGTATTTAAAGAATTATTAAAATTAAAAAAAAAAACAAATAATCAAAAAAAAAATTCGTTGTTTTCTCAAAAAAATGCAACCGGTTTTCACCACTCCCCAATCCTAACATCTAAGATGTATACAGATAAACTAGTGGGTCGAATTCACCGCACAGTGGGAGGAACCAGTCCCGTAATATCACCAGATAACTGCACGGAAGGTAGACTTTTCTCAAAACTTCTTTGTGCGTGCGCCGCGCCGCGCGTGGGACGTTGTACTACTGTTTCGAGCCCTGAGCCCGGTGGGGCGTCAATACGCGATATATTTCGCCAATCCCAAAAATAACTGTATTGACTCCAATGATATTCTAGTAAACAGATATGTTATGAGCGCGCACAACTGAAGACTCGAATAGATCCTAATTAGGACGTATATTTGATATCAACATGCGGATTGGTTGACAGATGAATGTTACATCACATAGAAGCGCAAGTGACAACACTAGCTATCTCTTTTTTTCTCGTTGGTTTTAAATCAAGCCATCTCTTTTGCACATTTCTACGTGTTGTAAAATGAATGAAAAGTGTGTATGTGTGCTGCCGCTGTTACGTGGAACACTTTTTTCGGTTGTTTTGTGCGTGTATAAATATCTGTTTACTAGAATATCATTGATTGACTCACAGTAAAAGGTCATTCTTCAACGAAACATCAGTGACAGCGATAGGGAATTTTGTCGCGTAATCGAGTGGTTTTTATCACAGATTTTTAATATATATGTATTTTGACACGTAATTCGTTTTAGTGTAAATTTTGACGCTCGCGTTTTGGCGCTCCAGTGTGTTCAGGGCTGTACGGATTAATATCTCACTTGAACGATATTCGGTGGTATGAGTCACACTTTTGTAGCGTTTTAAAGCATTTTTATGCAAGCAAATGCCGTTATCCACCGGTACAAGGCACTTAAAGCCACTCTCTCTTATGAAGAAGGCAGACAGTAGTCCACATCATGGAAATAATTTTATATGAGAAAATCAATTCCCAATAGATCTATCATTGTCCTGGTCAATGGTTCTTAAGAGATAGAGAATTCCCAGTACATATATTTTAAATAAATTAATGGTATTAAAAAAAAACAAGCTGTTATTTAATTGCCCTTAGTTTCCGTAATCTCCCCAGCGAGCCCTTTCATTTGATACCCATACTGTGGTAGTGCAGAATAAATAACTATTCCGCCATATTGGATGATCCACCATCTTGGAATTAGAATGACGTCACATAGCTAAGCATGCATTGTCATCCAAAATAAACGTGTATACCAAATTTCAGCTCAATCGGTTAAAGATAACTGATTTAAAATTCAGTTGCAAGATTCCACTCGGACATACACACATTGCAAGTTAATATAAAGCTTGTAAAATAGGTTCCACTGAGAGTAAGTCTTGTCATAGACAATCTGACGTACACAGACGTCAAAGTGACAAACAGAATTGGACGTGGGTAACTGCCAAATGTTAGAAAAAGCCCCCTCTTGAATACACGTTGACCATCTTTATCGGGTGATGGATGGTGATAATCTTTAACATGGGTATGTTTAATTACACACACAGTACAGCTCAGGATCCTCCGATACTTTGGCCATGTGTCACGGCGACCAGCAGATGCCATGGAAAGACTTGTTGTCCAGGGCAGAGTCAATGGTAACAGACCGCGCGGACGTAGCCCCATGTGATGGACTGACCAAATCAAAGCGCTGACAAAGACCCCTCTTAATGAATGCGTCCGCCACACATCGGTTCGGGATCGGTGGAGGAGGACCATCAAATCGGTCGTCGATATCACATGACCACGACTGCTCTGCCAAGAGTACATCGACCAAGAAGAGATGTTTAATTATAATATCAGATATTTATTGAATTTCCTCTTCCTATTAATTACTTGACACTGGCTGAAATACCCGCTAACTGCAGGTGGGGCCATTCTTTATCTTATTCGATTAAATTTCATCATTTCATGCATTTCGTAAAAAGTAAGGATTCGTTGGCCTACTTATTGTATAAACTGAATTCAAAAGTACCATATAGGAATATGTAATAAATAAACATCACCCTCTAGCTAGCGGCGCACGATGCGCTCATAAACACTGTCGACGATTCCACACACCCTGTGTATTTGCCTTCGTCACGCGCATCCCTTAAAATTTTATATATGAACTTATGAAGCGAGTATATGTGATATGGCTTTATATAACTAGGTATATAGGTATTCTATACGATGTTATTTAATATAGGTATATAAAGCTTGTACTATGGGTACCATACAATGTTCTGCGGCCTCAGTACGCCTGCCAAGATGTTTTCTCACAAGTCCCTAAAACATCTTGTCAACTTGTTCCCATATCTTATTTGCTAACATGGCTTCCAAGATGTTTAAAATTAGACAGCCTGCTAAAATTTTCTCACAGTTTACGATCTTTCGTTCATTCGTTCATTGAAATGACAAATAGAGCGAGACGGAGCTTTACAAAGAAAAAAGATGCTGCATACACATCATAAAATATATTAGATTGTTTATGCACAGATTAAAAAGCTCTTTGGGCATAGCTTCTTTTTTATTATGCCGGAAGCTTTACGTATTATCATTTGGTCGGTGGTATTATGCTTAAAATTTATTTCTTGGGCACTATACTATTTTTATTTGCCAATTTAAATAACTTTACATTGTAAAACGGCAAAAAAACGCAAAGTATGATGCCAAACAAAATCTAACCTCAAACCTACAGATTTTTTTGTAAAATATGGATTTTAAATCACGTGGAATAGGATTATGGGGATTTTCGGAAGAAAATAAAACAGATAGAAATGTCTCTACACTTTTTTGTTATTGTTTGTCGAACACGAAAATAAATTTACGTGTTCGTTTTCGGAAGAATTTTGCATGTAGTCCGCTTGATATTGGCGAAGGATGCAGTAAAATAAGTATTATTTGTTATAATAGTGTATAAAATGCTATATTTATGTACTTCTTACAGCCTAATTATTTTCTCATCACCGGCCTTTGACCGTGAGAAATTTCTTTACGTTGACCTGTCAAATTCGTGTCTCTATGGTACATTTTGGTTACCCATGCTAGCACTTAAGATATAACATCTTATCCATACAAACACGTTGTATTCAACTGTCAAATTTTATATTTACGCCATGCTAGCAAATAAGACGTAACGATTTTGCCACAAAAATGACGTCACGATCCGTGAAAAAATTTCTTATCTTGGCAGGCGTACTGAGACCGCTGGGGGCGATCCCAGTTATACCCAGACCAAGGTAAATTCCGAAAACGTCCTCTCCGAAAGTTGCCACTGAAGGGAATCAAACCCACGACCAACTGATGCAGTGAACCGAGCCTCCCGCGCATTAGGTCATCAAGGCTCGCACGTAAAAATTGTTGCCATTGCAAAATTAACTGTATTGACACAGAAAAAAAACCTGAGCCGTCGCGGGACGCCTGGCAGATGTGAAACATAAAACATAAACGTCGAAGCGGCGAGTGAGTGAAGTCAGCCGGTGGTCGGAGTCTAAGCAGCGGACGAAGCGTGGTCGCATTTAAAACTATACGGCATTAAGTAATAACGTTGATTTCCATCGTACGCCTATAGATGTTTCACATCAAAAGTTAATTCTACAACGAAATGACACTGACAGCGCGAGTGGACTTTGACGCGTACGGGCGTGGCTGTTACGACAGAAATTTCATCTTTATGCATATTGACACAGAGCTCGTTTTGGTATTGGCAAATATTTTAACGCGCGAGAGTTGACGCTCCATTGTGGCTTTAGTTTCATAGTGTAAGAGTCGAAGCCTCCTTTTAAAACAATTAAATTTCTAAAGCGGGTTCCAGACTACGCTTTACTATTGTGCTATATACTATAGCAAGGATGCTATATAGTATAGCAAGCATGGCGTTCACATTACGCGATATTATCGCAATCATTTATAGTATATAGCAAGCTAAGTTGAAGGGACGGCCGGGGTTGAGAGAGAAGGAAAATGGCGGCGCGCGATATAGCATAGCATGAAATCAGCGCATCGCACCAATTTATAGCTTATAGTAAGCCAATAATATATAGTACAGTACAGTACAGTACAGACTGGTCCAACCATTTTCCTCTTAATGACTTATCATCTACTCTCCCATAGTGCGTTGAAGGCATCATACCAAAGCAATTATTTCTATAACCATCTGTGGTTTAGAATAATCCCTTAATTGTAAATGGGAGTAGACAGTTAGGTGACTGTACTAGCTTCCTAAGCGTAAAGACTATATTTGTATTTAATATTATATTATTAATATGAGTATAATTCTTCTCTAGTATTGTGGAAAAGGTGCGGTCTGCTCTCATGGCATTGCTGCTCCTGAGAATGTATTACTCGCAATTATCATTTTGAATGGAGTAACCATTAAGTTTCTTACCGGCTCTTCTCAGTGGAAGCAGCATTCCGAACCGGTGGTAGAATCTGACTACTTGTAAGTGCTTTTTGGCCTACACGAATAATATTTTTTTGATTTAGATTTTGATTATTGTGTACGTGTCCATAACAATGAATGGTGCGCGATATTGTTGTGCTATGAACTATATGCTATTATATTATAGCGTAGTCTGAAACCCGCTTAATCGGCTTGTATGTCTGTTGTATCCCTTCCACAAATCGTAGGCGAGTTCGTCTGAGTCTCGCATTGTTAGCGATGTTATCTCGGCGCCGATACCGGCCAGCCGAATTTCATTATTAAAAGGTCATATGCATTAGCGAAGACAGCACTAATGATTTAGACTTGGATCGTTTTTAATATCTTTATTTTGTCATGTATAATTTACAGTTCTCCTTGGTAAATTTCGAGAATATATACATCATCACGCCCGTATTTCTCGAAGGGGTAAAGCACAGGGTGCATTGTAGTCCATCCACTCTTCGCTAATGTAATTTGGTCCCAATGTAATACGAGGCGAGCGTATTGCTATTATACAGGGCACATTTTGCGAGGGGGATTTGAGCCATACTCCACCACGCTGGCACAGTTCGGGTTGGTGAACTTCACTTTATAGACGTACAGGATTCCTCACGACGATTACGTTCACCGTTCAGCAAGTGGTAATTCCTATTTTATGGGGCATGTATAATTAGTAATTTTGGAACATTATGCTGCGTCGCTAGTAAAGACCTGCGCACACTGCGGCGTTAAATGCGGCGCGTCACAATATTCACCAATACCAAAACGTACTCTGTGTCAATATGCATAAAGATTGAATTTCAATAATTATCAAATAAAATTTTCAAAGTTCGCTCGTGTTGTCAGTATCATTTAGTTGAAAAATGAACTCTTTCTATGAGTCAATACAGATTGTTTTGGTATGGCAAAAATTTTGACGCGATTTTTGAGCGTTGACGCTCCAGTTTGCGGGGGTTTAATGTTAGTACACAATGCAACGTTAAACTATGTTAGACGTGCAATACACACTTTCTAAGGTGCTTTGAAACCAAATGACGCGTTCAGAGCTCTACCTATTCAATAAATAAATAAAATAAATATAGTCTGTTTCCCTCAGATTAACGGTAACAATTATTTAATTTTAGTTCATTTTAGGGTCATCCATTCCTGGATGTAGGCCTTCTCCATCTCTTGCCATTTATTTATGTCTTGTGCCCTTTGGACCCATAGATTTCCTGTAGTTTCTTTTATATCATCCTTCCATCTTCCTTTATGTCTCTTGTTTTCTCTCGGGTACCAGTGGAGGATTCTTTCGGTCCAGCAGTTGTCTTTTAGCCTCGCTGTATGGCCCGCCCATTTCCACCTCAGTTTAGCAGCCATTTTCAGAGCATCTTTAATTTTTGTTTTATATCTTCTATTCAATAAATAGTAGACACAAAATATGTTCCATGTTCACAGTTTTCGTGCGTATTATTAACGCGCTCAACACGCTTAACTCTAAACAATGCAGGATTGATTATGTTTAAGCACAAGTGAAACTACAAGTACAAGGCCGCTCGCCCATGCCTCGTAGCCAGCCATATATTTACATAATATATTTCTAATCTTTTAGTGTTAGCCACATCACCATGCTGCCTCTTCGCCATATGGGCTTAATTATTATTTATATTATTTTTTAGGGGTTTCCAAGACAATATATAGTCCATCACGCAGGCCCAGCGCGAGTTGGTGAACTTAACACGCTACACACGCACCTTCACTTTTCTATAGACGTGCAGGTTTCGTAAAGATGTTTTCTTTCACCGTTCAGCAAGTGGTAATCATTGTTGAAAATGATATTCGCCCATGAAAATGATCTCAGAGGTGCGGCCCCGGGATTTGAACTTGCACCCCTTACGTTCAAGGCGGGCGTTCTTGCCCACGAGGCTACCACTGCCTACTTAACCAATAATCCTAATACCGGATCCGGTGGCTGCGTAGAATCCTAATATTGGCCGATAAACACGGCCCGGTAATACCCGGGTGTGCCGTGTTGAACATGTATTTAATTACTGAACCCATGGGAGGTGGGAGATTAATCTATGCATGGGCTGGAGACACCATGTACGACACGATGACTAGGATATAAGAAACGTAGAGAAGCTTACAGTTGTACATGGGGGCCGTCAACTCGCGCACGAAATTTCTTTTGCCATAGCAAAACGAACTCCATTGATACGTAGATAAAGTTAATTCTACAATGAAATGACACTGACATTACGAGCGAATTTTGACGCGTGGGGGTGCGAGGTAAACAGGCGTGATGGTGTATTGTATTTATATTTATATTCATTCGAAAAACCGACAGCCCTGTAATGACACTTGTAATAGGAGCTGCCGGCTTTCACTAGTCCAAAAATGTTCGTGCTAAACTCGGCCTTACCGTGTGAATACAATTGCTTAACTAAGCAGAGTTCATGCATTCATATATTGTCTGAAAACATTCTCATCGTATGATCCCAAACTAAGCAAACCTTTTACTAAGAGTACCGTACCTATAGTGGACTTGGAGCGATCTCATTACATTACATTACACCCAGGCCGAAAAGGTCAGTTCCATAATATGCAGGCGACGGGAATCAAACCCGCAACCACCAGTAGACTGAGCATGACCGTGTAGACATAAGTTTTATCTCTTTCAACTGTCAGATTTCAGAGAGATCAGAGAGATAAAGCTTGTGTCTACACGGTCATACTAAGTCTACTAGTGCAGTAAGCTGAGTGGCCTATGCTCAGGTTGCTTGACCATCAGTTACCTTCTCTAGTGAGGTCTCTGCTTACTCCCTTATCACATCGGTGTGAAGTAATGCGTCATGCATCGGATGAGAATACAGCATCAAAGTGACGCTTTGTCATATGGGTTGATATTAAATTTCCAGCTAGAGTGCACCTTTTGTACTGATAGCAGAGGCTCTATGGATAATGGAATATTCTGGAATTAAGTCTTAAGATTAAAATAGATGCCTTTTTACTAATGATACTGTGACGTAGATTATTTCATACATATTATAACAATGGCTTGGACCAGTGGTTTGAATGTAAACCGGGTACGGGTACGATTCCTGCCAGTGGAAAATTTTGGAAATGGTCTTTTCAAAATTTGCCCTGGTCTGGGTCTAACTAGGATCGCCCGCAGTCCATTGTATGGTACCCATAGTACAAGCTTTGCTAAGTTTGGGATCATAAGATGAGTATGCTTATGAATGGAATAGTCTCGATTTTGAATCTAAGACGTATGGGGCGATTATACGTTCTATTGTGCGCTTAAGTAATACTATTAGATAAATAACATAGATTTCATTTAAATAAGAGAATGCTTTCACAATAAACAAATCGGTGTATCAATCTAGATAACCTTTTCTTAATGTATCTTAATGACTCGATATGAATTCGGTGATAATAATTCGTGAACATTGCAATCGATTACGTATCGATATAAAATTAGGGTTGGATGAGTTAACTTTTTACGAATTTTAAAAATGAGAAAATATCTACTTTAGGGTTGGAAGCCGTGGTAGCCGAGTGGTCGAACGCACGATTTGCAATCAAAGTGTGCAGGTTTAATCCCCGGCTCGCACCTCTGAGTTTCATGTGCGAATCTCATTTTCATCCGAAATTATCACTTGTTAAGAAACGGTGAAGGAAACCTACACGTCTGAGGGAACTTGACTAGTTCTCAATAGATGTGTGAAGTCTGCCAACCCGCACAAGGCCAGCGTGGTGGACAATGGCCCGAATCCCCCTTGCATTAAGGGGAGGCCCGTACCCAGCGGTGGGACGTTAAAATGGCTGTAGTAACAAAATGATATTGGTTTAAGTGTTTCTAAATTTACGACTGTACATTCGAAGGATTGAAAAAATAATATCATTATCATGCAATATTGGCTCCTAAATACTTTGTTTTTTTTTTGGAAATGTATTAAATATAACTTGCCCCAAAACATTGCGATTTATTTGCGAATGTGAATACACATTCGCAAGTTACAACCCTATTCGATACAAATAGTTGAGCATCGTTGCGCGATTGACCCGTTGAACTCGATGTATCGATTTCGCAATCGACTCGTGAGAATCATGACCGGTCATTCGATTGTGTCTTCATATACATATGTATGTTACTTGTGCTATCATTACATCTAGGAGTGGCAAGTTGTATGTACGTAGAGAATAAAAATAAACCGGCTAAGTGCGAGCTGGACTCGCGCACCGAGGCTTCCGTACATAAACTGTGAAAGCACCGAGCATTACTCTAACGAAAAGATAAAATGGATAGAGAGACAAACTTAACTTTGCCGTTAGTATACTAGTGTCCCCATATAAAGTAACTACAAAATAAGTTTGTAATCGCAAAAAAAAACATTTTCTAACAATACATTTACAGTTTTCGGATTTTTTTCTTTTACTTGTGCTATAAGACCTTGCTTCTTGCCTAATTTCATGATTCTAGGTCAACGGGAAGTACCCCATACGTTTTTAATTCCCGTGCAAATGTACTGAAAATGCAACATAAACCGCCGTATCTTTTGATTGCGTTAACCTAGAAGTTAGATTTTTTTAGTGCACCAATGGATCGCAGATATAAGTCTCTGTTATAAATTTCAACAACGTGAAGGTACGCGAGACTGAGAAAAAGGGTCTTGATAGACAGACAGCCGGACAACGAAGTGATCCTATGAGGGTACCGTTTTATCCTTTTTAGGTACGGAACCCTATAAATCGTCTGCTCGGAACCCCGGACACACTTGAACGTCAAGACAGGCGCGTTAAAATTTTTGCCAAAACTAAAAAAAACACTGAAATTTAATCTTTATGTGTATGGACTTAGAGCTCGTTTTGTTATTGGCAAATGTTTAGACGACTTTTGACTGTCAGTGTACATGGAGCTTTATATTATGCGCACATAGGTACGTAAAATATTTCCCCATTACAGTTGTAATAAATATTTTTGCAATTATCTCCGGTTCATTACGAAGATCAAAAGTTTACCAATACTGCCATCTCCGTCAGTGATTCTGCGTGATTTGGACAACCGTGAATAATGCCTTGTCTCGTGTTATTATGCTGTAATTACAATAAAGCCCATATGTGAGTTATAATTCGACATGTATTTCCCAATGCGAAAACTAATTCTATTGCATTATAAATAAAGTTTATTGTTGAACTTAATTGTCTTAGAATACGAGAGCAATGTCTGGTCTCACGGCGTTTACTACAAAAAATCAATCTTTAAGCCCTGTGGTTTTAGTATCCCAATGAGCCTGTGCTCATTGGGATACTAAAACGAAATCTGTGCATCATACATAAAGCGGCTTTCAGACTACGCTATAATATATAGCACAACAATGTCGCACACCATACAAAGCCAATAATATATAGTACAGTACAGTGTGAACGTGGCCATAACAATGTATGGTGCGCGATATGGTTGTGCTATGAGCTTTATACTATATGCTATTATATTATAGCGTAGTTTGAAACCCGCTTGATTGAATTTCTGTGGTAAAAGCCAGGTGTCTACGCTTCAAATTCGTTCGCGCTGTCAATGTCTTTCCGTTGAAGAATGATCTTTATCTATGAGTCAATACGGTTCGTTTTGGTTTTGGCAAAACATTGCAGTGAGTGATTTAACGGTCCAATGTGCTGGTGGGTTCAACCCATAGAAGAAGCAAATATTTGAACGAAGTGTCATCAAATTATTTATTGAATAAATTGAATTGAATTGAATTGAATTGAATGACGCGAAAAAAAATTGACGTATGGTCGCGTGGATTTTATCATAGAAATTCAACCATTATGTACATTGATATAGAGTACAATTTCAAACAAGCTTCTAGTTTGTATATACACAAAAATTCTAATCCCAATTTATGAAAATTATTTATGCACTGTATCAATGGTCAATTTAGAATTTGAAAAAGTTAAAATAAAAACATACTTCATACAAATTTAGAACCCTAAAAACT
The DNA here is from genome assembly GCA_914767695.1 of Ptilodon capucinus. Lineage (NCBI taxonomy): Eukaryota > Metazoa > Arthropoda > Insecta > Lepidoptera > Notodontidae > Ptilodon > Ptilodon capucinus. The sequence continues at coordinate 2,312,471 of OU611831.1, forward strand.
TAAAACGAGCAAAAAAAATCATGTTTGTTGTATGGGAGCCCCCTTAAATATTTATTTTATTCTGTTTTTTAGTATCTGTTGTTTTAGCGGCCACAGGAATACATAATCTGTGAAAATTTCAACTGTCTAACTATAACGGTTCATGAGATACAGCTTGGTGACAGACGGACGGATGGACGGACGGACAGCGAAGTCTTAGTAATAGGGTTCCCGTTTTACCCTTTGGGTACGGAACCCTAAAAATTACAAGTTCATTCGCTCGCCCCAGTAAGTGAAGGTCGCGCGTTTTTATTATAACCTCAGTGGGATTAGCACGCATGTCAAGACAAGACCTTTGTCACGGAGTTGCTCGCTCGCTCTCTGTCTAATTTCATACGAAAGAAAGAGATAACATCGAGATATTCCGTGATAATCTAGTCTTGGGGCACATGCTACAACTACAGGACATCAGGAATTATTGATACAATATCAGGAAATGAATTCACTTAAAAGAAATAGCTCAAACTGACCAATTTAAGCCTCTATACTGACTGGTGCATGCATGACCTAATTTCTGATGATGTCCACGCCTATACTCGTAAGTACAGTGTTGAGTAGGCACAGCATGAGCGGGCGAGGTCGCGGGGTCGAGTCTCGACCCATTCCTTTCACTTGCAAATGCTGATGTAATGAATACACGTGTACAATTTAATAGCCAGCTGATTATAATTGTATATTTGGTTTTGGTAATAATGTAAAGCAGTGGTAGGGTAGCTTAGTAGATAGCTCAAGAGGTGCAGGTTCAATACCCGGTCTCGCATCTCTGGGATCTTCTCACTTGCTGAACGTTCGTATCGTGAGAAAACCTGCAGGCCTTTGGAAAGTTGAGGAGTTAGTGTGGTGGACTATGGCCGAAATCTGTTGCGATAAGACCATCTCCCTAATTTGTCGCTGTTGGGAATTGAACCTGCAACCTGGCTGTCAAACTAGCTACGTAACTAACAAAAGGAATCTCATTATTCTCCGTATCTAATTAGATTCACGTACTTAATAATTTGAGACAGTTGAAATTTGGTGATCAAGTTAATTAGCTAGCTCTGGACGTTGGATTATCAGCATTGTTCATAACCATTATACTGCCAAATTTTTCTATTGCAAACAGAACTTAACCGTCTAAAATATAAGGTTGAAATTGAACTGTCACAATGGCACTGGTTGACACGGTGTTACTTATTTACGTGCTTAAGCCAATGTTCGCTGTAACACATCCAGCCATCAATCTTTCTCTATTGCAAAGAGAACTTAACCGTCTAAAATATAAGGTGGAAATTTTATTGTCACAATGGTTTTGGTTGATACTTTGTTACCTTATTCACTTGTTTCGGCTAATGTTGACTGACGAAGTCAAAGGGAATATGATAATACCTAAGGATTAGCTACTTTTGGGTTGTTAGTTATTGGTTGGTTAGTGTAAGTAAGTGGTAGCCGAGTGGTCAAACGCACGCCTTGCAAATCAAAGTGTGCAGGTTCAAACCCCGGCTCGCACCTCTGGGTTTCATGTACGAATCTCATTTACATCCGAGATTACCACTTGCTATGAAACGGTGAAGGAAAACATCGTGAGGAAACCTGCACGTCTGAGGGATAGATGTGTGAAGTCTGCCAACCGGCACCGGGCCAGCGTGGTGAACTATGGCCTGAATCCCCCTCGCATTGAGGGGAGGCCCGTGCCCAGCAGTGGGACGTTAAAAAGGGCTGTAGTTAGTTAGTGTACACCTAATTGAAAATAAAATGCTCCAAACATTTCTTACCTTAATGATTTATTAGTTTATTATCTACTCTTCTTTCAATGTTATGTTATTGGAACGTAGTTCCTTATCGCGCGTTGCGAAAGGGGGCTAGACGAAAAGAATCAAGACGAAAAATTGTGAAGATGTGTGTGTGTGTATGTAGGTATATGTAAATTTTTTTGCTTTTTTTTTATTTCAAAAGGAACTTCGTTCCATCCGGGTGTCCCTTGACACCTCTCAAGATTTCTTTTTCTTTCTATGTTTCTTCTGTTATAATTTGGTATAATATAATGTTAATAAACAACTTATTTGTATAATATTAGTCTATATTGCGGCAACTTTATTTAATTAATCCGTGGACTGTACTGTGTTTGCATAACTTTCCGTAATACTAACTATTAACCTTTCTGTACAGTTGTTTGTTGTTCCTAATTTTAAAAAAAAATAGTATGTGTTGACATACTCATCGTATGATCCCAAACTAATCAAAGCTTGTTCTATCGTTACCTTGCAATGGACTGAGGGCGATACCAGTAACACCCACACCAGCGCAAACTTCATAAATTTGCCACTGACGGGATCAAACCCGCAACCCAGTGATCAGTAAGCCGAGCGGGCTACGTCCAAACCTCTAGACCAAGCCGTCTATTAAATATTAATAGAACTGCAACTGACAGTTTGTGTATCTGATTATTTGAGGTTAACTCCAAAACGGATAGACCGATTTCGACAGGACTTTCACTGGCAGATAGCTGTTATTACAATGAGTAACTTAGGATAAAGAGGTCAACTTTTATTTTAGAAAAAAAATTGGGTTACGCGGAAAAATGAATACAACCCATTTTTAATTTACAGGTACTTAATTACAGTTCCTAAATTTTGCGTGGATAAAATCGCGGGAGCATCTGGTTAGGAATATATCTGACTATCCCTTTGGAGATTACATCGTAATGCTACGTGATTATGTAAATTAAGTTTATTTCCGGAATAATTAATTAGGTAAGTTGTAGCTTTTATGATTAATTAAATATACCTACTCAAATGTAATTAATACACATAATTAATTCAGGAACGAGCTTAAATCCCTGAGTCGACAGGCGCGTCAAAATGCGAGCGACAAATTATTTGTCAATACCAAAATGATCTGTATTAACACAGCGATAAATCTCATTTTTGTATAAATGTTAATGGTTCTATGGCGCCCACCACAGTAATTCAATCTTTATGTTTACTTACATAAAGTACATTTTCAAAAGAACTTATTTCGCTTGCCCCATTGTAAGTCCTAAATTCTCTTTTATTTATTTACTCTACGCTTCCCCAAAACAGACTTTGATATCATTCAAGAACTCCTACAAATTTTCCACGAACAAAGTGAATATTACCGTAAAATTATACAATTAAAGTGTATTTTGCGTTGTTCTGTTGTATCCTGTTGATCAGCGCCGGGTACCATCTGTTTCAAGCAATTAGCAGCCTTAAGACTTTATGCTTGTAGTTTAAAATAATTTGATGCACCCATATATTTGCACAACCGAAATACTTGTAATGTATCTAATATTGTATTTATTACTTTTTTAATTTTCAGCAAGTCTGCTGTAGATATTTTATACATCATCACGCCTGTATTTTCCAAAGGGGTAGGCAGAGGTGCACTGCAGTGCGCCCACACTTAACCGATGTATTTTGGTCCCAATGTAATAGGGGGCGAGCCTATTGCCATTATACCGGGCACATTCCCCCTCTATACGAGGGAGATTTGGGCCATAGTCCACCACGCTGGCCCAGTGTGGGTTGGTGAACTTCACACGCCTAGACGTGCAGGTTTCCTCATGATGTTTTCCTACACCGTAGATATTTTATGAAAAATAATACTAAAGGTAGTTCAATAATGTATCCACAAGTAAGAATATGCTAGGAAATAATTATGGGTCATTTTCAATAGTGATTATCACTTGCTGAACGGTGAAGGAAAACATAGCGAGGTAACCTACATGTCTATAACAAGGCGTGTGAAGTTCACCAGCATTGGGTTAGCGTGGTGGATATCTTACATTTACAGAACATCAACTCGCGTCTACAATTTCCAAACGGAATATTTCAACAATACCTCTCTAAATTAGTAGAACAGTGCCGTCTGCAGCATACCGTAAGTAATTACTGTAATAATTATTAATACTCGATCAGGGGAGCGTTAAGACTTCCCTTCTTCCCCCCTCCACTCCCCCGTTCCCCCAGTAATTGCAGTTCAGGACAACAATGGTAGCGCCGGAGCAAATGACTCGAAAAATTACGCACTATAGTACAGCGGGGACTTTATTGGGTGTGTTCGATGTGATTGGTTGACTTTATTTATTACGATGAGATAAGATAATATATCGTAAAAAATTAGTATTACGTACAAAAAAAAAACCGGCCAAGTGCGAGTCGGACTCACGCACGAAGGGTTCCGTACCATTATCTATAAAAACGGCAAAAAAAAAACATCATCTGTGAAAATTTCAACTCTCTAACTATCACGGTTCATGAGATACAGCCTGGTGACAGACGAACGGACTGACAGCGAAGTCTCATTAATAGGGTTCCTGTTTTACCCTTTGGGTACAGAAGCCTAAAAACATGTCAGGTGTTACATTTTTTGTTGACATCAGTCATGTTTAGCCGTTATGGCGGACAAATATTATATTATTTACAAAAAAAACCTAATATTATGTTCACAATTAATAATACATCATCACGCCTGTATTCCTCGAAGGGGTAGGCAGAGTTGTACTGCAGTACATCCACATGTCGTCTAAGTAATTGGGTCCCAATGTTGGACACATGTCACCCTCAATAGGAGGGGAAATTTGGGTCGTAGTCCACCACGCTAGCCCAGTGCGAGTTGGTGAACTTCACACGCCTTTCTATAGACGTGTATGTTTTTTCCACCATTTAGTAAGTGGTAATCTGAAAATTACATTCCATACTTGTACTTTTAAGGCGAGGGCGTTCTACCAAATAGGTGACATCTGCGTCATTAAACATAGTATACATGGTTTTATGATAAAACACATGTTATAAATACATCATCACGCCTGTATTCCCCGAAGGGGTAGGCAGAGGTGCACTGCAGTGCGCCCACACTTCGCCGATGTATTTTTGGTCCCAATGTAATAGGGGGCGAGCCTATTGCCATTATACCGGGCACATTCCCCCTCAATACGAGGGGGATTTGGGCCAAAGTCCACCACGCTGGCCCAGTGCGGGTTGGTGAACTTCACACGCCTTTCTATAGCCGTGCAGGTTTCCTCACGATGTTTTCCTTCACCGTTTCAAAGCAAGTGGTAATCTCGGATGAAAATGAGATTCGCACATAAACACAGAGGTGCGAGCCGGGGTTTGAACCTGCACACTTTGATTTGCAAGGCGTGCTTTCGACCACTCGGCTACCACTGCTTTTTTTTCATAAGCCGTTAATGGCTTATGAACACATGTTCATAAGCCATTAATCGTAAAATCATTGATCGTTGATCTAATTAATTCACATTTACGGTGATTTCTATCTTCAATATGATTAAAAGTCATTAATAACTTAATTTGAATAGTTTTTGTGTGCCACCCGACCAATATCGACTTACAGATAATAAAATAAAATTAATAAATATTGCCAGATAACACATACTCATCGCATGATCCCAAACGCAAACTAAGCAAAGCTTGTACTGTGGAAGCGATACCAGGTACAGACTAGGGCAAACTCCGAAAAGTTTATTTCTAATAATTGCCACTAGCGGGAATCGAACCCGCTACATCTCGGTGCAGTGATCCGAGCGATCTACGCTTAAACCACCAGACCGAGGCGTCGTCAAACTTCCAGATAATAAATACTACTTAATATCTTGCAGACGGGGACTAACAAAAGCAAAAGACGCGTTGAAAAGATGGCTAACCAGGTAGTCCCAATGAAAGAAAACCGTTCATTAACAATGGCTTTAGGAAGCGTTTTCCCCAAACAACAGTTCTTTGACTTTCGTATTATAAAGTTATAAAATGACCTACTCATTAAACTGCTCTAATAGTAAGTAATCACATTATGTTGGAAGAACCAACCACAGTTAACGAGATTGCTGGCTCCTAAAAACCGTAGTAGTTTTGAATATCAGGGGCAGTTGGGACGGGACAAACGCTACGAACCCATAAAATGGGGTTTGCTCTTTTGAAGAGCGAACAATTTACAACCCAAATTTGTCCCAAATCAGGGGCTTTAAAGTCGTCTTAAAGCGTCTTAAAGTATGGTTACCTCCATACTGTCAATTTATGACAGATTTAAATTAATTGTCAAAAACTGAAAGCAATATTAAATACATTGCTGCAAGGCAGATGGGACTTACATTATTTTGTCCCAATTTCTGGCTATATTAAGTCCTACATTATTAAAGTGGCCTTTATTATTCGCCAGGTCTGTACAACGCATAAAACTATCCAATATGGCCTCCATAAAACATTTTTGACAAATATTATCGGCGATCCAATGCGGTAAGTCCCTATGAATAAAGATGGCGGTCGTTCCTCATACTTTAAGACGTTTTACTTATGACGGTAGTTGTAAATTTGCCGTTCGACGGTCCTTTCAGTGGAACGAATATGTACTTTAACTTGTGGTGGTTAGAGCTGAATTTGGTGGAGTTGGTATCTCAATAAATCGGGATTAAAATGTAAGTGTGCGAGGACTGATATCGCGAGGTTTTTGGAAATTGTTGGAATTTTCAGCGGTTTCTGGTACCAAGTGGTTTCTTAGTACAAAGTGACACACTTCAAAAATCCTTACGCTTAATATTTATGCAAATAGGTTTTTTATTGAAGCGCGTAGTCTTATCTAACTAACTAACTACTGCCCTTTTAACATCCCACAGCTGGGCACGGGCCTCCTCTCAATGCTAGGGGGATTCAGGCCATAGTCCACCACGCTGGCCCAGTGCGGGTTGGCAGACTTTACACATCTATCGAGGACTAGTCAAGTTCCCTCAGGCGTGCAGGTTTCCTCACGATGTTTTCCTTCACCATTCTCACAATGTTTTCCTTAACCGTTATCCATCTTATCTAATATCAATAATTGGAACGACCTTTGATCGGCTGGCTTCTTGAATTAGTTTTGTATTGACAAAAAAAAATTTAGGCGCGCGATTGACGCGTCTATTAGAGCAAAACTTTCTCGAAATACGCTTTTGATAAGTAATAATGTAATAGAATAACGTTTCTAAGTTCGCTTTTATTTGGATCGATTTATTAATATCTTCCATAGTGTCTATCCAACAAACATTTGGGTCCAGCTAATTTAGTTACAGAAACCGTTCAATATCATCAATTTAATTACAACTAAAACTCAGGTATTCCCGTGGCGTGAAAATCATATCGCAAAGTTGGTCCAGTAACTTCGTCCGGAAAGTTGGACGGTATGTTTGTCGGAGTAATTTGTCGACGCCGCTCCATAGATTTTTGTTTTCACTTTATTTATTTACTGGGGACACCCTTGTGATTGACGGAAACTCAATTTACTTAGCGTATTCTATCTATTGTTCCGTATTTATCTTTGGATATGAAACGACGACAGTTTGGTCTAGTCGTTGGAACGTAAGGTGCTTGGGTTCGATTTGGAAATAGCCTTATCAGAATTATCCTGATCTGGGTGTTACTGGGTGATCTCAGTAATACCTTTTTTTTTTGGGTGATCCCAGTAATACCTTTTTTTTTTGGGTGATCCCAGTAATACCTTTTTTTTTTTGGGTGATCCCAGTAATACCTTTTTTTTTTTGGGTGATCCCAGTAATACCTAGACCAGGTATTACTGGGATCATCTTAGTACATTGTATGACGTGTGTTTCGGATAACACTTCGGTGATGTAATAATATATTTAACAAAAACCGGCCAAGTGGCTTCCGTACCTACACTATGAAAGCACCGAACATTGCTCTAACAAACTTAACTTTGCAGTTGGTTTACTGCTCTCCCCATACAAACTAACTACAAAAAGTTTGTAATCGCAAAAAACCTTTTCTAACAATAAATTTAGAGTTTTCGGATTTATTCCTTTACTTGTGCTATAAGAACTTGCTTCTTGCCAAATTTCATGGTTCTAGGTCAACAGGTACCCTATAGGTTTTTGATTCCCGTGCAAATGTACTGAAAATGCAACATAAACCGCCGTATCTTTTGATTGCGTTAACTTAGAAGTTCGATTTTTTTAGGGAACGACGGAACCGCAGACTAGAGTTTTTTTTATAAATTTCAATTTGATACCTCCACGCGTTTCTGAGAAAAAGGGTCTTGACAGACAGACAGACGGATAACAAATCCTTTAAGGGTTCCGTTTTTTCCTTTTTAGGTACGGAACCCTAAAAAAGGGTAAGACGTAGGCCTCTCACAAGATGCGCCACTGAGCCCGATCTTCGGCTCTTTTTCTCCAACCACTGCCCACCGCTTTGTGTATGTCGTCGCTCCACCTGGTCACAGGACGTTCTACGCTACGTTTGCCGATTCGCGGTCCCCACTCTAGGACAAGTCTACCCCAACGGTTATCAGTCCTGCGGCAGATATGACCGGCCCACTGCCACTTCAGTTTGCTAATGCGTTGAGCTATATCGATAACTTTAGTTCTCTGGCGAATTACTTCGTTCCGGATTCGATCCCGCAGAGAAACACCGAGCATAGCTCTCTCCATAGCTCGCTGGGCGACATTAAATTGGTGGACCAGTCGAACTGTGAGTGTCCACGTCTCGGCTCCGTATGTCATATGACATAAAAAAGGGTGAAAGTTTGTAATTCTTAAGATCAGAATTAGTTTGACGCAATGGTCTATCAACAACCATAGACGGTATTTAAATGTTAGCGAATTAATCGCTGTACAAGGTTCTTATCCATATTTATTTAGATACCTATCATCTCACAAGCGGACGTTCAATGCTAAACCTTTAGAAGCATTTAAGTACGTTAAAAAGAAATGTGAAACATATAAAATAACTCTACGGTCCCTCACGGTAGGCACGAGATACATTAGAAGAATGTTTGCCTCTAACTACACAAACAAACGCAACGCTAAAAGCCGTATGCAAATATGCCAAAATGCGTTCCTGAGGACCGACGCGTGTTGCCGTATTAGAACACGAAGCTGCGAAATATGGAGGTTTTCTCACTATCAACTATACCGGAGGACTTAACTCCAAGTGTATTGTCATATTTATCAATTTAAAGTGGTTTTCCAAAGGATTTTGCTCTGGAAAATGGAATTCAAGTTGAACTTCTAGTAGAGATGACATAATACAAACGTTTCGAGGAAACGTGGCACTATATAAAAGGTATAACATTCGCTTTCGATAAATAGATCACGAGGCTTATGTGACTCCTACACATTTTAGCATAAGACTTCTAATTATACGGTAATTACAGGTTTCAAGGGACCGTATGTGGGAGTTGATGTAAACGTTTCCATACAAGATGTTCGGCCGCTGCACATCCATATTCATCAAACCTATAATATCTGGCAGCCAGCTTTATCGTTTGAATAGAACCTGATACGTTGGTCTGACACAATAAAGGAGTTGGTGAAATAGATACAGGATACAGCCTCCTCATAGACCTGCTTCTAAGAAATCTACACTCATCAAATATTCGTAACTCCGCAACGCAAAAATCAAATATACGAAAAAAATACATTTCACCAAAAATTGTAACGCGGATTCATTTTCCTATGGTATTGTTAGGTTTCTTCCTCCGGGAATATCGGAGGGGGTGAATGGGAATATCGGGGGGTGAATGGGAACGGTGTTGCCCCTACGAATATTGTATTGTTTCATATCGCGCCGAGTTATCGGGTTCTCGTGATTGACAAGAAATTTCGAATTGAGAAGAAGGCATCAGTATATATGGATTCTCATAAATGGTGTTCGTATTTTGAAACATAGCAATCTTGGAAGTATAAAATATCTTTACCTATTACCCTAACTAGCTGTTGGTCAATTTTAACCGCTTCAAAATGTCAATGTCTTCATTTTATTCTCGTGAAAATGCGTATAAAGATATAATAGGGTATATAATAATGTGCTAGCAACTGTTTGCTATTCCGAAGAAGATCAGTGAAACCTTGCTAAACCGTTTACTTACCTATCATAATGTAAAAATATTTTTCACAGCTGTTTTGTCGTGGACTTAAAATACTTTCAAATGGATTTAGACAATGAAAAGCCAATATTCTGAAATGGTTTATATACTTTTATAAAAAATATTGTCAACATGTTGTTTGTTAAGCCTTGACGGTAGACTGGTAGACCGGTAGTAGAATTATTCAAAATCTAAATCAACAATTTTTTATTCATGTAGGCCAAAAGGCACTTACAAATAGTCAGATTCTATCACCAGTTCGGAATGCTGCTTCCACTGAGAAGAGGCGGTAAGAAATTCAATGGTTAATATTTTCAAAATAATAAATATTCAGGATTTTGAGTATATACATACATTCTCAGGAGCAGCGACACCATGAGAGCAAGCAGCACCTTTGCCTCAATTTATTAGTGACTAGTCCAGCAAAAATAGTTATAATATGACAGAATAGATTATATTGCAATTGTTAAAGCACTCATTCTAGACTTATCCCCAACATCTGTCTATTTCCATGTCATATTTCCAACCCTGTGACCTTTTCTACCTGGATTTTTCACCTATCCAAACATGAACTCTATGTTAAGACGTGTAGAGTCAAATTTACAGTGGTGGAGATTAAATAAACTGGAATTTCAATATCAATATCGGAGTTATTGAATATCTGTCGGGTATAGGTGAATGTTAGTTTCCTTTTTAGTATAAAAAAGGCAAACGCGTGCTCTGTGTTAAGTGTTTCCAAGATTTTGTTAGAAAAATATATTGAGGACATGAAATAATACATTATTGTTAGCTTACGTATCGCTAAAGTTTTTCTATTTGAACCAAATAAAATCAAGCGTCAAAATTAAAAGAAAATAAAGGCAAAATGACGCGTGAACGCTCTTGCGACATTTTTTTGCCATACCAAAACAAACTGTATTGACTCATAGTTAAAGTTCATTCTTCAACTAAATGACACTGACAGCGCGAGCGAATTTTGAAGAGCGGGGGCGAGGCTTGAACCATAGAAATTCAGTCTTTATAAATATTGTGGTACTTATTTGGTGGTTAAAAATTAAAAAAAAAAAACTAAATCTATGAAAAATTAAAAGTAAGATTCTAATTTAAAAATAGAATGTGCCAGATAAGGCATGAATTTTGGTAATCGCAAAGCGTATACAGCCTTATTTCAAAATGTGTAGCTTCTGTAGCATTTTGTGTAAGCACTCTTGCTCTGCGATTATCGCTTTTTTGCCAACAGTGGCATCTTGAAAATTGTACTAAATATTCGAATTCTTTCGGGCCATTAAACCACTAAAAAAGTACTACAATTTTTTAAACTCATTATCACGTATTTATTTTAAATAAAGTGTATCTGTTTTTAGGGTTCCGTACCTAAAAAGGAAAGAACACCCTTATACGATGACTTTGTTGTCCGTTTGTCTGTCTGTATCCTAAATAGCTTATTCCGTGGCCCCACTCAAACCACCCGGTACATTCTCCTTTCATTCCTTCGTTGCGGTACATTACTTTTTTATTTTTATTTAACTTAAACTTAAAAGTTGCATTGCGATCCTCTGCTCAGTTGTATTTAATGGAAATAATGAGTTTGAAAGCTAAGAGGGTAATGTAAAGCAACGTATTATGTAGCTTGTTGTTATACGAAAACACTGATGTAATTACAGAAAATATGTTTGAAAATATGATAAAAATTACACATCTTTTAGTAAAAATTTATAAAAATAAAGGTGGCACTATTTGGTTTTCAGTAAGTTTATAAATCCAATATAATTGCTGCAAATCAAGAAGTTCAGGAACTATAATTTTGTTTATTTTGTAAAAAAAACTTTTTAACAAAAAATTAAACCGCCGAAAATTTTAAAAAGCAAAAAATAATATACCTTTTTTATTTAACCTTAATAACAAAGTTCTTAAACTAATGTAAGTATACCTAAGTCATTTTGAGTCGGCGCCAAACAAGCAAATTAATTAATTTAGTAAAGTGTGATGTACGGCGGCGGCGCGGCGGCGGCGCGGCGCGACACGCACCTTCGCTGGAAAATGCCGAGCGTTCACGAAGTTAACGTCAGCGAGACAGCAACACACAGCGAGATAGCGATACACAATGTGTGCGAGTGGTCGTACGGAGAGCACATTTTTTGGAATGTTAATGTTTGTCGCTGAAGATTTCACGTTGCATTGTTAATTTCATTTGGTTATTTATTTAAATTTATTGTTCATTAATTGTTTGGCGCCGACTCAAAATGACTTAGGTATACTTACATTAGTTTAAGAACTTTGTTATTAAGGTTAAATAAAAAAGGTATATTATTTTTTGCTTTTTAAAATTTTCGGCGGTTTAATTTTTTGTTAAAAAGTTTTTATTTTATATTTTTTTGTGGCTAAAATCTACTACTTAATCTGAATCTACTGTTTGTTTTTTTGTAATACACAACTCAGCATTAAAATTTGAGAATTAACAATAAATCTCTCCCTATTTTCCCACCTTTCGAGTAGGATTTTTGTTCCTAATTTATATAGGACCAACTTCGAAGTTATACCCTAACCAATACGTGTCGAAACGTGAACCTCTTCTGTTTTCTTCGTTGGTTAAAAATGGGTATAATTCCAAATAAAGTCCACGTGGGCGTAGGTATATCATGGTGTAGGTGCCAATCTATATCAGACTAGGCAAATACACACATGAATTGGCACCGACTACAAATGTAATGAATTATAAGGTAGTTAAGGTTAACTTTTTAGTGTACCTAGGTTTTTGAAGGCGAATTTAGTATCTATTTTGTGAAAAGATGCAAGTATTAGCACCTCATAACAGCCCAAAAAAGGAATTCACCCCCCTCCACCCTTTCCATCCCATCGTTTCGATATTTGTTAACTATCCGTATTAAACAAAATAAGATTTTTCGAAATCGGCTCACTAACGCCGAAGATATGCTATAGTCCAGAATGCAAACTTTATCAGCCCATTTCACCCCCTAAATATTTTTTTTTCAAATTTCCTAAAACACGTGTTTCTTTATTTTGTATGTAAAATACATATACAAAGTTTCAGGTTGATCAAAAAATATTTTTGAAATTGCGTGACCTTCAACCCCCCATTTCACCCCCAAGGATTTAAATTTAATTAGAAACAATTAACAAATTTAATCAGAAACCAACCCCTAAGGGGGTTGATTTCTGATAATGTTTTGAAAATGGGACCACCCTCGAAGAATTCCTTAGCAAACGTCATAGAAAAAATCGAAATCGGTTTAGTGACGCCGGAGATATACATAAAAAAGAATGCAAACTTTATCACCCCATTTCACACCCTATACATTTTTTTTTTCAAAATTCCTAAAACACGTATTTCTTTATTTTATATGTGAAATACATATACAAAGTTTCAAGTCGATCAAAAAATAATTTTTAAATTATGTGACATTCAACCCCTCATTTCACCCCCAAGGATTTAAATTTAATTTCTGATAATATTTTGAAAATGGGACCACCCTCGAAGAATTCCTTAGCAAACGTCATAAAAAAATTCGAAATCGGTTTAGTGACGCCGGAGATAGGCGTGATCATACATAAAAAAAAATAAAAATAAAAATAAAAAAAAAATATACGCGTCGAATTGAGAACCTCCTCCTTTTTTTTTTTTTTCGTCGGTTAAAAAATAATCGTTTTTTGTCCTGTCAAAAACTGTTCGGTTTGGTAACCGTCATAGTGATCTGTGCCGCCATCTTTATCACTGTCATAACCCATATTTATTTATAATGTGTATTTATTGAATATGCCCTTGCTATTAATTACTTGACACTGGCTGAAATACCCGATATACGCTGGTGGCGCCATTCCTCATCTTATTTCATTAAATATCCTCTTTGCGTAAAAAAGAAGAAAAAATTTTATTAAGCCTATTGCCTTCTTCCCTCAATAGACTGTACCACTCGGTGAAACTGGTACAAAACGCGTGTCCACTGGCCCCACTCGGCCCACCCACGCCGGAGGGTGTTCACTCGTCCCGCTGCTCGCTTCCTTGCCCCACATATAGTGTTTGCTCGAGTCACACAGGATTCTTGCTCTTTTTAATCGTTTCGCCAGCAACTTGTAGTGTCAAGACACCGCGGTTTTTATCACATCTATTCCGTGAAAATAGATAGTAAATAACTAAAACCGCTACAAACGGTTTGTAAATGGATTGTTATTTCTATAGTTTGAAAGTGAATGTCTAGAATCAGATTTTGTTTTTATTCATGTAGATCAATACAGGCACTTAAGTATCGTCAATAAATAATAATTGAAGTATCTCTACCACCCATTCGGAATGCATTTCCTATGGAGAAGAATGGGCAAGAAACTCCATGTTTGCTTTTTTTTCAATTCTCATTAAGTGTTAGTACACTACATTTTATTTTGTTGAAGACTAGAGATTTAAAACGTTTTTTTATACAGGGTGTATCATAAGTCCGAAATAATACTTGGACGCTAGCATCGGTATCCTGTATACAACTGAATGGTATAAAAATTTGATTGAAATTCGACCATGTTTTTCCAACTTTTTTTTCGTCGTCAATTTCTATAACCCGTAATATCTCGAGTCCTATGTAAAATTTGCATATTCTGTTTTGTGAATATTGGTAGCCGCCTCTCATTAGTGTAGTTTACACCGCTGAATAGGGTTACGGATGTATCCAAAGGCCAGAACACGATACCTGTGACAAACATTCAAGGGTAACTCAGAAACTATGATAGTTAGGTATAAACTGTTTTCACTAAGCATCCACATATGAGCTGCCATATATGTACCCAAAGTATTATTTCGGACTTCTGAAACACCCTGTATATAAAAAAATAAAAAAACGTTTTAAATCTCGTCTTCAACAAAAAAAAAATGAGTTAAAATACTTATATATATTTTTCTCTTATGTTGCATTTTTGTAGTCGTTAATTAATGTATTTTTTTTGTTTCAGGTAATTATTACTCCAGTATTCCAGTTCTTTCCTAGTATTTGTATGAACTGTAAGTACTTAAGTAGTTGAAATAATAATTATTTTTAAATTTCAGTAGGTTATAACAATGATTTTTATCGGAAGTTGTTTTTAGAATATGAAACTTTATATATCTAACGCCTTTCTTAATTTAAATTATACAATATTATATTACTGTAGAAAATAAAACATACTGGTCGAAGTAAGCAGAGCAGCTCCTCCTTTTTTGAAGTCGGTTAAAATCAACATGTGATCCCATGAAAAATGAATACCTTAACCCTCTAAACACAATTTAGGGGGAGACTCGACCAATATGGGGCACAACGCTCACTCGACTCAACTAATAAATCAATAACACGATATTAAATAAAATTCTCCCCCTTCGTATATCATATGGTGTTCTGTATACAGAACCTGACCATTTTGTATTGAGCCATAAACTTTTTTTAATATTATAGACCTATTGACATACTATAATTTAACGACCAAAATCAAACCTAGGGACTTTTTGGGTGGTCTTCGATAGTCAGTAAAGTTAACAAACGATTATTTCAAAATATGGTCTCATCTGAGCAAGGAATTGAGGAGTGTCTGTAGCAAAAGGTCACGTTATTATGGTCCAGTCATATCAAATGAAAATAATGTTTATTTAATGCGGGAACTTATTGCTCGTATTAGGAGCCGATTGTGAGCGATTCAGCACGGTTATTTATAGAAATTTATTTATTTCCTTTGCGATGATACGTGTGTTCTTAAAATGGAACTCTATGGGGACAATTATACGACCATCCTTTGATAGTATCTAAGCAATGTTTAGTTATTGGTGGTTGAAAATAATCATGCAATTCAAATGTTTTTAAATTTAAATTAAGAATTTTTGAGATTTGACCATAGTGATTTTTAATTTGAATTTAAAACGTTTTATTACTGGTAGATACAGTTACTTTTTAAAGTATTAAATCAGTAAAATTATGCAATATAGCAGTATGAGATATGCGTTTTGACAACAGAAAATTTGCAAAAGATGACATAAAATAAATTCCCCTATAGAGGGAGACGGATGAACAAACACGTTGACGTATCGACACCCGAGCTTCTAGTGGGAAACTCTCGATGGTAAATTGCCCCTCAATTTTAAGTAATAGACCCAATATATGTAATCTTGCCCCTCGGATCGCGGTGAAAAGGTGCGAAAATTTGGCACTATTCAACAACTTCCCGACCTAATACGGGGACAAAGGGCTCGTTTGTAACCGAATATTGTTGTAGGGGTATGCTATTTATCAAGTGTGTTCCTTTTCGACCCGACCTCCTCCTAAAGATTTGTTCCATACGTCTTATTTATGTGGCTAATCTTGTTAAACCATGGGAGCACTGTAGAATACTTACACATTTCTGGCATAACGAAAAAAAAAGTTTTTATAGTAAAAGCCACGTGTCCACGCATCTAATTCGCTCGCGCTGTCAATGACAGTTCATTGAAGAATGAGCTTTCTGTATGAGTCAATACAGTTGACTTAGCATGGCCGTGCAGACATAAGTTTTATCTCTTTCAACTGTCAGATTTGTCGAGAAAAGTCACTTTGAGCTGGACATGGCTCGGTGTGACTTAATTTTCTCGACAAATCAGTGGGGTAAGCACACACATGTCTAGACTAGACCTCTCTCACGGATTTACTCGCTTGCTCTCTGTCTTGTTACATACGAGAGAAAATGACATAATCATCATAGTCCGTGATGGATGTATAGTCTTGGTAGCTTGCATATGTTACAAATACTGACAGTTGAAAAAGATAAAACTAAGCCTACAGTTCGTTTTAGTACCTATTGACAACAGATTTTACGCGCGCGTCTCGACGCCTCAGTGTGTCCAGGGCTTTGATTGAGACAGCTTCAAAGCTTCACCGCAACAGTTTAATACAGTTAAAGGCAATTTGATTAACTTTCAAAATTGAATAACTGCCTTCATAGCGACGACAAAAATATGACGCCATTTTCAATTCTGATGAGTCTACTCTGTTTTATTCATTATTAAGTCTTCAAACTCATTATGACTGTTAAACTGGTTAAAAGGTCAAAATTGTAGTTAATTGACGGATTTTATCAATTAGACAATTCTGAGTAATTGCTTGCGCGAAATGATGTATTGCCTATACTAAAATGAACTGTATTAACTCATAGATATAGCACATTTTTGAACGATATGTCATCGACGACGCGAGAGATTTTATGCGCGTGGTTGAGTGACATTTGCCACAGACATTTGATCTTTATATTTATTAAAATAGAGTACATTTTGAAATAAAAATAAAGTGAATTTGCAGTATACAAAAGTTAAGATATACCTAGCTCTATACCACCTGTCCTGCAGTTGCTTCCTTAGCCTTGCTTGCTCGGTCGCCCTTGCTTCCTTGGCCTCGCTTGCTCAGTTGCTCTTGCTTCCTTGGCCTCGTTTTCTCAGTTGCCCTTACTATCCTGGCCTCGCTTGCTCGGTTGCTCATGCTCGCTTTCTATTTTTTTTTATAAACGTCAATAAAAAAAATATTAACATATACATATATAAAAAAACATAAGTGCGTGTTATGGTTTATGTGAATAAAAAACATCTGATTCTGATTCCGCTTACTTGCCCATTCTATACCATATGCCGTAGCTCAACGCTGCACAACCGTAGGTACCTAGAATACTCCAGCAATAATAATTAATTCTATGATTTATGTGACACTATGAGTGCTGTGGGTCCCGCTATTGTTCCGGTTGGCGCCGCCCCAAGGGTCTTAGGGCTCCGAGGTCTCAAGTTATAATTAGTGAGTTGATTAGTCAAATAATTGGATTGGCCCGCGAGGAGTCTTAGTGTGCCCCCGGGATATACGCGTAAATAAGGTATTGGGAACGATCATATGGCCCTAATTGGCCCTTAAAACAAAACTCTGCTGAACAAATATAATATTGTGATATTAGTTGAGGTTATCAACAGAGTAATGATAACTAATTGTTTCTTTTTAAATTAAAATGACAATACATTATCACGCCTGTCTTCCCTGAGCGGGTGGATAGAGACTACACATTGTACATTTGTTTCAATATAATAGGGATTATACAAGATGTATTAGAAGTCCGAAATAATACTTTGGGTACATATACGGAAGCTCAAATGTGGATGCTTAGTGAAGATAGATTATACCTAACTACGATAGTTTCTGAGTTACAGACCAGTGTATATTTGTCCCAAGTATCGTGCTCTGGCCTTTGGGTAGATCCATGACCGTATCAAGCAGTGCAAACTACTTATACGAAGGGCGGCTACCAATTATTCACAAACCAGATCGTGAAAATTTTACATAGAACTCGAGATATTACGAGTTATAGAAATCGACAATAAAAAAAAGTTAAACAAAACATGGTCAAATTTCTCTTAAATTTTTATACCATTTTGTTGTATACTAGATAACCCCTTGTATAATCCCTATGAGGCCTATTATTAAGTAAAAATAATTATGGATAGGAAACTTCTTGTCATAATACCATCAAACTCCTCCCATAGGTGTATTAGAGGGATTTGAATCTGCATTCCTTGCTCCAAAGGCGTACCATGTTTACGGGTCCATAGTCCACCACCAAACATGCAGGATTCCTCACAATGTTTGCCTTCAGCGTTCAGCATGTTATTCCAGAAAATTCCAGAGGTATGATCTAAGGATTCGAATCTGACCTCCTTAAGATTGGCGTCCATGCTACTACTGGTTATTGTGCATGATCAAACAAAGGAAAACCCAATGCAAATTCCCTGTTGATACTTAATATTATCTTCAGTACTTAAGCCCTACCGTCGGCCGCGACCGATAAGGTAACAGTTAAAGCACTTAAGTACCGTGTACAGATGAGATTATCTCAATTTATTGTTCTGATAGTATCTGGAACAATAAAATGGTTTTATATCTTCGGGATCTACATTGTTTAAAGCTATGTGCGGACGGTACGGCGGTACACACTGCAGCGAGCGAATTTACTTGACTTTTAAAAATAAATTGCACTTAATGTCAATAGCAGTGGTAGCCGAGTGGTCGAATGCACGCCTTGCAATCAAAGTGTGCAGGTTCAAACCCCGCTCGCACCTCTGGGTTTCATGTGCGAATTTCATTTTCATCCAAGATTATCACTTGCTGAACGGTGAAGGAAAACATCGTGAGAAAACTTGCACGTCTATAGAAAGGCGTGAGAAGTTCACCAATCCGCACTGGGCCATCGTGGTGTACTATAGCCCAAAAGTATCTCGTATTGAAGTATAACGTGACTGATATAATGGCAATCGAAGAAGTCTGGGCGCACTGCAGTGCACCTCTGCCTACCCCTTCGGGGAATACAAGCGTGATGATGGATTATTATTATAATAAACAGATTGCATTTCTGTAGCAATGACACTTGACTAACTTCGCTCGCGTCATTGGTGATATTTCGTTGGAGAGAATGGTTCTTCGTTTTAGTATTAGCAAACAATTGGTCGTGTGCCTCTTGTCGCGCCTGTGGGTGCAAGACGGTTACCATGCAGGGATAAAGTGTAGTATAAGGATAACCACACATATATAAAATGAACTCTGCTGTCTATACACATAAAGATTGAAATTCTGTGTTAAAACCCACGGGACTACGCGCCAGTATCGCTCGCGCTGTCAATGTCATTTTGTTGAAGAATTACTTTTAGTCAATA
This sequence comes from Ptilodon capucinus, assembly GCA_914767695.1. Taxonomy (NCBI): domain Eukaryota; kingdom Metazoa; phylum Arthropoda; class Insecta; order Lepidoptera; family Notodontidae; genus Ptilodon; species Ptilodon capucinus. The sequence goes on from OU611831.1 coordinate 2,332,059, forward strand.
CGGTTCATTTTATTATTGGCAATAATTTTAACGCGCGCGTCTTAACGTCCCAGTGTGTCCGGGGCTTAATGCAATTCGTTTTAGTGTTGGCTTAAAATTGGTTACGCGCGTTTTCACTCAACTTTATGCACAGCGCTTAAACTGCTGTGTTTCCGTACAACTAAACTCTTTTTACTAAAGAACCGGTTATTTTTTTAAGTAAAACACGATTTTCGGCCATTAAAATCGGTTCACTGCCAAATATGGAATAATCGACGGCGGGGGCGCTTTGTCAATAAATCTTTTTTTTATAAATAATGATAATAGACCCAACATTTAGAGTGATTTATTTTAATTACCGTACAATAACAATAATCGAGTGACGATGGATTTGTTTCATGCAAATCTTACCTCATTTGCATAGTAAACTCGACTGACCGATAGTGATGTACTTGTATCGATAAGAACTCAATCGATTATTCACTTGTCACTTTCAATTTATGGAACCAATTAACAGTTCGATGTCGATATGCGTAATCAAGAAGGCGGTCCAATTAATTTAATTATAAATCATTTTAATGAAGATTAAACCGTGGTCGAGTTGTATTGGTTTAATTTAATTAGTCGTTCATTGTTTTTAGCTCATGATATTTATCAAGCCCTGTGGTGTTAGCACGCATGCCAAGACAAGACCTCTGTCACGGATTGGCTCGGTCGCTCTGTCTTATTTCATACGAGAGAAAGAGATATAATCAACATACTATGTGACATAAGTTTAGTCTTGACACTCATGCTACGTATTCAATGATTAAAAATATGCCGAAATGTGTCAGAGTCAAAGTCTAATCATTTATTCTGTATAGGCCCATGGGGGCACTTACAAATTGTCAGGTTTACTTTTTTTTCTTAAATACTAATATAGTACTACCGGATAAAAACGCGACTTCAACTGAGAAAAACCGGCAATAAACTCAGTGGGCTGATCATTTTTTAAGTCGCTAAAACTTATGAACACATTGAGGCTATCTAGCTATCTAGTCTTAAACGTCTTGAGATAGACCATCTAACGGACCTGGAAGTCAAAGTCACGCATAAAACTGTCAAATGTAAGGATCAACTCCCTGTACTTGTAGCATGAGCGCCAAGAATAGTCTTATGTCACAGTATATCTTGATTTTGTCTCTTTCTCTCGTATGAAATAAGACGTAAATCGTGACAAAGGTCTTGTCTTGATGTGCGTGCTAACCCCACTGTTTGATATAATAATTCGTTGGTGTCGTTTATATAGTTTACTAATTATATCTCTTTTTTTTATCTGTCTCAAACACTTAAAACTGGGTCCTTGTTGACCACTTAATGGCCTAATAAATAATAAGTGCTACTATTATAATAAAAAAAAAACACTTCACAGTTCATTTTTTAAATTTACTTTTGAATGGATTTAATTAAATATTCGGTCTCCGCGTATTGACATCATTTCAATTTGAATTTCGAATTCGCTTTTTCCCCACAAAATTTTGCATATTTTTGTATGCGTCACGTTTTCCCGTGAATATCATTTTTTTTTCATAATACGGAATATGTACGGAACCTCTTTTTCATGTTTTAATTGAATATTTACGGGACTTTTGGGCTTTACATGTTTTCGCACTTTTTGTTAAAAAGCCAGTCCAGATATTATGAGCCCCCTAGCTGTACATTCAAGGCTTATCTTGAGTGGGGTGTGGGCAGATTCATCGTATTACTGAAAAAAAAACATAATGATTTACATAATATATTAACTTATGTTTATAAGGTTTCGTTCAAGATTCAGCTTTGTCTTTGAGTCAGTACAGTCTGCTTTAGTATTGGAAGATAAATACGCACGCCTCTTAATATAAAAAAAAGTTTATTTCTAAATAGATAAAATGTAAAATTTCATCAAGAAAACCATTATCAGTTGAATAATATAGATATCGATACTTATCTGATAACTTCAATCCCAACACTAAAATAAGAATAAGTCCAGTATATTAAAAGATCATATTTCATTGTTTTTTTAACATAAAAAAAAATAACTTTAATCATTTGAAATGGCGGATTTTCTATGTATTTTATAGATTTATAGACATTTATAGATTATAATTATTGAGATAAATCTTATTTGACGGGCTTTATATTTATGGTTTTTTTATATGTAAATTATGACAACAGTCTAAAAATATTTAAATACAATTAAATCGGCAAAGGGTGGGTGCACTATAGTGTGCCTCTGCGTATCCCTTCGGGGAATACAGGCGTGATGATGTATGCATAAAATAAAATCGAGATATATTAAAGACATCCTTAATAAAAAGGACACGAAGTTTTATGTCGCAATTACAAAACATTTTGTAACACATAAGTAAATCTTTTGCAAACATGTATATACTTTGCTTAAAACATTACCACGACCAACAGCAATGTTTTAATATTAATTACAGTTTTGGACAGTTGACTTAGTACAAATACTGTCAATATAACAAGCTGGCCCGGTGCGGGTTGGCAGACTTCACACATGTATCGAGAACTAGTCAAGTTCTCTCAGACGTGCAAGTTTCCTCACGATGTTTTCCTCCACCGTTTCATACCAAGTGATGATTTCGGTTGAAAATTAGATTCGCACATAAACCCAGAGGTGTGAGACGGGATTTGAACCTGCGCACTTGGATTGCAAGGCGTGCGTTCGCCCACTCGGCTACCACTGCTATTTATCTGCTATGATTCTGCGGTAATTCCTATAGTTTTCTTTTACGATGCCAACAGAATAATGATAGGGAGGCACTTTACAGAGTACGGATTAAAGCTAGTAAATAATTTCAAGCATCTACTCCCACGCACTATAAAGCAGTTCCATGGTTGTTGATGTCCCATAAATGATACCTACAATATTAATTACACCACTCAACTCTACATGTGATTAACAATATGGTTGCGTGGATGCTTGTAAATTGTTGTTTTTTAGGGTTCCGTACCCAAAGGGGACTCTATTACAACGACTTCGCTGTCCGTCCGTCCGTCTGTCACCAGGCTGTATCTCATGAACCGTGTTAGAGAGTTGAAACTTTCACAGATGATGTATTTCTGCCGCTATAACAACAAATACTGAAAAACAGAATAAAATAAATATTTAAGGCAGTCCCCATACAAGAAACGTGATTTTTTTTTTGGCGTTTTTATAGATAATGGTACGGAATACTCCGTGCGCGAGTCCAACTCGCACTTGGCCAGTTTTAGTTTTTATGGGTGTACAATTATGTAGGGAGGTAATATATAAATATTGATTGTAGTTATTACACGAAAATAGTTTATAAAACTGTATCCCGACGTGTAAAAATGTAGTATATGTTACGCGGGCGATAATATTGAATCGATTGACACCTTATTCATCAAAATCGGATATATAATTTAGGCGCTACGAAGGAACATACGTAAATACAAACATAAACTGTAAAAATCATAACCCTTCGTGTCGGCTTCGCCGTAGTCGGGTAAAAACAAGGCAGCGGCCGACCACTTGCTAAACGGTGAAGGCAAACATCGTGAGGAAACCTGCACGCATATATAAAGGCGTGTGAACTTCACCAACCCGCACTGGGCCAGCGTGTTGGACTAAGGCCGGAATCTCCCTCGTATTGAGGGATAATCTGCCCGGTATAATGACGAAAGGCTCGTCCGCTATTTCCTTGGGAGCTAATTACATCGGCGAAGACTTGGTGTAGGGAGTGTACATGTGTGAAGTCTGCCTACCCCTTCGTGTACCGACGTGATGATGTATTATTATTATTTATTAGGTACTGAAAAGGCTGACGAACTCGTCGATTAGTTGTGACTGGGCGACAACATGTCAATTCGGACCAATCACGGCGCTTGCGTGTCGCCTCGACGACCGGAGGGTTCTCAAAGTTTAGTGAGAAAATAAATCATATTATGTTAATTATGGCATTTTTTTATATTATATAGAATGGACAGTATCTTGGACGTAAACAAAACTCCACGCTACTTACGTCGGAAGTGAAGCAACGTATCTTCGATCACAGATTCCAATACGTGCCACGTAACTACGACCTTCGACTAACTATGATTTAAGTGTGCGCAAGAGAAACTTGTGTATGTACGAGCGCGAGGTGCTTCACTTATTGCTTAGCGAGATTTCATCTGTCACTTTTTTTAACCAAACGTTCATTCGACATTTCAAGCAGATCAAAATTTGTAATTTATCACTTTTAAAGGTAAAACGAACATTAAATATTATTTTACGCGAGTATTACAATAAATAGGTTGACCTATAAAAGCTTGCTAGAATAAAAGACGCCTTGAAATACCCAAATAAATATAGAGATAGTATTCTGAATAAATCAAGGCACCCCTTTCATTTTCATCGTAACTGAAGGAGTGAAAAGAATTTGATTAATGACTTTAGTACGCAAATATTAAGGAAACCAGTACCATTGGTACAATTTGTACTTAATAGAAATATAATGTTCTTTTTCATACATCATAAACCTTGGACTAAATACATAAAACTGACAAAGAACTCAATTACTGAAGTCAATTTTTTTTTTTAAGTTTTTTAGGTTCAATAGACGCATTAAATATGAAAACACCACTCTATGATGTTCCTATAAAACCTAGTATGTTAAGTTTATGAGTCCTCCACTCAATTAAGTGACATAGGCGATATAACATTTATAGGTCTAGCAAGACATGCCTCATGTCCCGCCGAGTTGCCCACTCGCATTTATTGATAGGAGAGAACGGGACAAAACTGAATTATATTACATTTTGTCTTGTCACGTGTAAGTTAAACCTGATGAAGTGGCATCGAGTCGGCTATATTAACAAAGCTTATCGCTACATCTATGCTTTGGGTGTAACTGGGATCGTCCCCAGTCCATTAGATGTTTCCTATTGTAAAAGAATCGCTTGGTTCGCAAAACGGTGGTACGCCAATGGAAAGTTTGCGACGTAATTTGGCCACCTTTGCATGCAAATTATGGCCTCAAATATACTGCTTATGACAGAAGAAACAGAAAGCCTTTACCTAGTATTGAGACAGATATTATAAGGGAAAATAAATATAGACTAGACAATTTGCAAGTGTTCCCGTAGGCCTACACGAAATAAATTACTTATTGATTGTTTGAATTGACTTTGATGAGTCAATGATCTAAAAAAAAATTGCTAAGATTCTTTATTGTTAAAAGTTTGACATCGGCTGGCCGTATTCAAATAGGTCCAATTGACGCTACACTACAAGTATGCCTCAGGTCAACAGTTGTCACTTGGGATTCGATTGACGATGTAAAATGCACATAAAACACGAATAGGTGTACTGTGACGTGGACCCATAATATCACAAACGTGTATGAATTTCAGTATCACATTGGAGTGTTGAAATTAGTGTCCACAGACAAGACTTTTCATTCAAAACTTCTTTAGTCGAACTTTGCATGACAGGATTCAAACTTAGGCCCTGGTCATGACTGGAGCTTCATATCTCTATCCCTAGAACAATGATCTCTAGAGAATTAGTATAAAAAAATCTCTAGAACAATGATTTAAAACTGTTATCTACAATCTAAATCAACTTCGCAAGCTCCACGCAAATTCTAACCGCATTTAACTTACTTGAACTTAAAGTTGAATCACAAAGTGTCAACATCTTTCGAAGTGCGTTTTAAGCTCGAAGTTATTAACTTAAACTTGCTAAGTAGTTGCGAGTAATAACTTGGTGAAGTTCGTACTATCGGGAGTTGTCAGAAGCGATTATTTCATAGTTAGGAGACTATTATGGGCTCTGAAGGATGTGGGTTTATGAATGTTCTTTAATCTATTAGCGAAAATACCTACGCTAAGTAATTTCCCTTAACTCCAGAATATACAGTTAACGTTTGCAAGGTAACTTTCATAATCTTTTATCTAACTATAAAAGCTTTATAAATCTATCTATCTATCAGCCAGGCAAGTCTACTGCTGGACATAGGCCTCCCCCATAGATCGCCACAAATTACGGTCTTGGGCTTTATGCGCCCATCGACTCCCGGCGACCCAGATGAGGTCGTCCGTCCACCTGGTCGGGGGTCATCCCACATTCCGCTTTCCTGTTCGTGGCCGCCACTCTAGGACTTTGAGGCCCCAACGGCCATCCGTTCTCCGGGCAATGTGTCCGGCTCATTGCCACTTCAAACGTGCAACCCTTCGAGCTATGTCTGTTACCTTGGTTCTTCTGTGGATGTCCTCTTTTCTGATTCTATCGCGCCGTGAAACTCCCAGCATAGCTCGCTCCATTGCACGTTGAGTGACTCTGAGCCGTCTGATGAGTCCCATTATGAGCGACCTCGTATCGTTATAAATCTAGCAGGATGTTATTAAATAACAATATCGAGGCGTGAAACGCTGTTTGACTTAAGCGATATTTTGCTTACTTTACAGGAGAGCATACTCATTCGACGCAGAAAAAGTATGCTCTCCTGTAAAGTAAGTGTACGCTCGCGAATTTGCCGATGGTATTGTGTTGGGATAGGAAAACTATTTCATCCACAATATGTATATTTATAAAAAGATTAAATTAATTAAATTGATTAAATTAATTAGAATAATGTGTGCCGTCGTTGATGGCTAGCAAGCAAGAGAGAGAGAGAGAGATATCTTATTGACAAGTTGACATTGACAGTTGCTAGCGTCTATGGGAGCGCTTGCTCCCATTCACGATAAAGCTCGCCATCCACGGACGGTAGACTGCAGTGGCGCCATCCAGTGACACTGATTAACACGGGCTGCTCATGTTGATCACTAGATGGCGCCGTAACAGTAAGAAAAATGTCGCTTAAGTCAAATGGCCTTTCACCCCTCGATATGGAAAGTTACAATACTGTTCTATGCTTTTAATAAATACAAAAGAAAATAAATCACTATTAAATGACTTATAATGAAACTTTCAATGAAAGCGACAGATAAAAAACGTTCCTATGTAAACATGCAAATCACTCCGCGTTCATTCGTTTGAAGCTTACACTGAGTAATTAGATTAAGTGAATGAACGAATGAACAGGAGCGGATCGGCAAGTCATTCATTTGATGGAGCTATTTATTAATAAAAAATAATTCCTTTTGTTTAATTATTTAAGTGATTTAATTATTTATATACAAAAAGTCTTTTTATTTATCTTAATTACACGATTACGCAATTTACACCCTGCTCATAGTACATGCTATCCGCCTGTCTCTCCTCGCCACAGATCCCACTATACAATCATCTGACAGCTGTCACTGTCACATGACAGCTGTCAGTGTCACATCACGTTCACTACAGTGATAGGGTGACAATCAGGGGCCTTACCTCATAAAGTATCGTTGTTTCAAAGTAACTGGCAATTTTTGACAGACTCTGTACTGAGATAACTGTCAAACCCGGAAAGTAATAATAAAAACATTGCTGCCAAACAGGTGGTGTTAAGGGGGCAGGTCTTTTTGGAATTGGCAAATAATTTGAAGCGTGTGTCGACGCCCCAGCGTGCTGGAGGCCGCCACCTCTCATGAAGTCACTTCTACACTACTACTACTACAGCTACTATATCTACACTACTACTACAGCCCTTTTAACGTCCCACTGCTGGGCACGGGCCTCCCATCAATGCGAGGAGGTTTCAGGCCATAGTCCACCACGCTGGCCCAGTGCGGGTTGGCAGACTTCACACATCTATCGAGAACTAGTCAAGTTCCCTCTTACGTGCAGGTTTCCTCACGATGGTTTCCTTCACCGTTTCATAGCAAGTGATAATCTCGAATGAAAATGAGAGTCGCACATAAATCCCACAGGTGCGAGCCGGGGGTTGAACCTGCACACTTTGATTGCAAGGCGTGCGTTCGACCACTCGGCTGCCACTGCTTTTTTTCGATACATAGTGGCAGAAAATTTATCGCGCGACTTTTGACGCTCCAGGGTGTCAAGGGTGTGCTTCTGCCTCGAAACTCCACTTCCAACTGATTCCTACTATAAAGCGGGTTCACATTACATGTTGTTTAGATAACGTAATGTTTATTTTGCGGGCGCTGTTTTCACGTGCCGCCCGCCCGTGTACACTCGCCGACATATTCGTTGGAATGTTATGTAATCGAAGATGCTATCTCAAGTACAAATGTTGCCACGTTAACTTTAGTTCGTTTATTTTTGTATTTATCCAAATCTGTGATTGCATAAAGTATGTTTAAAAAAAATACATACATCATCACGCCGGTATTCACCGAAGGGGTAGGCAGAGGTGCACTGTAGTGTACCAACACATTCGCCGATGTATTTTAATCCCAATGTAATAGGGGCGAGCCTATTGCCATTATACCGGACACATCCCCTCTCAATACGAGGGAGATTTGGGCCATAGTCCACCACGCTAGCCCAGAGCGGGTTGGTGAACTTCACACGCCTTTCTACAGACGTGCAGGTTTCCTCACGATGTTTTCCTTCACCGTTCAGAAAATGGTAATCATTGTTGAAAGTGACATTCGCACATGAAAATTATCTCAGAGGTGCGGGCTTGGGATTTGAACTTGCACCCCTTACGTTCAAGGCGGGCGTTCTTGCCCACGAGGCTACCACTGCAAGTATGTTTAATAGCTACAATAATAAATAGGCTATGAATAACGAATTCAAGTGACTGGACCAGTCTGCGATACCTTTGATTCTTTTATAGTCATTAATTTCGAGTTATTTCTTGTAAGATAGGTGTGTAGGTTAGGTTAGTATTTAGCTAAACATAGCTTATACTAATATAAATGTTTGATTTTTTTTCTCTCTCTCTACATCACTCTAAGGTTGGCTGGTAGAAAATGCCTAAGGCATTAAGCTTACCTTGTACATTTTTTACTTATGTATAAGTGTGCAAATAAATAAATAATACTTATATTTTTTGGGCATCAACTAAATCAGCATAAATAACCGTAGAACATAAAGAATCAGAATCAGATTCTTTTTATTCATGTAAACCAATACAGGCACTTATGAATCGTCAATAAATAATAGTAATAGTATCTCTACCACCCATTCGGAATGCATGTCCTATGTAGAAGAATGGGCAAGAAACTAAATAAAATAATAGGTAATGGTAAGAACAGGTCAGGTCAACCTAATTGATAAATAGCGTTTTTTCCGTATTCCATTTTTTTTTTTGCAAAAAGATCCGATTTTATTATTGTTTCCAAGAAAATGTATTCGAAAATATACAGTCCACCGTTTTAGTTTATTCCAAGAATTAGTATACTTCTAAGTATTTTTATAAAAACTTTTCTTTATAAAATTCCGTTTATTACGGTTAATGTTATATTATTATTATATTCAGAATTATTATAGTTATATTATTATATTCAGAAATATAATTCCCAATGTATACTGGTATTTCATTACAGACTGATTTAATATTTTTGCGCTATTGTTATGGTCTAATGAGATTTTATTTTTTATGAGGAACGAACATTATCATTATAGCAGACATTATTTTCACTCGCAAACGTCTTAAAAATGAAATATATATTTTTTTAAATTAATTATATGATCCTACTGTACTCCTCATGATTATATTGTAAAAGCGGGATAGCGATATTTTTAATTTTCTCAATATTGTTTAGTCGTAGTAAATAATACATCATCACGTCCTGTATTCCCCGAAGGGGTAGGCAGAGGCACACTACAGTGCACCTACACTTCGCCGATATATTTAGGTCCCAACGTACCTAATAGGGGGTGAGCCTATTGCCATTATACCGGGCACATTTTGGCGTGCCTATACTCGGAAATTTAATTAAAAATCTCCCTTACCTCTGGATTGAAGCAATGTTATTTTAATATTACTTTCAGTTTTTAATACTTCACTCAATATAAAATCAGTAAAAATTGACAGTTACTTTAGAAACAACAGTACTTTGAGAGATGATGGTAGGGCTTTTTGGTCCTTAAGACCCGGACAGGGTTAACTAAATGGTCGAAATAACCCCCGCTATTTAACACTGTCTCCGCCACACGTAATGTTCAGTAAAAAAGGTTCAATTTAACTTGCGCTAATATTATATGTCTTCAGTGGAAATGACACGACTCGAGATACCCCATTTGCGTTTCGTGCTGAGTAGGATTTTTCCTTGAGCATTTGCAGGATTGCGCGGAATACATTATGTGTAAATGAAGCTTCATTGAGGCGTCTAAACTCATGTTTGTCATACCAAAACGAACTCTATTGACACAGAGAAAAAGTTAATTCTTCAACGAATTGACACTGACAGGACGATTGAAGGTTTTACTACAGAAATTTAATCTTTATTTATACTGTCACACAGTTCGTTTTGGTATTCACAAACCGTTTGCCATGCTAGTTATGACGCTCCTGTGTACACGAGGCTTTATAATGAACCTCCGGGTATAGTGATGCGTCAAACTTTCTGCCAATATCAAAACAAACTGTGTATCAATATGAATAAAGATTGAATTTCTGTGGTCATAGCGTGTGGCGATTTTAGTCAAAGCTTTGAATCAAATAGCAGTGATAATTTAGGCCACAGGGTAAATTCATTAAGAAAACACGACACAGTAACCAAATATGAATCCACATAAGATTTTTATGACAACAAAAAACCGGCCAAGTGCGAGTCGGACTCGCGCGCGAAGGGTTCCGTACCATTATCTATAAAAACGGCAAAAAATCACGTTTGTTGTATGGGAGCCCCCTCAAATAATTATTTTATTCTGTTTTTTGTTGTTGTATTGGTGTTTGTTATAGCGGCAACAGAAATACATCATCTGTGAAAATTTCAACTCTGTAACTATCACGGTTCATGAGATACAGCCTGGTGACAGACGGACGGACGGACGGACAGCGAAGTCTCAGTAATAGGGTTCCCGTTTTACCCCTTGGATACGGAACCCAAAAAACAATAAACTTTAACGAACCACTCCGGTTCAAGAAAGTAGGCTGCGGGCGCTCATCTCATTACAAACTTACTGAATTAATTATAACTCCTGTCTATAAAAGTTAAGTACTTTGAGCATAAGCTTATTAATTACGACGCTTGAAAGGCAATCCTTATTAAGCGACAAATTCGTAAAATGAGTTCTATAATATACTTATTTATTTATTTAACAGGACATCCAAAAACTGTAGCATTAATAACACATTAATATAAAATACAAATAAGGGAAAACTAAATGCACAGCTAACAAAGGTGCCACAACATGCATAAGTAAGAGGAATAACATAAAAGGAACATTGGTAATAAATGAAAAATGAGAATGCGATAATAAAAATTAAAAATTAAATTAAATTAAATGTGATGAGTGACTAAACTTAAAAACAGACTTAACTTTAAATATACCATTCGGACGGCCAGATTGTTCTGCGTCGTTTGGTATTTAGAACTAATTTTACGATGTTTTGGCGCTTAGTAAGGAATTCCTTACAAGCGTCGATTAGATCACGAGCCATTAGCAGTGGTAGCCTAGTCAACTGTGTACTCCGAACGTCCGCCTTAAACGTAATGTGTGCAAGTTCACATCTCGGGCAACTCTGATATTTTCATGTGCGAATATGATTTGCAATAAAGATTCCAACTTGCCGAACGATGATGGACAACATGGTCAGGAAACTTGCATGTCTATAGAAAGGCGTGTGAAGTTAACTAAGCTCTGGGCCAGCGTGGTGGACTATGGCCAAAATCTCCTTCGTATTGAGGGAGAATGTGCACAGTATAATGGCTATAGGACCTGTTACATTGGGGCCAAACTACTACAGCCCTTTTAACGTCCCACTGCTGGGCACGGGCCTCCCCTCAATGCGAGGGGGATTCGGGCCATAGTCCACCACGCTGGCCCAGTGCGGGTTGGCAGACTTCACACATCTATCGAGAACTAGTCAAGTTCCCTCAGACGTGCAGGTTTCCTCACGATGTTTTCCTTCACCGTTTCATAGCAAGTGATAATAGTAAATGCGAGCCGGGGTTTGAACCTGCACACTTGGATTTGCAAGGCGTGCGTTCTACAACTTGGCTACCACTGCTACCAAACTATAATATAAGGGGCCAAACTATATAAATAAATAAATAAAAATAAAATATTTTGTTATTATTATTCACCAAAATATTTACAAAAACTAGTTACTGTGAAACTTATACTAGGCGTTGGCTGTATTTTGGGTTTCTCTGTTAAAATTATATGGGAATCGAATTAAAATGTAAAATAGGAAATTAATTATCGAAATAGGTATTACCTAAATAAAATATTAAGAGTGTGTGCATGTATTGTGTGTGTAATGAAGTGTGTGAAACTGAGGGTGTGTGCGTGAATGTGTGTGAAACGTTTGTTAATTAGTTGTTGGTATAGTTAATGAACTATTTTTAATAAATATCGGCGCAGTGTGGGTGAACTGCATAGTAACTCTGTCTACCCCTTCAGGGAATACAGTCGTGATGATTTATTTATTGCTGCGAAGATTAGAGCCTACTTTTTTTTAATAAATATTATTAAGCAGTGGTAGCCTCGCGGGCAAGAACGTAAGGGGTGCAAGGTCAAATCCCAGGCCCGCACCTCTGAGATAATTTTCATGTGCGAATGTCATTTTCAACAATGATTACCACTTGCTGAACGGTGAAGGAAAACATCGTGAGGAAACCTGCACGTCTATAGAAAGGCGTGTGAAGTTCACCAACCCGCACTGGGCCAGCGTGGTGGACTATGGCCCAAATCTCCCTCGTATTGAGGGGAATGTGCCAGGTATAATGGCAATAGGCTCGCCCCCTTTTACATTGGGACCAAAATACATCGGCGAAGTGTGGGCGCACTACAGTACACCTCTGCCTACCCCTTCGGGGAATACAGACGTGATGATGATGTATGATAAATATTATTATGAAAGTACTTACAATACCATTAGAAAGGGCTCTAGAATATAATATCAGTTTTCTATCAAATGTATGAATAAGATATGAAAAAAGTTTAGCTTAGTTATATAACTAGGTAATAACTTTTTAATAGTTTCTGAAGCTTATTGGATGAAACGGAGATAGGGCCTGTATATGTGCTTGTATATAAGTAGGAAAGTATATAAAATAATATGCTGACTACTATGCAGTTTGTAAAAAAAGTTAGAAATATTATTTTAGGTATATAGCTGATACGTAGATGCTTACGGAAGACTATACTTAAATATGATACTTTCTGAGTTACAAATTATTGAATTGTCACTCGGATCGTAGAGAGAGGCACATTGATAACCCAAAAGTCTAATCATTTATGTGGTATAGGCCTACGGGGGCACTTGCAAATTGTCAAGTTTACTTTTTTAGGGTTCTCTACCCAAAGGGTAAAACGACCCTATTTTTTTTTTTTTTTTTTTTTTTTTTTTTTTAATCCGGACCTCTATCGGCCCGGCCCGCGTGCTCACCTCTGATGTGGGGGTCAGAGTTCTTAAAATTAGCCTTAAGTTTAGTGTGTAAAATAATTTTTCCAGCCTGGATTATATTTATTGAAATAATAAAATCAAATTTTTTTTATTAAAAAATTAAAAGTCAAAAGACACAATAAAAAGTAAACCCGTCTAAAAAATAACACTATAACAGACAATAAAATACCAAGAGGCAAGGATAATAAACAGAATATAATACATGGTAAAATAAAATAACAGTTTCCCTACTATCCATTACGCGGATCCGGCAACCAGAGTCATTGATGCGCAGTGTAGTGTAGGCGGCTGTTGGTCGCTTATTGACAAATAAGTTGGCAGCTGGCCTCTTTCTGCTCAGGTCTTATTTCTATCAATGACTCTGGTCGCCACCTCCACGCAATAGCTTAGTAGGGTATCACGTCTATCCTTGTCCATGACGAGCTTACTTAGGCTGGATAAAACTAAGGCTACGCCCAAGGTCATCTCAACATCATGCCTTCGGCGCGCAAACACAGGGCAATGAAGCAAGATGTGCTCCACTGTCTCGCTGACACCCGGTTCGCAGATGCACGATGGGTCCTCCCTGCGCTTGAAACGGTTCAAGTACCCAGAGAACCCACCGTGCCCCGTCAGAACCTGTGTGAGCACGACAGTGGGCACGATCTCTCTAATCGTCCTGTACGCTACCAGAAGGTCAGGGAAAAACATTTTGGTCGTGGATGCAGTGGTGCCAGTCTGGTACCTACGATTCCATTCGTCAAGCGATTCCGAGCGGATTTGTCGCTTGACGAATGAAACCGGACATTTGTCGTACACAGGTTTGGTCCTAACGTGCAGCGCTGCTTGTTTAGCCAGCTCGTCTGCTCTCTCATTACCCGCCAGCCCCGCGTGTGCTTTTATCCAAAACAAGGAAACGTCCTTGTTTTGGAGTCTACAGCGGGCGATGTTGTCCCGCGCCTCAGCGGCTAGCGGATGATGAGAGAGTGCGTTGACCACTGTCTCGAGTGCCGAACGCGAGTCGCTGATGATAGCAAAACTGGCGCTTCCACTCTCAAACGCGAATTTCGTGGCTCTGCATATGGCCAAAAGTTCAGCCTGATAGACCGTGCAGTAAGATGACAGCTTGAGTTTGAACGACTTGGTCTCCACTTCGCTATTCCATACGGATAGTGAGGCGCCGACCTTGCCTTCAATCTTGCTGCCATCTGTATAGATTCGTACTGCGCTGCATACGTTGATGGTCACGTCTCGCTGATCCATCAGGCTTATGAACTTGAGGTCCATATGTTTCGCGGGATGCGGAGTACTCGTGTACGCCAGTCTGCTTTCTACCTCGACGTCTCTCAGCTCTGGTCGAGGTACTCCCCTCTTTGCCTTGTAAAGGGAGGCCGCTTCGCGTATGCGAATGTCGAGGGGTAGTAACCCGGTCAGAGCGAGCGACGCGTTCAGGGACACCGTTTTGTAGGCTTTGCACATCTTCAGCGCAAAGCCTCTCTGGACAGTGTTCAGCTGCTTCTGAATAGTGATCTTGTTTGTCGACGGCGACCAGGCACTGGCGGCATACAGGATGAGGGGCTCAACAGTGGCTGTGTAAATCACCCGGATGACTTCCGGGTGGAGGCCCCAGCTAGTTTTGGCGGCCCTTGCCAACTGTTTGTAGACATTCAACGCCTTTCTGCAGGTATTCGCAGTGTGGCTGTTGAATGTCAACTTATGATCGATGGTGAGTCCCAAGATCTTGACCTCATCGGTCATGCCAATATCAACCCCGTCCATGGTCAGCAGGGGGGTGTCATAAATACGCTTCCTTGTCACAACCATCGCGCTTGTTTTGTGAGGTGCGAACTTCAGCTTATTTTTGACACCCCAATCCCGCACATATGCGAGGGTGGGATTGGCTTGCCTCTGTATGTCCAGTGCCGTTTCGCCGTGGAAAACAAGCACTACGTCGTCTGCGAAAGCCTGTACGTAATGCCCTCGCGTTTCAAGTCCTTTCAGCAGCGGGTCAAGGAGAAGATTCCAGAGTACCGGTCCGCCAATAGACCCCTGCACGCACCCTTTCTGAGTGCCCTTTATGTACTCCTCACCAGCATACCTGACACGGACCTTACGATCCTGCAGGTAGCTGTCGACGACTCGTCGGAGGTTGACCGGGCACTCCTCCTCGGCCAGTCTCACCCTTATGGCCGGCCACCATGCATTGTCGAAGGCTCCCTCTATGTCCAGTGATACCACGGTCACGATCTTTCGCTGAAGTAGTTTGCCGCGTATGTACTGTATCAGATCATAGAGGGAGTCCTCGGTGCTCCGCTGGGGCATAAAGCCATATTGGCGTAGACTGAGCCTAGGAATCAGGTGCCACTTGAGCCTATTGACTACCATCTTCTCGAAAATCTTCCCCATGACCGGCAGAAGGCCGATGGGCCGATAGGACTTGGGGCTCGTGTAGTCCGTTTTACCGGGCTTTCGCAGAACGACCACCACTGCTACCTTCCATTGTTCCGGGAAGAGACTCAACTCGAGGCACTTGTTCATGATTGCCAGGAAAAGGTCCGGATCCTTGTTGATGACCTGGCAACATATGTCAGCGGTGAAGCCGTCTCCTCCGGGTGCCTTCTTCGGGTTAAAACTTTCCGCCGCGGCTCTAAGCTCCTCCACTGTGAACGGCTGATCATGGACTTCGCCATCAACTCGGTCATTCACACGGTTAGCTAGGGCTCTCGTCCGCTGGTGGTCTAAGTTGTCCTCCGTCTCCAGGTCTCCCGGGAAGAATGTGTCCGCCAGTAACTTGGCAGACTCTCTCTGCCCCACCGAAATGCCGTCTCTCACCAATGGAAGGTCTTCTTTCCTTCTGGTAGTGTTTTTTATGACCCTGTAGATGCCCCCCCATACTGTTTCTCGGTCTTGTTTCTCACAGAATCCCTTCCAGCTTTGTATCTGGGCCTTCTTGGCTTCTTCCTCGTACTTTCCTTTTGCCTGCAGGTACTGCTCAACGACTCCAGGTCTTCGGGATAGCGCTGCGCATCGGACTCTACGCTTTTTTGTGTTGACTTCTCGCTTCATTCTCTCAAGATCCTCAGACCACCATGGCAATTTAAATTTTTGGCCTGGTTTATGTGTTACTATTGTTTGGATGCATGCGTCTGAGATTACTTGTGTAAGGCTATTCACATGGCTGTCTAATTCTACTTTACTATTAATGTCATCTATTTCTAATCTATTTAATTTGCGTTCTAGTTTTAACTGGTCCAGTTTCTCATGAAACCGGTCCCAGTTAGCGTTTTTAGTTTTAAATTTTCGCGTGGTTCTACTGATGTTAATTCCATTTGCCTTACACAACCGAATTTGGAAAAGTATGCCATTGTGATCTGAGCTGGTGAGATCTTCAGCCACTCTCCAGTCTTCCACCAGCGCTAAAAGGTCCTCCGTGCAGGCTGTGACGTCGATGAAGCTTGTTAGCCGTCGTCCTCCCCTCACCGTATCGAACGTGGGGACGTCACCGTTGTTTAGTACGTGCAGGTTCATCTCTGTTAACGCACCCAGCATTTCTTCGCCTCTGCCGTCCGTCGTGGTGCTGCCCCACCAAGAGCTCTTGGCGTTTGCGTCGCCCCCAACTATGATCTTATAGTTTGCGTGAGAAAGAACTATGGTGTTAAGATGGTCCAAGTATGGCCCTATGGGTTGGTCAGGTTCGAAGTAGTATGAGACGGCGAGAACTTCCCATGCACTCGTTCGCAATTTTACCACCACGATATTATTGGTGGTAAGGCTCGGGCATTGCAAGACGTCGATAGTTGGGTCAAAGACGACTATCGCAGCCTTGACAGTGCCCTCACCGCGATCCGCGCTTTGGTAAATTCTCGCCGCACCGTAATTCTTCATTTCCTTTTGCCCCCCCACGTAAGGTTCCTGGACCATTGCGACCGCGATACGCCGTCTATTGGCTTCGAGCATTAGCTCATTGGTCGCTAGTCCTTTTCTCTGGAGGTTCGCCTGGGCTATCCTGTATGCTTGGGTGCTCGTACCAAGTGGGATCCCCGGCACCACCTTAGCAATAGGCTATGGCGGCTCTCGCCAAGGCATCCCACTTCTTCCTGATCGGGCATTCTGTGCTGAAAGCAGTATGGGCAGTGCCTGAAACTTTTGCGTTATCGCAGTTTCGGCACACTGGCGCCTCGCCTGACTCCCACTTCGGGCAGTCGGCCCTGAGGTGGCGCCCACCGCAGTGCGCACAGAGGTCGGTGGTCTCCCGACACGTTTTGCGGCCATGTCCAAATGCAAGACAGCGCGTACATTGTACTAAGGGCGTCTGGTCCTGCACCTGGACATATTGGATGTCTATGAAGACCTTCTCGGCCGAGGTTAGCCGCTTCCACATCTTGGGGGACACCTGTAGAACCACATGATTCTGGAGTGGGTTCCGTGCCCTCCTACGGAATTTTATGGTTACGGCTTGGTCCTCGGCCGAAAGGTCCCCTAAGAGCCGCATATTCTGGGAGACAAGTGCGGCCTTGATGTCTTCATCGGTGTTGTATTTGAAGACATCTCTAATTTGGACCAGGGGGTTCTTGTTGACCGCCTCCTGGACCTTGAGCGTCTTGTCCTTTCTGAGCTGTGTCACTGTCCGCTCTATCTCTCCCTTGGTGGCACAGCTAAGAACGACTTTCTGGTCCCGGATCTTACGGATCCGCTCTATTTGAAGGCCGCACTTCTTGGCATCTAGTGCCTGCCGAACTTTGTCGACCACATCCGCCCCGGTGTGCATGGTGTCGTCGGAGGAAACGATCACAGAGTGTTTTGGCCCACTTATTGAGGGCCGCGGCTTCGATAGCGTATCCGCATATGAGGGAGTATTCTCGCTCATTGCGGAGAGCCTTCCACTAATCTCAGCAGCCGTCTGCTTTAGAGACTGGACCTCGGCCATGAGGTCCTTGTGGTCGCATCCTCCGGCGGCACCACCCACCGCCGGTGTGGTCTCGTCCATCACCTTCTGATGGTGTTTGATGGAGGATTGGAGAGCCAGCATCTTGTCGGTATTCTCCCTCGACAACCTGCTGTTCTCCTCTATTCTTCGGCAAAGTTCGGCCATCTGGTCTTGACCTCCGACGTCTTCTGCTATTTTTGTACGTTGCTCCCCGAACGACCAACGACCCAAACGACCCTATTGCTAAGACTCCGCTGTCCGTCCGTCTGTCACCAGGCTGTATCTCATGAACCGTGATAGATAGACAGTTGAAATTTTCACAGATGATGTATTTCTTTTGCCGCTATAACAACATATTAACAGAATATTTAGTTATATATTCACTTTGAAAATAAATAATTAAATTAAAATAAAATTAATATTTATGGTGCAACCGTTATTTTATTGTCGTTTTTAGGGTTCCGTACCCAAAGGGTAAAACGGGAACCGTATTACTAAGACTTCGCTGTCCGTCCCTCCGTCCGTCCGTCTGTCACCAGGCTGTATCTCATGAACCGTGATAGTTACAGAGTTGAATTATTCACAGATGACGTATTTCTATTGCTGCTATAACAACAAATACTAAAAATCAGAATAAAATAAATATTTAAATGTGTTTTTTGCCGTTTTTTATAGATAATGGTACGGAACCCTTCGTGCGCGAGTCTGACTCGCACTTGGCCGTTTTTTTTTTATGTTCCCGACTTTTCGGCTGCTTTACAGCAACCATGGTCACGGGGGGACTGGAGTGTTAGACGTCCTGATGTCATAGTTAATAACTGAGTACCCTCATATTTAGTTGTTGTTTGGTACCCTTCGTGCGCGAGTCCGACTCGCACTTGGCCGGTTTTTAACTCTTCGTGCGCGAGTCCGACCCGCACTTATTTGTCGTATATGGTAGTACCGGGTCGATTAACTCATAGGCGTATTAGTACGTATGTTTTTAAAACGTTTTTTTTTTTAAACTAAAGGTAAAAAAGCAAAGAGGTTTAAAAGGATTCCTTTATACGTCGAGTGATCCAAATCGGGGTGCCGTCAACCTTTTTAAGGACTTGTTCGGGGTCGGGATAAAAGACTAATCAGTTCTCTGACCATTCTGCATTGATGTACACTTAATAGAAGTGACTAAAAAAAATAAAAAAATAAAAAAACATACGGGTCGAATTGAGAACCTCCTCCGTTTGGAAGTCGGTTAAAAATAATTCGAATTTTAAATAATATCGAATTTAGATTTTTCGTTTAATCGAAATATAAGTTAAATTGAAGTCTACGATTACATGAACTAAGCGTTTAAATAGATGGAGTTTTCGACCATGACCTTCTCTTAAAAGAAATTAACAAAATCTTATTAAACATAAGATTTTGTTAATTTCTTTTAAGAGAAGATCTTATGGTAAAAAAATATGGTAGAATTAACATAATCTGTGGTTATCACTTTACAGCCAATAATTACATCTTGAATAGTGTACGTTATACAGTGAAGTGTTTACTATGTAGCGTTACTTCTACAATAAAATCCGAATTCTTTGGTATTTCTAGTCATTTTATATCTGCGATTCTAACCAGTGTTGCCAGCCCAACATAAAATCTTGGCAAAAACTCTGCGAATAAATCACCGCTCGCTAGAAGTTGTAATGAGGGAGAGAGACACGAGAATTAATGGTGTTCTGTCTCGCTCGCCTGGATAAATACAATGCAATCTGTTTTAATTTCATGCATTTTTTTTTCTTATTCGTTTGAAAGAGAGAAATGTAACTTAGATTAACATGAGCTTGGGAGACGCGGCAGTGCCCCCGCCAAGTCTTGTCTGCTTTTTAGGATGTCTTGGCTAAAGTTTGTTAACATAATTTTGTTTTATAAAAATAGGAAATGCTCAGAAGGCTTCGGGCAAAATTATGGTCCTAGTTTTAGTTATCTGAAGTAAAGTTAACTGTTTTTGTAACGATTTTGTACCAAGTGTCAAAAACTGAAAGTAATATTAAAACATGACTGCTAAAGAGGTGGTGGTAAGGGGGGCTGTTGTCCAAACTGCGAATTCATCTTATTCCTCTGATGACAGGGAGGCAGATCCCTCCCATCCAAAAAGGGAGGGTACACCCCAGTTTTCCTTAAAAATAAATTAACATGCGTAGATTGAATTGTCAGCAAAGCCATGTCTTAAGCACTGTGCATATGGGCGCGTCAATCGCGTGCGACTAATTTATATACCAAAAAGAACTGTTGAAATAAAACTATTTTACGGATTCTATCGTGTTTATTTATTTTTTAGGGTTCCGTACCCAAAGGGTAAAACGGGAACCCTATTACTGAGACTTCGCTGTCCGTCCGTCCGTCTGTCACCAGGCCGTATCTCATGAACCGTGATAGTTAGAGAGTTGAAATTTTCGCAGATGATGTATTTCGGTTGCCGCTATAACAACAAATACTAAAAAACAGAATAAAATAAATATTTAAGGAGCCTCCCATACAAAAAACGTGATTTTTTGGCTGTTTTAGATAATGGTACGGAACCCTTCGTGCGCGAGTCTGACTCGCACTTGGCCGGTTTTTTTATGTTCCCG
This sequence comes from Ptilodon capucinus, assembly GCA_914767695.1. Lineage (NCBI taxonomy): Eukaryota > Metazoa > Arthropoda > Insecta > Lepidoptera > Notodontidae > Ptilodon > Ptilodon capucinus. Next base: position 2,353,001 of record OU611831.1, read on the forward strand.
ACGTTTCGGCTGCTTTACAGCAACCATGGTCACAGGGGGCCTGAGGTGTTATACGTCCTGATGTCATAGTTAATAACTGGGTACCCTCATATTTAGTTGTTGTTTGCGGTCCGATCCACGCAGAAAGTGCTCACAGTGTCTTGAGGTCTTGTCACGTCGGGAACATAAAAAACTAAATAAACGCGATAGAATCCGTAAAATAGTTTTATTTCAATGTGTAGTATTCGCGTGAATATAAGAAAACAATATGTAAAACGAACTGTATTAACATAGAGAAGAAGTACATTTTACAACGAAATGTATTCGATGATGCTTAAAAATTATAAAGGGTCGATATTACGGTTACCTTAGAAATTTAATCTTTATGTATATTTACACCAGAGTTCAGTTTTAAAGAAAATGGTAAGTTAATTCGCTCGCTCCAGTTAATGCAGGGCATTATTCAAATTTTGTGTTGAAAAAGTTTTTTTTTACTTTTCCGTTAATTTCTACGGCTATGTATTAGGCAAATTGCATTCATTTTATTTATTTATATCTGACTGGGTAAGTGATTTTTGTTTATGGGATTTCTTTAAATAAATCCAACGCTAAAAAGTCTTGGTGTGAAATATTTAAAGATAAATTAATGGTCCCCAAAGGTTGGTGTGAAATATTTAAAGATTAATTAATGGTAAAAAAAACTTTTTAAAAACAAGCTTTTATTTAATTGCCCTTAGTTTTCGTGTTCTCCTCAGCAAGCCCTTTCATTTAATACCAATACTTTGGTAGTGCAAGAAAAAAATATTCCGCCATATTGAAATTAGAATGACGTCACATAGCTAAGCATGCATTGTCATCCAAAATAAGCGTGTATACTAAATTTCAGCTCAATCGGTTAAAGATAACTGATTTAAAATTCAGGTGCAAGATTCCACCCGGACATACATTGCAAGTTAATATAAAGCTTGTAAAATAATAAAAACAAAAAAGCATGTATTATGACTATCGCATACCTCACAGATAAACCATTATACTGGCAACATTGTTACGTTGGCAACATTGTCAAAAAAAACGGAACGTAAAATGTAAACATTTGAATTTCGAACTAAACTTTAAGTTTAACCCGCCAATGACGTATTACTACAACGATAGGTGGCATAAAAACACTACTATGTGTTGGAAACGACCCGCGGCGGAGGGTTAACTGCCCGTTTAGAGGTATAAGGCCGGGTGTACAACGAGCGCGAAAATTTTTAGGAACATTATATTTTTGTTATCGGACAGGAAAAAACCGGCCAAGTGCGAGTCGGACTCGCGCACGGATTGTTCCGTACCATTATCTATAAAAACGGCAAAAAAATCACGTCTGTTGTATGGGAGCCCCCTTAAATATTCATCGTATTCTGTTTTTTTAGTATTTTTTTTTGTATTTGTTGTTATAGCGGGAACATAAATACATCAGCTGTGAAAATTTCAACTCTCTAGCTATCACGGTTCATGAGATACAGCCTGATGACAGACGGACGGACGGACGGACAGCGAAGTCTCAGTAATAGGGTTCCCATTTTACCCTTTGGGTACGGAACCCTAAAAAGAACATTCCCAACGTTATTTTTGTAATCCAATATATTTTTATGCAGAAGGCTTGGTTAATACTACATTTGTAGAAATTTGAATTTGTATACCTACCTGTCTTTTCCGAAAGCATTTTAAATAAGAATAAATTATATTCTATAGTGAGTTATTGAATAATGTTTTTGCGTTTCTAATTTTAGTTTTTGGTCAGACTATATAAACATGTAGGTTATCACTTAATTATTATGCGTAGTTATCAACATAAACAAAATTGCACGAAAATGCACTTTAAATTTCGAGTAGGGTTAAATATTTAACGTGTCTTGGATCTCACACCCATTTAACATATCTCTCACCCATTCATATTGCACTCATTGTGCCACCAGCCGAATAGCAAGAGCGACTGCTCGTTCGCATCCAAGATTGAGGTTTGCAGTTCGATCGGTGATCGCTAACCCTAAATTACGGTGCGGCACCCATTATCGGGTTCCGTTCGTGAGTCGCCGATTGATATTGCTGGGTTAAATGGTACATTTCAACTACACATGTATACTCGTATGTTCGTTCAAAACATGGATTTGGGTTATTTTTAATGGCGTATGTTCTGAATAAAATAAGGCAAGACTGAGGTATTTTTATTCCAATACCAAAAAAAACTTTATTGACTTAAAGAATAAGCTCATTCTTCAACGAAATTTTATCGATGATGCGAGCTTATTTTGCAGCGTGGACGCATGTCTTTTACCACAGAATTTTAATCTTTATCCATATTAACAGAGTTCGTTTTGGTATTGGCAATTTTTTTGCAAGTTATGCAAAAAAATATTTTTTTTCATGTTTTTTCTCTTTTTTTTACAGGTAAGTGCTGACAAACTTAATTAGAAATGATTCAAACAAAGCATCAAACCAACGAATTGTACGGTAAGAAATTAAATGCATGACAAAAAATGTCAAGTATGTGACAACGGCTTGATACGTAGATACATGGCATATCCCTGCCTACTGCATCGGGTAATAGAGGCGTGATGATGTATTATTGTGTACTCATATGTCAGACACTTTAACTACCTCTGTGTGTCTCTAATTACTGAGATAAGCACCCTTAAACAGACAGACATCTTCGCGGAACCCTCGGTAATAAACCTGAACACATTGAGGCGTCTAAACACGCGTTATTGACGACGCCTTGGTCACACTGATTGCGGGTTCGATTCCCGCCAGTGGCAATTTTCGAAAATGGCCTTTTTCGCAATTTATCCTGTACCTTTAGCATGATTGTGTAGACATAAATTTTAACTCTTTCAATCTTTTACAACTGTCAGATTTGTCAAGAAAATGACGTCACACCGAGCCTTATCCAGTTCAATGTGACGTCATTTTCTCGACAAATCTGACAGTTGTAAAAGATAAAACTTATAAGTAAATATATGCTAAGCCAACTGTAGTTGTAGCATTTGCACCAAGACTAGTGGTATGTCACGGAATGTCTTGATCTTGTCTCTTTCTCTCGTATGAAATTAGACAGAGAGCGAGCGAGCGAATCCGTGAGAGATATCTTGTCCTGACAGGAGTGCTAACTTTTAGTGATGGTAGATATAATCTATACTTATAATATTCTAAGCTAAAGAGTTTGTTTGTTTGTTTGTTTGGTTGAACGCGCTAATCTCAGAAACTACTGGTCCGAATTGAATAATTATTTTTGTGTTAAATAGTTCATTTATTGAGGAAGGTTATAAGCTATATATCATCACGCTACGACCAATAGGAGCGGAGCAGCAACGAATAATGTGGCAAAAACGGGAATATTCCCGAACATGAATCGGGTATTATATACTTATAATAATCATAGACTTTATAACATCACTCTACGCCAAAGTAACTATTAGCGCGGGTGAAACCGTGGGCACAGCTAGTAAGTGATAAGGCCGCCCATTATAACACTTTGTATGGCTATCGTAAACACATAGACTATATTACCTACTTTAAGCGGTGGAGCAATGAAGAGTTCACTATCTACCTGTGCCCTAATTCTCGTAATAAAAATCGTAGCGATATCGTAGCGAATTAGTCGTTCAAGCCCTTTTGGTATTCTCATCCGTCTATCGAGCTTGAACGGCACCGATTTTTTAGTACTTTCGTCGAAGTGTCGTTGAATTTGTTCGCAAAAACGTTGATCGTCTTTTAATCTTTCCACCACGTTGACATGATGCTATTCTCATAACTCAACAAAATTACTTTCTAACGGGAATCTGTCAAATTTCGCAATCAAAATGCCGTTGAACACTCGTAGGTTATTTGCGACGATTACATGTATTGTTCTCGTGAAAAATATAATTAATGTGCTCCAACTTATGCTGTTTTTACGATTTCGAAGACTCGGAGCCTAAAAAGAGCTCCGAGTCCTAAAATACGTTAGGAAAATTTTAAAACTTAAATTAAAATATGTTACGAACTATACCGCCATCTATTATTATTTTATGCAAACAAACTCTTAAAGGACATCTATTAGTAGAGGTGACAAAAAAGAAAAATAATAAGAATATTTTTTTAAGGAAAATTATAAAAAAATACAAAATAAAGAAATAAAAATAAAATAAGTGCGGGCCCGGGGTTTGAACTTGCAACCATACGTTTGAGGCGAGCGTTTTACCAACTAGGCTTACGCTTAAATCTAATTTATACATTAAACGAGAATCAATTTAACATCCATTTAGTATCTTTCTGCTTAATCATGACAAATAGTGCGTTTCGAATTTCAATTTATATTTTATATTTATTTTAATGATTTTAAGTGTAATTTATTTAATTTTTTCGACGAAAATCACGATATTTAGTGCAAAAGACATTGTTTTGATATTACGAGAATACCAATTTTCGATAGATCTACGATAGAGCGGGGTCGGAACTGCGGCGGTGCTTGGACTATTTGTAAATACGAGAATTAGCCTACTGGTCGCCCCCAGTCCATTATATGGTACCCATAGTACAAGCTATGCTTGGTTATCATACGATTAGTATGTCGACACTTGAAAGGCAATCCGTACTAATAGACAAAAAATCTTAAAATGATCTATATACACGATGTCCCACGGATATGCCACATGGAGGGAAAGTACCTTGAAGACATTATTTGAATTTAAAAAGAGGAGTACCACAATCCATTATGCGGAAATTCCTAAGATTGTGGCATCCGAATAAGGAAAAAGTGAATCAAATAATGTCACCCACCGCCAAATGATCGTGATTTAAAAAACAATTTAAACTGCATTCATAGATATTTAAATAATTACATGGTTGAACCGGGAATCGCACCCGTTACACGAGAAAAATAATCAAGGATTATTTTTTGCCAAATAACATAGTGTCAGAAATAAAAGGAAGACCATGAATTTTAACATTTGATGGGAAATTTTGTTCAGAAAAATTAGGTGTTGTGTTGTGTGACAATATGACACAAAATTCGTTGTGCTATTAGCAACAAAATGGCGTCGGTTTTGACGCCCCAGTGTGTCCAGGGCTCTCCTAAAGCACTCATTTGTAAGTCTCGAAACGTTACATGTGTTTCATTTGACACAATACGACCCTCCCGGCCCTTAGACTGTACTTTAGACCCTCGCTCAACCAATATGAGAGATCTGTAGTGTTGGCACGGAGAATGCGGGATTGCGATTGGGATTCGGCATGATTATGACATCACTGGCTTATATTTTACAATATCGTTATAAATTATAGCCTATATGTTATATGTTATACAAACATTAATACTGTAAAGTTTTATCAAAATCCGTTAAGTTGTTTTTGCGTGAAAGAGTAACAAACATCCATCCATCGATCCTCACAAACTTTCACATTTATAATATTAGTAGGATTTTGTAAGTGCAACATTGACCTAGGGCAAATTACGAAAAGTCCATTTCTGGAATTTTCCTCTTTCGGGAATAGAACCTACAACCCTCAGACCATTAGACCAAGCCTTAGAAATTTTCCTCTAGACAAGAATACCGCTGCCTACGCTTGAAACAGTGTACCATTAGTGTGATGAATAGTTTTGTAGACTGTGTGTATTTAAGACTAGCGGTCCGTCCCGGCTTTGCTCGGGTTTATAATATAGCCTATGTTACTCAGTGATAATGTAGCTTTCTAACGGTGAAAGAATTTCTTAAATCGGTCCACTTTATAATATTAGTACCTATAGGTTTTTAATGTGCGCTGCAGATTCTTTGTTGATTATTAAAATTAAAACTAAGTTTTGCAATAAAAGTGTTTATACAAAATCAAGCTAGACATAATAATGAGTCATCTCCAACCTAAAAATATTTCTAGACATAATGAACTGATCAGTTTAATAAACAAAATCTGTACTTATTTTCAAAACAGACAAACCTCCTCTTTTACGGAAAGTTACGATACTCCTACAAAGGTATTGTAGAATACATTTTCACTAAAAATACTCCTATAAGTATTTTGTAATTTCATCTTACAAAATTTCTATATTTCTATATTTAAGACTATTTTTCATTAACTAAGTCTTCTGGATAGGAGGCTTAAGCTTACCAGGCGACTTTTATTACTATAGCTTAAGTACTTAAATAAATTTAAATCACTTACATTCATATTTACATGTATACCAGACACATTTTTTTTGCGGATTAATTTTTTTAAGTCTCCGTGATTCGGTGTACGGGATAACTCGGGACATCACTATCTCGAGGGTCCGCGGCAAGCCGTGCGTAAGGGCTCGTGTACAGGTTCGAAGGTCTGATTTGAAAGGCTTTGACGGGTCTTCAGTTCACGGTACCCGACATATTAGAAGGTGGACCTTTACTGTATGTTAGAGGGAGATGGAGGATACAGGGAAGAGGATAGCAGATTTTGAAAGCTTTACCTTCCGCACACTGGGGCGACGACACCCAAAATTATTGTCAAAATTATTGCCATAAAATGGACTCTGTGGTGATATGCATAAAGATTAAATTTCCATGGTAAAGCAGTGCAGTGCAGCCAGCAGTGGTAGCCGAGTGGTCGAACGCACGCCTTGCAATCGAAGTGTGCAGGTTCAAATCTCTGAGATTTATATGCGAATCTCATTTTCATCCGAGATTATCACTTACTATGAAACGGTGAAGGAAAACATCGTGAGGAAACCTGCACGTCTGAGGGAATTTGACTAGTTTTCAATAGATGTGTGAAGTCTGCCTACCCGCACTGGGTCTGCGTGGTGGACTATGGCCCGAATCCCCTCGCATTGAGGGGAGGCCCGTGCCCAGCAGTGGGACGTTAAAAGGGCTGTAGTAAAAGCCACATTCCCACGCATCAATATCCGCTCGCACTGTCAGTGTCATTTAGTTGAAGAATGGACTTTTTCTATGAGTCAATACAGATTGAAATTAAACTATTTTACGGATTTTATCGCGTTTATTTACTATTTTATTTTCCCGACGTTTCGGCTGCTTTACAGCAACCATGGTCACGGGGGGACTGAGGTGTTCGAAGTCCTGATGTCATAGTTAATAACTGGGTACCCTCATATTTAGTTGTTGTTTGCGGTCCGATCCACGCAGAAAGTGCTTACGGTGTCCTGAGGTCTTGCAATGGTACACTTGGTTTTGGATTTAATCATATTGATTACTGGATCCCAAGTTGGTGGTAGCACCCAGCCATCTTCCCTATTGAAATTAGGATGTTTTTTAATTTCAATGGCCTTACGTATCATCCTTGGTCGGAGTCGGTGTTCTTTTGCGAGGATAGAATACAGATTGTTTTGGTATGGCAAAGAAAATAACGCGCGATATTGACGCGACACTGTACAGGGGGTGTTCATCCGTGTATGCATCACAACCTAACAAAGTAAACTAGTCGAGTCTAGACGTAACAAATGATAGCCCCCTGTCATCGACAACTAAATCACACGGTCACGCCTACTACTAAGCGTCATTAGCGAATGTTGCTGTTCCCTTTCAGATTGATAGCGTTCCATTGATCGCAAAGCTGGAATTCGCGCAGAAACAATAAGAGTAATCACGCAATGTACCTATTATGGTCCTGGGTACATTGGAGAGTCAAATCGCACGCGGCAGTAATGCTTGTATTATTTATCATAAAACCGGCCAAGTGCGAGTCAGACTCGCGCACGAAGGTAGTACCAATAACTATAAAAACGGCAAAAAAATCGCTTAAATATTTATTTTATTCTGATTTTTAGTATTTGAACAGAAATACGTCATATCAAAATTTCAACTGTCTAACTATCACGGTTCATGAGATACAGCCTGGTGACAGACTGACGGACGGACGGACAGCGAAGTCTTAGTAATAGGGTTCCCGTTTTACCCTTTGGGTACGGAACAGTAATAATGGAATGAGAGTGATCGAAGTTACGCCCAGAAAATGGTTAATTTCGCAACAGCAATTTACGAAATTTGCCACTGGCGGGAATCGAACCCGCAACCATCCGTTTCAGTGAGCCAAGCGGCCTACGCTCCAGCCACTTGACCAAGCCGTTGTTATTATACATAGAGATTAAATGTCTATGGTAATAGGTATATTCACTCGCGCCGTCAATGAATAATGAGCTTTATGTATGACACAATACAGTTCGTTTTAGGATTGGCAAACATTTTCATGAGCGCGTCTTGCCGCCCCAGTGTACTTAGAACGCAAACAACCGCGTAAGCAGTGGTAGCCTCGTGAGCAAGAACGTACGGGGTGCAAGTTCAAATCCCGGGCCCGCACCTCTGAGATGATTTTCATGTGCGAATGTCATTTTCAACAATGATTTCCACTTGCTGAACGGTGAAGAAAAACATCGTGAGGAACCCTGCACGTCTATAGAAAGGCGTGTGAAATTCACCAACCTGCACTGGGCCAGCGTGATGGACTATGGCCCAAATCTCCCCCGTATTGAGGGGGAATGTGCCCGGTATAATGGCAATAGGCTCGCCCCCTATTACATTGGGACCAACATACATCGGCGAAGTGTGGGCGCACTACATTGCACCTCAGCCTACCCCTTCGGGGAATACAGGCGTGAACATGTACAACCGCGTCAAAATAAAGTCGCTATCGGCAGTATGTTCAGAGCGTTTAAAGTTTCTGATGTAGATTAGATGACGGTTTCAGATATTACGGTTCTGGTAATGTAGGGTATTTATTTAACAGAGGTTACATGCCTACTTTAAAGATTATAAGTTATAGTTTTTAATTGAAGTTAAACATTCGGGTGATATTAATCCTGATTGATATTTAGGACGGTCTAGTTATGGTTCTAATTTCAAATTTCCGATTCGAACTAGAGTAGTTTCTGAAATTTGGTTTCAAAATTCGCGTCTGAAATGGTTATGTTCCGAATTCCAATACCAAGATTCTTTGACAAACCAAATACAAAGCATTTTAAAGTTTAAAATAAAATAACAAAAAGTTTTCACTCTGACTCTGAGTTTAAAAAAACTACTTTATTAGTTTAAATTCATTTTTACTCTTGAATAGCTGAATGTGTTTAGTGTTCTTATTTCAAATTCTCGAAAGTATTTCAAATTTCGAACTATTGCTGGGATTTATTAAAAAAAAAAGACACAATTACCAACCCTCTTTCGCTCACTACTCTGTCCGAACAACTCAGCGGGACATAAAGGCCCCGAAATAGGCGGTTGACGTGTTGCGACCGCGACTCCGACGACAATAAATCGCGATCGCAGTCGCGACGGTCGCTCATTATTTACGACCGGTTGTTTTATTTATCGCTGATGCGGGTGCTGTTTTGTTGAATACTGTATCAATCACATTATTGTTTACGAACAATGTTTTATTTTTTTCTTTTGTATAAAGACAATCAAATTTTGCGTAGGTATTTTTTTGATGTCAATTCAGATAGTTTTCAAGTTCTGAAAACTAATGAAACTGCAACCATAAAGTTAAAGAAGAATCACATATATTGTTTTCTTATATTTACGCAAATACTATACATTGAAATTAAACTATTTTACGGATTTTATCGCGTTTATTTACTATTTTATTTTCCCGACGTTTCCGACCAAGGATGATACGTGAGGCCATTGAAATTAAAAAACATCCTAATTTCAATAGGGAAGATGGCTGGGTGCATTATCAACGAACAGGTTCAACACGTTGCCTTAAAATAGTACATATTGATACCTCGCAACATATTGACATGACTACACACAAGTTAGGTCGTCGCACTATACATATTTTCGCAGATTGACCATCAGTTAGTTTAGGTGTCAGTTCGTTTTTGTCAACTTAAGATAATTGACAATAGATTGAGGCGACCCATGTCTAAGGCCCACCACAAGCAAATAAGTTAGTTACGCATTTTTATTAAAGTTTAAAATTCCATAAAGACTAGCTTTACTGTATTTCCTTCACGGAACCGAAAGACACGTAGTCGGTTCCGTACAACTGATCACGTGCGGTGTACAAAGACAGTGTTTGAACGGCGATTGATAAGCGGTTGAGGGTTAGTTCGAAGTTTGCGTTCGAGAGATTTTGGGACACCGCAGCAGCGGTAGGGTTGAATTAATTCGAGATCTAAAAATTAAATAAGACTCTATTTGCTTATAAATTTTGTAACCTACTCGAATAATTTATAAAAAAAATTAAATGCATGTTCGAATTTCAAAATTGATTTTCTAAATTTCACGTAATAAAAGTAATTTGAAATATCATGTTCCAATTTCAATTTTTTTAACATACTCGTTTATTCATATGTTAAAGTATTTCAAACTTTCAATTCAAACTCGGAATATAAGAAAACATTTTGTATTTTCCACCAAGATTCTCCTATTACAATACAAACGTATAACCTATAAGTTAAAGCGCAAACAAGTAGCTGCGTTTATTTACGAGGGTACCTACCCGGCACAAACTACCCGCTTCGGGTATTTTTATTTATTTTAAACACGTGAATAATGTCCGCGGCATCAGCACGGCGAACGGCCCGACTGGGGCGTAGTGAAGAGACATTGTCGATATCGATGAGAGGATATCGAATAATTATACCGATAACGCACGCCTTGCAATCAAAGTCTGCAGGTTCAAACCCCGGCTCGCACCTCTGGGATTTATGTGCGAATCTCATTTTCATCCGGGATTATCACTTGCTATGAAACGGTGAAGGAAAACATCGTGAGGAAACCTGCACGTCTGAGAGAACTTGACTAGTTTTCGATAGATGTGTGAAGTCTGCCAACCCGCACTGGGCCAGCGTGGTGGACTATGGCCTGAATCCCCCTCGCATTGAGGGTCCCCGTCCCCGTCCCACTGCTGGGCCCGTGCCCAGCAGTGGGACGTTATAAAGGGCTGTAGTAGTAGATATTTTTATTAGTGTAAAATATCGGAAATACAATACGGGTACACTTAAGTTTCATGACATCTTCAAAGAATTTAAAACAATTTAAAATATTAATTGAACACTATAAACTCCATTCTCGGACAGTTATTTATGTATATAGTGATATCACTATCAGCAAAGCACATAATCATATCCTGTAGTTGTAGCATGAGCGCCAAGACTAGACTTATGTCACAGAATATGTTGATTATATCTCTTTCTCCCGTATGAAATAAGACAGAGACTGACCGAGCCAATCCGTGACAAAAATCTTGTCTTGACATGCGTGCTAACACCACTGGCTTTTCCAAAATTGTCGCTATTCGATTATATCGATGAATTACTTCACCATTATATCGTTATTCACATCACTATCTAGTTGTGAATTGCTCACCAATGTTGTAGAGCGGGCGATATTTGTTACAGTGGTGAGATGCTTAAGCGTACTTCGGTTTTCGTTAACAGATGGCGCTGGGCTAGTTGCAATTTAAATCGCGATATCAGTTTGTTAATTTAAATTTATATTTAAGATCTCTTATAAAGTCGATGACAACGGCACGGTCTAGTACAAGTTGTTTGAGCGTAGGCCGCTCGTCTCAGTGCACCAGGTGGTTACAGGTTCGATTCCCGTCGGTGGCAAATTTCGAATATGGTATTTTCGGAATTTGCCCAGGTCTGGGTGTAACTGGGGTCGCCCATAGTCCATAGTACAAGCTTTACCTAGTTTGTGATCATATGTATTTGTTGTGTGGCGATATTTATTTATACTTAGGCCGTTTGTCCACCGCCGCCGTCACCGGACAGTCAACGAGAACGAGATGACGGCGCCGAAGTAGCGATACATAATCTACTATAGCCGCGTGTCCACCGCACGTCCTTCACCCGAGCACCGTCATCCCGGCCGCTGAAGTTTCGAGTAGATCGGCGTGACCGCTAGAACGGCACGATTTTATGACGGGCCGATGTGCCGGCAATACAAAACACGTACAAAACACACACTAACGTCACACCGCGACGTTCGCCCGGTTTTTTTCTTAGCCACCGATACCGGCGCGGTGGACAAACGGCCTTACCTACGCTGGCAAATTTCGCATCACATCACTGTCACTAAGACCCTTGTATTGAATAAGTACATTATTGAAATCGAAAGTCGTTCACTAACCTTACAAGACTTGACAACAATAGTCAGTGTTCGAAGATGTTCTTAAAAAAAAACTAAAAAAAAACATCGTTTATTATGCAGTAAACAATTTCTTAAGAAACCCATTTACTAACTATTGACAAGCTCGGGGACAATAAAGCAAGCCATTGAATGGCGTGCCAAGTTTCGAAACTGGAACTGTCGCGTACATCAAACGATGCTTGTTTATGGTACAACGGTAAAATAGTGTTATGTCGCGTCGTTAAAGTTCATGTTCGTAGATCAATTGACGAATTGGACGCAGTTAAACAAAAAGGATCCATTACACAAACTTGACAATAATGAGTTGAGTATACCAAATTCTTCCTAAAGGAGGCCGTTCAATCAACAAAAACCGGCCAAATGCGAGTCGGACTCGCGCACGAAGGGTTCCGTACCATTATTTATAATAACGAGCAAAAAAGTCACGTTTGTTGTATGGGAGCCCCGTTAAATATTTGTTTTATTCTGTTTTTTAGTATTTGTTGTTATAGCGGCAACAGAAATACATCATCTGTGAAAATTTCAACTCTCTAACTATCACGGTTCATGAAATACAGCCTGGTCCTGGACGGACGGACGGACGGATGGACGGACAGCGAAGTCTTAGTAATAGGGTTCCCGTTTTACCCTTTGGGTACGGAACCCTAAAAAGATCTAATAACAATTATAGAGAAAGGAGAAAGTTAACAATGGATTTCCGCAATATTACGCCTGATTCCATCAATTAAAAAAGATCTAGTCGAAAAATAAAAGCAAATAGCATTTTTAACACCTAGGTTACGATTCCACATGTAATACATTATCAAACTTCAAGCTGGCATATCTCAAAACTAAATTGATGTGGATTGGATCCTTTTTGTTTAACAACGTCCAATTGTCTTCAATGAAGACGCGACTAGGATAATGAGCGTTATGGGAATGTATGCATTATTTCTACTTCGCGTAAGGTTAAAATTTATGACTATTATTACTGTAGGAATACAGAGTAGCCTTCGAATTTGTGTAAACTTAGCGTTGTAGAAAACTTTCGTACAAAACCAAAAGTTACAGAATTGTCAAATCAATTATCTTATAATATTCATCCGCCATCTTTTTTTAATAGCCTATTGTGCATCCCACTCCTGAGTAATGGCCTTTTGTGTATAGTGTCGTTTATAACGAATTTGTTATTACTATAATTATTGGACACTGGCAAATTAACTGCTGCTTGCGGATGCAGCCATACCTCATCTTATTCCATCATATTTCATTGCAATTTGTAAATGGGCTTTTCAAAACGCACGCGACCGATTTTTCTGCCAATACAAAACGAACTGTATCAACTTCAAGATTAATCACATTTTCCATCGAAATGTCGTCGATGACACTAGCAAATTTAGTCGCGCAACTTTTTCCATAGGCAATTAATCTTTATGCTTATTAGCTTAGAGTACATTTTCAAAGAAAGTCAGGTGAATTCGCTCGCTCAAGTGTTTTTATTGCGTTATTGATATGAGTAGTTAATTTAATAATGGTAAGAGGTTGCTTTGGACACTGGTTTGAGTAAATCTTTACCAAAGATTGCCACATTTAATTTAATTTAATACGTAATGTTTAAGAAACTATAAGTAATGTGTCACTGTTTGTTTACCCAAAAAAAAAAAGATATCCTGTACTGTCTGTACTGGAGATAGCGATGTGTGGAGGAGAATGGGGAGATCTTTGCCCAGCAGTGGGACAAAAAAAAAATCCTGTACTGTCTACACGGTACGACATTGTCGTCTTAGTCTCAATTGGAGGCTCTCACGTCCTCTCGAAGTATAATCCGATATTTGAAGTAGTCTTCAGGCCGGTTAGAGCGTATACGTTGCATTAGCCGGAAATTCTTTTCGCAAAATCTTTAGTCTTTCATATGTCTGTGTCAGTTTGGGATGTTATTTTGACAAATTGGAAAGTTTTTTTTGTTTTTTTTTAATTGGGACTAAGCCCGCCACACATTCCCACCACTGTTACTCCTGTAAGCCAGGATCGACAGCGGTGTCCATTGAAAACACCGAAGTTTGACCCTCGGCGAGTCCCGGGGAAAAGCTAAATTGTCTTGGAACCCGCACGAATTTAATCGAAAAAGGTGTAGGAGGAGTTGGAAGGAAAAAGTTTTTTATATACTAGGTTGCATATAATTATATGTATGTATGTAAAAAGTTTCCAGTGTGTATTTAAGTGTTCACCTACGGGGTAGGCGGAGGTGCACTCTAGTGCAACCACTCTTCGGCGATGTATATTGGTGCCTAAGTAATAGGTAATGTAGTATAGCCTAGCAACCGATCAACAGTCATGTCATTCGAGCTATATAACTAGAAAACTGTAAGCCTATAAATATACGTAAACTTTATTTACGTGCTTGTTCTTGTTAATTATTAGAAAACACTTCAATTATGCAACAATAGGGAGCGAGCTTTTTTGCCTAATGCCTAGCTTATTGTTTCCCCTCAATACGAGGGAAATTTGCGCCATACTCTACCGCAACGGCCCAGTCCGGGTTGGTGAACTTCATACGCCTTTAGACGTGCAGATTTCTTAACGATGTTTGGCTTCACCGTTCGACAAGTGGTATTATTGAAAATGAAACTCGCACACTAAAATCTTAAAGGGTTACCTCTGATTTAGGTCTTTTATTATTCATTTTCTTCTTCACTGAAGGGGAAGGAGTAAGGTTGGCAATACGTCGTCATTTCTTACGTACTGCTCCTGGTCATTAATTGCAGCCTTCATTTGTTCGGCACAGCAGATAGGCTATCTGCCCCGTGCTCTTTTACCATTAACATTTCCATGTACCAGGACTTGCTTTATGGACATATTTTTTATTACTTACGTTTATTGTCTAAACTATTTCCCAACCAAGGATATCACAACGCTCCAATTGCGCTCAGGTACACACAGACATGCTCCAAACCGCTCCATAAATTCTGCATGAAAATATTTTCAGACGTAGTTGCAAGCTATTGTCGAATTTCATGCTTAATTTAACCCAAGCCACACTTTCAGCGGTTTCAGGCACGCGAAAAATGTCTGTGCATTCCTGAAAAGGGTTGGTTGCCTGAAACAAGTCGGCACATGAATACTGAGGTGGTATTTTAAATGGGTTGAGTGGTAGCGTCGGTGAATTGCAAGTTGTTCTGAGTAGACTTGTGTTTCAGTCAATTGAGTTAAAATAACTTAGAATATTTTCCATATGAGGTAGGTATTTTTAATATAATATGTTTTATGTTTAGCAGTGGTAGCCGAGTGGTCGAACGCACGCTTTTGCAAATCAACGTATGCAGGTTCAAGCTCCGGCTCGCATCTCTGGGATTTATGTGCGAATCTCATTTTTAGCCGAGATTATCACTTGCTATGAAACGGTGAAGGAAAACCCTCGTGAGGAAACCTGCACGTCTGAGAGAACATGTCTAGTTCTCGGTGGATGTGTGAAGTCTGCCAACTCGCACTAGGCCAGCGTGGTGGACTATGGCCTGAAATCCACCTCACATTGAGGGGAGGCCCGTGCCCAGCAGTGGGACGCTAAAAGGGCTGTAGTAGAAGTATGTTTTTTTACGAAATAAAATATAAAGATATCGCCATACAACACATACTCATCGTATGATCCCCAACTAAGCAAAGCTTGTATTGTGGGTGCCGTAGAATGGACACCGGGTGATTCCAGTTACACCCATACCAGGGGAAATGTCGATAAGGCCATTTCCGAAAATTTCCACAGGTGGGAATCAGCGATTCAAACGGTCCGCGGCGTTGTTGGGTTTATAAAAAGTACTTCAGTAATCGTGCTTCAAATCAACTGCAACTCTGAAAATAATCTATAAAATAACTATATTTTCAAACATTTGGGGCAAGCGAACCAATAGTCCACATCATGTATTAATATGGCTGGTGAATGAAATATCATGAATATTTCAGATGCGGATAAAGAGACGAAATTTCCTAGTTTTCTGTCCCACTGTATTTGACTCTGCGAGGTTTTATGAATAAATTATGCCCCTAGACGGTACGCTTTTTCCTGAAAACGGAGATAACTTTATGAAGGTAGTACATATATGTCAACACGCCTGTATACTAGGAAGGCTTAGACAGAGGTGCACCGCAATGCACCCACCTTAAACTAGGAACGATATTGATTTTTATAGCACTGGTAGCCTAGTTGGTGCGCCTGCCTTGAACGCAAGGAAGGCAAGTTTAAAACTTTGGAATTTTTGGATTTTTGACTTTCGAATTTGTGCGAAAGTTTACCACTTGCTAAACGGCGAAGGCTAGCATCGTGAGGAAACACGAAAATCTATAGAAAGAAGTGTTAAGTACACCAACTCGCACAGGGTCAGCGTGGTAGACTATGTCCCACATCTCCCTCGCATTGAATAATGAATAATGGCAATAGGCTTACCCTCTGTTACATTGGGACTAAAATATGTCAGGGGAAGTGTTGGTGCACTGCAGTGCATCTCTGCCGGTTCTCTCTGGGAATCTACGCGTGATGATATATTATTATTTACCACTTGTTATTCATGGCTCGGAGAAGACCAGTTGGTACAGCGGAGCGTGAACTTTGGAAACTGTGTTCAAATCTTGGCACCGCGCTCTATCATATTATTAGAAAATATGCAAGCGTTGATTTATTTCTGGGGCTGCATGTTTACTTCATATGAAAGTATTTTATTCGACATTATACTCGTCGTATGATCTCAAAATAAGCAAAGCTTGTATTATGGGTACCGCACAATGGATTGGGGGCATGTATCGGCGAATCAATGCAGGATGGCAGAAGTGGAGACAAGTTACCAGCACTACTTGTGATCCCAAAATGCCTTTAAAGGTGAAAGGAAAAAATTACAAATCAATTATAAGACCAGTGATTATGTAGGGCTCGGAAAGATGGGCGGCTAAAGTGCGTGAAGAGAAACGTCTCCAGTCTGCTGAGATGCGAATGTTGAAATGGATGTGTGGAGTGACGCGAATGGATGAGGTGAGGAATGTGTATATTAGAGGTAGTATAAAAGTAGCGTCCATAACGGAAAAGTGAGAAGTAAGAGACTAGAATGGTTTGGGCACGTGATGAGAAGAGATGAAAAACATGAGACTAAAAGAGTGATGAGTATGAAGGTGGATGGAAACAGAGCGAGAGGAAGGAAATTTCGCAGGTACAGGCAAATGACACGGAATGTCACATTTTTTTTAAAGAATCATATTCTGTGTAAGGTATTTTGAAATCATTAGTCATCATTATCATTAGAATAAAAAAATAAGTTAACAGATGGCGCCAAAAATGCAGTTTTGTTTATGGCCTAACTATAGAATTGTTAGAATAGTTGAACTTTCAAATTGTTTTTTCTCAAAATTCATTAATTAGGACATTCCCTGTTATCTGCCTGTACCCTTAATATTGTAGTACATAAAGATATGTATACAGATAATTGTAATGTAACATGTAATGAAGGGTGCACAATGGAGATGGCTAAGTGCGCTGCGAGATTGCAAGGCGCCCATTAGTGCGCGTATCGAATTCAATGAGACGTGCATCTTAAGATAAATGGATGTGGATGAGGTATTGTGGAGGTACAACCAAAAGTTAACACGATAGCAATAACTTGTAGACGGACTACAACATAAAAAAAACTGGCCAAGTGCGAGTCGGACTCGCACACGAAGGGTTCCGTACCATTATTTATAAACACGCCTAAAAATCACGTTTTTTGTATGGGAGCCCCCTTAAATATTTATTTTATTCTGTTTTTTAGTATTTGTTGTTATAGCGGCAACAGAGATACATCATCTGTGGAAATTTCAACTGTCTAACTATCACGGTTCATGAGATACAGCCTGGTGACAGACGGACGGACGGACGGACGGACAGCGAAGTCTTAGTAATAGGGTTCCCGTTTTACCCTTTGGGTACGGAACCCTAAAAATGATTTATGAGTAAAAAATGTTAGTAGCCCACTGAGCTTCTTGTCACATCTTTGCAGTTAAAGTCGCGCTTCGATTTGGCATTTGGCAATAGAATATTATAAGAAAAAATAAACCTTGATTATCTGAATGTTACCACGATTATTCAGAAAGTCAATTGGGACCTGCCCAAGGCTTCGCCCTGAACCTCTAGTCTCTACACTACGTTAATTGTGTCGACTTGTGAAACGTCCGTATCGCAAGCACCTTCTTAAGAGCTAGGCTCTTCTCGGTGAAGTATTTTCTGCCATATATGCCGCCGTTTTTTTACTGGCCAATATAGCTACTTCTTGGTTTTCTACTTCTCCTATCTTTCCCTCTATTATTGTATTTATCAGGGCATCATGTCTTATTGAATGTCCAATGATTTCCCCCCTTCTATTTTCTACTAGCATATACCGCTTGCTAACAACGATGATAGGACCGAAAGTAATGCAAGGTTTTGTAGTCTAAAACTATCATAATATAGGCAATAGCGTTTGTAATGAAACCGGTCTGGGGCACATCGGGTTTATGGTTTCTAAGTCTATAACGGGCAGTGATAGAGACTATTTTTGGGTTTTGGATGGAGTTTAATAGATTACTCATGTCTCCTACTCAAGTAAATATCTTAAATACCTTATCCATGTATTATGAACTCCAAGTTAATTTCCATTAAGACTGCACCTTTCGGCGATGCTTAAGCCTCATTGGCTAAGAGATCGTGATACCCGACCACGCCGAGCGTAATCTAAGTAATAAAACTCGCACGTAACTGGTGAGATTATAAAAAAATGGTGGTGTATTGAGAATGAATCAGCTGGGTATGCTATCTCAAGGTGTCTTTATATCTTCGTCTAGTTCGTTCTTTTGTATTTCGTATTGCTGTCTCTTACTACAATCCTTTTGTTATTTAATATGATGACAATGGACAATACTGGAATGGGGTAAGAGACAGCAGTTAAGCAACACTTATTGGAATAAAGCAACTATAGAGTTTTTTGCCCATTCTTCTCCAGGGTGGTAGAGATACTATTATTATTATTTATTGACGATTCGTAAGTGCCTGTATTGGTTTATATACATAAAAAAATCTGATTCTGATTCAATACAATACTGCACTGAATGGCAAGATGTTAGAGTTCATGAAAATTATTTACTCACTGAAAAAGCTCATCTTTCAACGAAACGTCTTTGACTTTTGGTGCAAATGTATTATCCCCTACGCCTTTATTCTTGGGTGGAAATCCTCGTTAAAATCGATGTGATGGCTATCAGATATCGTACAATTCATAATTTATATCACAGTGCATCCTGTGGGAGACAATAGATGAGCCGGTGTCTCTATTTCCCGTTGGTTAATGTATTATACGAATATATTGCGGCGGCTAGAGTGGAGATTGGATGGACCAATTGCTTATGTAGGGTAACCATAGAATACAATATTTGTGAGACGACTGCGATCAACTGCATTGGAAAGTAAAACTATTTAAACATTTTTTTATTAAAATAACTTTAAGGGACGCCTTAATGTACTCTGTTAATAGTTAGTAATTACGTAGCTCTAAATTGAGGTCTATATTTATGCTAATTATGCTAAAAGCAATGTCAAACCCAAGGATTTTTAGTGAATAAAACAATACCGGCATACAAAACTATCCTAGCGACACCTATTGCAGATTAGTAAAACAAATAAACTGCGACTAAACTAAATTGCTAAATTTCAAAGGCTTCTAATTATCTATTTTGACACAGATAAGCGATAGTTCTCTAACCGGTTGTATAATTTACAAGTTTCTATGGATAAGCAAAATTGTATTTGTCACTTAAATAATATCGGGACGATTGCTTTGTCAGTCGTATTCTTAGTAAATGGTAAACTCACATAAATTTTGGGACGAAAGAACAGAGAAGGCAGACAAGCAGTAAGTCCTTACTAAGAAAAGCAGTGGAAGCCGAGTGGTCGAACGCACGCCTTGCAATCCAAGTGTTCAGGTTCAAACTCCGGATCTCGCACCTCTGGGTTTCATGGGCGAATCTTGTTTCAACCGAGATTAACCTGCACCTCTGAGGGAACTTGACTAGTTATCGATAGATGTGTGAAGTCTGCCAGCCCGGCCAGCGTGATGGACTGGGCTCGCATTGAATTGAGCCTCGTGCCTTGCAGTGGGACGTATAAATGGCTATAGTAGTAGTAGTAAGACAAATTCACAGATAAGACAGAATATATTACTTACATGCATACATATACTCACGCCTGTATCCCATGGGGGTAGGCAGAGACTACCGTTTGCCACACGCTACGATCCAGACAAACCTCTTTCGCTTCATCCACAGTCATATATCTTTTCATGCACTTCCGTCGGTTTAGGGTGATACGGACTTGACCTTTCTGGAAGAGACCGTTAATCTGGTCGTGAAAGGTCCTCCTCGGGCGCCCTCTGTATGTTGGTGTGTATGTTGAGGTGGTTTGGCCATGTAGAGAGGATGAATGAAAGTAGACTGAGGAAAGAAATATACCAGAAAAACGTGAGTGGAAATGTCAGAATATATTAGTTTTCCATTATTGGTGTGCCTCGTTATTCATTACAAACAACATTTTAGTTTATATTAAAGAAAGTCTCTCAAATATTTGTAAAGATGGCCGCCGTAACGTACAGTCACGAGCAGCGCGGTCACGGCTCCGCTTCATTACCGCTGTGTTATTTTCAATCATAACTATAAACAGGTATTGTTCGGCTAACTGTACCACAGATTTCTCCACACTTGCGTTTGAACGACTTATTTCGGATATGCTTGTTGCTAGGTACTTGACTCCTGGGTCTACAGGCGCGATAGAATTTTTGCCCATTTCTTTATTTATTAATCAATTAGAACGGCAATACAATTGCCACTTACATTAATGACACAGTAACACAATAGGTAAGACAGATATACCTTTCACTCTTTCCTACTAAAACGAACCGTATTATCTCATGAAAAGACTCATTTTTAGAGTTCCGTGCCTCAAAAGGAAAACAGGAACGCTTATAGGATCACTTCGTTTTCCGTCTGTCTTTCTATCAATTTCCCCAGGAACGCGTGGATGGCTCCAATCCTCCATCAAGTTAAAATTCATATCGAATACCCAGGTCTGCTGACCTGGGTATTCGATATGAATTTTAACTGCAGTGCAGTAGCAGTAGTAGCCGAGTGGTCGAACGCACGCCTTGTAAATCAAAGTGTGTAGGTTCAAACCCCGGCTCGCACCTCTGGGATTTATGTGCGAATCTCATTTTCAGCCGAGATTATCACTTGCTATGAAACGGTGAAGGAAAACATCGTGAGGAAACCTGCACGTCTGAAGGAACTTGTCTAGTTCTCGTTAGATGTGTGAAGTCTGCCAACCCGCACTGGGCCAGCGTGATGGACTATGGCCAGAATCCCCCTCGCATTGAGGAGAGGCCCGTGCCCAGCAGTGGGACGTTAAAAAGGGCTGTAGTAGTACCCAGGTCAGCAATACCTTGGAGCTGTAAAAAATCAAACTTCTAAGTCAACGCAATAAAAAAATACCGCAAATTTTGACTAGCAAGGGAATCAATACCTATAGGGTACTTCCCGTTGATCTAGAATCCCAAAATTTAATTAGAAGCATTGTCTTGTAGCACAAGTGAAGGGGAAAATCCGAAAATGGTACATTTTGAGTTATTTTTAGGGTTCCGTACCCAAAGGGTAAAACGGGAACCCTATTACTGAGACTTCGCTGTCCGTCCGTCCGTCAGTCCGTCTGTCACCAGGCTTTATCTCATGAACCGTGACAGTTAGACAGTTGAAATTTTCACAGATTATGTATTTCTGTTGCCGCTATAATAACAAATACTAAAAAATATAATAAAATAAATGTTTAAGGGGACTCCCATACAACAAACGTGGTTTTATGCTCGTTTGTATAGATAACGGCACGGAACCCTTCGTGCGCGAGTCCGACACGCACTTGGCCGGTTCTTGTATTTGTTGAAAAATATTCGAGACTCGATTCGTGTGACGAACTATTTACACATCTACAAATGTGTACAGAACCCTCGGTGCGTGAGTCCGTATCCCACTTGGCCGGTTTTGACTTAGGTAATATGACTCTTCACCTTCGATCAATTTCGTAAGTTCGGCATACATTTGCTATACTTATTGAAAAGTTAGTTTAACCCAATTCCTTGTTATTGTTTCATCGCATTTAACTTTTGTTTAACTTTTTTGTTCAATCCACCTCAATTCTATTGAGCCCCCGGCACAGTGGCGCGTCAACCCTCGCGCGTATAAATATTTTTACAAGTTTTTTTTTTTCTATTAACTTGCAATGTATGTCCGGGTGGAATCTTGCAACTGAATTTTAAATCAGTTGTCTTTAACCGATTGAGCTGAAACTTGGTGTACACGCTTATTTTGGATGACAATGCATGCTTAGCTATGTGACGTCATTCTAATTCCAAGATGGCGGAATAGTTATTTTTTCTGCACTACCACAGAATGGGTATCAAATGAAAGGGCTCGCTGAGGAGATTACGGAAACTAAAGACTATTAAAAAAAAGCTTGTTCTTAAAAAGTTTTTTATTCCAATACCAAAACGAACTCTGTGCTATAATATAAGCATAAAGATTGAATCTTCTGTCAAAATTCGCTTGCGCTGTCAGTGTCGTTTAGTTGAAGAATGATCTTTTTCTATGAGACAATACGGTTTGTTTTGGTATGGAACACATTTGACGCGCGTTGGCGTCCCAGTGTGCGAGAAGCCTTATGATTTTTGTATTGCTTGACGTAAAAGTAAATACTACTTCCCAAACTTCTTTTTTTATCTTTACTTGTTCGTTCAAAGTATTGTTAGACTTATAAAATTGATTGTTGGCTTTTTGTATTATGAGAATAAGTTAATTTAAATTTAGGGAGTCGAACTTAATTGCTGGATTGTATGACTGACATAAGATTGATAACTCTTTTATTGTTTCACCTCGACAATTTAAATTTTCACTAAACGTGTATCCTAGTCAAGCAGCCTTATGAAGTGTTTTTTAACTGTCAATTGAATATTATTTAAATTCGGAATATATAATTCATTGGATGTTGTTTATTTATATAAATTCAGTCTTTTTTCTGTGAACAGGGGGGCAATTCTCGCATAACAGACAGGAATTCGACATTATGTCGAAACAAAACGCCAGATTGGACGTATTTTTTCGACTTGTTTCGACATGTATCGAATCAAAGATAATTTTGAACATGCGAGAATCTCCCAGCTGGGGTTACCACCTCTTCAAGTATTGTAGTTTCTATAGTTACTGTAAAGTTTTTAGGGTTCCGTACCCAAAGGTTAGTCACCAGGCTGTATCTCATGAACCGTGATAGTTAGAGAGTTGAAATTTTCACAGATGATGTATTTCCGTTGCCGTTATAACAACAAGTACTAAAAGCCAGATTAAAGTTAATATTTAAGAGGGCTCCCATACAACAAACGTGATATGATGACGTTTTTATAGATAAAGGTACGAAACCCTTCGTGCGCGAGTCCGACTCGCACTTGGCCGGTTTTATTTGTATGTTTATTAATTAAATTTGTCCTTGATTTTAATTACTCGACTTTGGCATAAATACCCGCGTCATCATTTCTTAAAAAAAGAAGAAAACTGTTTAAAGTAAGATCACCCGAAAGATACCATTAGTATCGCGAATAAGAAAATGGTGTTTATCTGTAAGGAAGGAGAGCACCTTTTGCCGTAGCAGGCATTAAACCTTCGCAAATAAACCTACGGGAACTTGGCAGCTTTTGTTACGTCTTGTAAAGATAGAATCATGGTGATAAGCGAAGCGACAGCTGTAGTTTATTTATTTATTTATTTAACAGGACATCCAAAAACTGTAGCATTAATAACACATTAATATAAAATACAAATAAGGGAAAACTAAATGCACATTTAACAAAGGTGCCACAACATGCATAAGTAAGAGGAATAACATAAAAGGAACATTGGTAATAAATGAAAAATAAGAATGCGATAATAAAAATTAAATTAAATTAAATGTGATGAGTGACTAGAAGGCTATCATTGACGCACCATGACAAGATCAGTTTGCGAAATTTGTAGAGTGTACCATTAAACAAATCCACTTCATGACCGATTGAGTTGAAGGTAGTTGACAGGCTTGATAATAGGAAGTACTGTTTTAGGTTCGTTCTGGCGGGTTCTTAATGTAAAAGGCTAATTGCACGAGTTGACCGAATCGGCAACCTGCGAGGTACATTAAACTTATTGTTTGTTGTAGCAAGAGCGCCTAGACTGGACTTATGTCACAGAATATGTTGATTATATCTCTTTCTATCGTATGAAATAAGACAGAGAGTGACCGAGCCAATCCGTGACAGAGGTCTTGTCTTGACATGCGTGCTGACACCACTGAAATATGTAGTTTTAATACTTTGACATTAAACTTTCTTTGAAATAAAACTATTTTACGGATTTTATCGCGTTTATTTACTATTTAAAACTATATAGTCCGTAAAATAAAATCCGTAAATACTACTATAAAATCCGTAAAATAGTTTTATTTCAAAACAATATTAAACTTTCTTGCCAAAATTTGCCTCTGGCCGGAATTGAACCTGCGACCACCTAGCTCAGTGAGCCGGCCTAAACCACTAAACAAACGTTTACAACAGATTTGAACCCCGAGAAATTAGCTTCGCTTATGTACAAGTGGCCCCCTTTAACTTGAACCATTGTAAAGCACGTAGGTAAATCGTGATTTCTTTAGATTTAAACTCGCGTCCTCTGCGCATTTAATGTCTCTGCTCACTACTCCGTTCAACTAAAACTAAACTAAACTAAACTACTGAACTAAATTAAACTACTAAACTAAACTATTGAACTAATCTACTAAACTAAACTATTAAAACTAAGCTATAATTATTTGCCTATGCAAAATTGAAGCGTTAAGATAATCCGCCTTCGTAAACGAGAGGTTTCGGGTTCGAATTTTATCCTTGTCAGTCAGTTCTTTAGTCAGTTTGTAGTACGGTCATAGTATTGAACGGGGTAGTGGGCAAACGGCTTTATACCCAGTGTTTAAGTATACAACGCGAGGAATGGTTAACATTGCTGAATTTTGCAGGATTTTAGAATTGTGCATCCTTCAACAGAAATTTATATTTTTCTTGCTTTAAAGTTTCAACTTAATTTCAAAGTTATTTTACTATACACGGTGTATCAGAAGTCCGAAATAATACTTTGGGTACATATACAGTAGCTCATATGTGGATGCTTAGTGAAGACAGTTTATACCTAACTATCATAGTTTCGGAGTTATGGACCTTTGAATATTTGTCATAGGCTGGGGCGTAACTACCGTCGTATCAGCCGTATCAATTATACGGGGCCCCCGGGAACGCCTGTCAGACCTGTCACTATTGTCTATAGAGGCAGAAACTTTAGCATAACTAATTATTAAAATAACTAAGATAAGCAGTGGTACCCGAGTGGTCGAACGCACGCCTTGCAATTCAAAGTGTGCAGGTTCGGACCCCGGCTCGCTCCTCTGGGTTTATGTGCGAATCTCATTTTCATCCGAGATTACCATTTGCTTTGAAACGGTGAAGGAAAACATCGTGAGGAAACCTGCACGTCTATAGAAAGGCGTGTGAAGTTCACCAACCCGCACTGGGTCAGCGTGATGGACTATAGCCCAAAAATCTCCCTCGTATTGCGGGAGAATGTGCCCGGTATAATGGCAATAGGCTCGCCCCCTATTACATTGGGACCAAAAATGCATCGGCGAAGTGTGAGCGCACTGCAGTGCACCTCTGCCTACCCCTTCGGGGAATACAGGCGTGATGATGTATGTATGATGTATCACTAAGATTTGATAAATCAGTTTACCGAAAAAATGTCAAGAATGACAGTAGAGTGTATATTTAACAACATGCTAATTTTATATAGGACTCGAGACATTACAAGTTATAGAAATTGTCGACGAAATTTTTTTTGAAAAAACATGCTTGACTTTCGATCAATTTTTTATACCATTCTGTTGTATATCCGATACTGATGCAAACGGGAAAGTATTATTTTGGACTTCTGAAACACCCTGTATACAAATAAATAAAATTGAAGTGTCTATTTGTACTGTCTAATAACAGCTTTTTACTATAGGTATTTAAAGTAAATACGGTACATTTAAAAAAACTAAAATACCTATCTCTGTCTGTTGGTTTGTGCCGGCTAATCTCCAAATTCCTGGACAGACTTGGACGGGATCTTCATTGGTAGAAAACTGAAGGTGTACGTGGTAACTTAGGATACTTTTATTTAATATTATAAAAAAAAATAACATAATGATAAATAATACAAGGGTTCCTACATTTCGTGGGTATAATATATTTTAAGGGATTAAAAGTGTTGAACAGTGGGCAGAACAACTAAAAAGTCAGAAAAAAAAATGTTCTAAAATCAAAACATAATTTAAACTTCAAATTAATGTCGAATAATTGTTGAACACGAAATACAAAACTGAGAGGCCTCGTCCAAATTACTCGCGACTCACTTCTTAGATTTTACAAAATTCATAAAAAAATACTGTATAATTGAATGACCGCTGTAACAACGGCGGCGTAATCAAAAGGTTGCGCTTTTAGGGTACCGTATGATAAAAATAAATTTATTAATACTTAATTATATAATCCCCTTACCAATCTTTAAACTTTACAAGACCTGTTTTGCAGTAATTTTGTTATACTTGTTCGATTCCCGGTAGAGGCAAATTTCAAGAATGCCTGTTTCGGAATTTGCCCTAGTCTGGGTATAACTGGGATCACCCCCGGCCCATTGTATTGCTTAGTTTGGAATCATACGATGAGTATGTATTGTTTAGTGTTTTTTTTTTAATCTTGAATCCTACTAATGGAGGGTTGTTTGTTATTCTGTCACGCGAAAACTACGGAACGGATTTTGATGAAGCTTTACAGTAGTATAACGATATTGTGTAATCGAATTCTGCGCGGAGGAAGTCGCGGGTAGAAGCTAGTATAAAATATACAGAATTCTCTGATCAAAACTCAGCGTGCTTGCCTGTAATATGTACTTTTATTAAAGACTTATCTTCAAAGAGAAGCAATAGATTCAATTAAGATACATTTTTAATGAACAACGGCTGTGGGCCACGTTTAGTTTATCAAAGACTGCCTCAGGAGGGAGGCGCTTTGAAATGGAAGTTTTGTGTGACCCTCATCTTTGCGCAACAGGATAAGCTGTACTTAATTTAGCGAGTCGGCTTTTTTAATTGCTCCAATTTTTTTGGGTCATCGAAAATTTTATACACTCGTTTGTTTTATGTATAAAAAATAATGCCATGAAATACTTAAAAAAAAATATTTTCGCAGAGTATATACATAAAACAATAATTTCTGTGGCAGAACCACACGACCATACGTAAATTTCGCTCACGTTGTTTAAGATATTTCGTTCAAAAGTGTGTTTCTTCTATATGTTAATAAAGATTGTTTTGGTATTGGCGAGAAGTCCTGGTGAACCTTTTTGCGAACACCTTCATGTTAATTTAACTTGAGTGATTATGAAGTTGTAATTTCAAAATCCTCTCAAAAATATAACACAAATTAAGTTTAATAGTTACCTGAACTGTTAAACGTTTTTCAATGGTTTGAAAAATACAATTTTTCCGTGCACGATCCGGAGAACATCCGGCGCCGGCCGGTAATTCCGGCTCGTGACGTCACACTGCAATCTTACTGCACCACTCGCACCGATACTTTACTGTTATACTCTTAAAAATCCACTTTTATACCAATATTTATGAAGGAAATAAAACGGAAAAAAAAGTATAAACAGCGGAAAATTTTTCGTTCCGTTATTTTTGAACTTTATCGCACTGTGCAGTCGAGTTTAAATGGCTGAAGCTTTTTCAAGGAAATAAATGGAGGAAATTTTTGATCGTATCTTTTTGTTTTTCAAACCACTGTGTAACTAAGACTTTTTTGTATGAAAATGGTGACTATGGAGTTAGGATTCACAGCATTTTATGTTTTTTTTTAGAAATTTACACAGATAAAAGAGTTTATATGACTTAAAAAAAAAGTAAAAATTACAGGGTCATTTTCTCGGTAAATCTGACAGTTGAATGAGATAAAATTTCTGTCTACGCAGCACAGTGTATTATAAACCCCATTTTTGTTGCATGCTGTTTTTATTATAGAAATAGATAGTTATTATCATTTTAAGCATTAGAGTAAAACTCCGGAGTCGATACGACAAGTAGTTTATTTTATAAAAATTGCCAAAGTTCACCATAATCCGGGTCCTAAAAATCACAAAAAAAATAATTAAAAAAAAACTAAACTAACTATGTAAGTTTTGATTGCAGATAATAATTACACACATAATATTACATATTTACACAAGTTTTCGTTCATTTACCTTGAGTAATTAAAAAGATATAATTTATTATTCAAGTTTTCTTCATCATTTTTTTACTCCGTCATAATGGCGAATTAGATTATGATTTTTACATCAAACGATTGCTTAAATTTGTTTTTATTATTGGTATTTAAATCACGTTCTAAATCCGTGTTATTTCAAAATTATCGGTGATTATCTTGTTTCGGTCAGGGTTGTCACTTTCGTATATCCGGATTATAAATTAAACAACGGTTTTTCTGTGAGACAGAGAGTGAGTGAGTTTATTCCAGAACATGATTTGTCATACAATCGTACAGTAGTTCTTGATAACACAATAGATGGCAATACTGGTATTTTGATATAATACTAACACCCCCACTTATCAAAATAACATAGATGCCTACAATATTTTA
Organism: Ptilodon capucinus; assembly: GCA_914767695.1. Lineage (NCBI taxonomy): Eukaryota > Metazoa > Arthropoda > Insecta > Lepidoptera > Notodontidae > Ptilodon > Ptilodon capucinus. The sequence goes on from OU611831.1 coordinate 2,381,883, forward strand.
TTTACCCCATCTAAATTAAACAAAATAATTATATTGCTTTTACATCCTGTATTCCTAATAACTGCAAAAAATAATAATGCTTGGTATTACCCAAACCTTTAGTTAACAGGTCTGCTGGCATTTCAGCTGTTTCCAAATATCTTAGTTCAATAATTTTATCAGCAATACAGTCTTTACAAAAATGGTAGCGAATATCTATATGTTTGGTTCTCTTATTAAAACTACTACTTGAAGACAGCTTAAGTGCACCCTGATTATCATTGAATATAGTTATTGTATAGGAAGCATTAATAATTTCCTACAAGCAAGTTATGCAAATAAATTGCTTCTCTGCAAGCATCTGCTATGCCCATGTATTCAGATTCTGTGCTTGAGAGAGCAACGGTTCTCTGTTTCTTAGCCTCCCATGACACTATACTACCAGCTAATTTGAAACACATACCTGTGTAAGACCGCCTATCAATAATATTGTTTCCCCAATCTGCATCAACATACCCTTCTAATTTATCATTACCACATCTAGTATATTTTAAACCATAATATCTAGTCTTTTTTAAATATTTTAAAATTCTTTTTGCATAAGCCCAAGTTACATTATCATAGCAATTGTTGAATTGACTAAGGAAACTTACTGAATATGCTATATCAGGCCTGGTTAATACCGCTAAATACATGAGCCCACCTATTAGTTTTTGATAAGGTATTTGACTATCACTATTTTTATTTCCTAAATTAATATTCAATTTAGACTCTAAAGGTGTATCAGCTAGCTTACAATCTGTCATGTTAAATCTATTCAATAACTGATTAATATAATTATCTTGGCTCAATGTAACAGTGCCACTAATTTTATCAATATTTACAGTCATTCCTAAACAATTTTTAACTTGTCCTAAATCTTTTAATTTGAACTTTGAAGACAATACCTTTTTTAAATTATTACATTCAATATCATCATTTGTAAACACAAAGAAATCATCGACATACAATGTTATTATTGTTCTCTTTTTATCCTTAATTTTAGTGTACAAACATGGTTCTAGTTTGGAGCGTATATAACCATTGCCAACAAGACATTCGTCAACTTTCTTGTACCAGGCCCTTGAGGATTGCTTTAGACCATAAATAGCTTTATTCAATTTAAGTACTTTATTATTATAGTTATTTTGAGAATTTGATAAGCATTCTGGTATTTCCATATAAATTGTCTCCTCAAGGTCCCCATTCAAGAATGCTGTAGTGACATCAAGATGTGTAACATCTAAACCAAGTTTTACAGATAATGCAAACAGTAATCTTAAAGTTGAATGCCTTACTACAGGCGAAAAAATCTCTGAATAGTCCACATTTTGCTTCTGCATATAGCCCTTGGCTACTAAACGGGCACGGTAGCGAACACTATTATCTTCGCTCATCTTTTTACGCAACACCCACTTACACTTCACTACAGTTTCATTATTCTTTGGCATATCTACTAGCTCCCACGCATGATTGTCCTCAAAACTTTTAAGTTCTTCTTTCACTGCCTGTAACCACTGTTCCTTTTCTACTCCTTGTAGCGCTTCTTCCAGACATAATCCATTAGCATCATCAAACACTTCCTCCGGAATGCACATATTTGACATTCCATACCTTTCTGGTTTCTTTCTGAGTCTGCTGGGTCTGTCACGCTGCTTTGGTGAGTCATAAGCATCTTCATACTCACTAGGAACATAAGTATCATCGGAGTTATCTGATGTTTCAAGCAGTGTATCCTCATCCGTTGTTATTTCATTTGAACTTGATCTATCCTTGATAATTGTGTCCCCCACTGAACGTGAGTTTTCAATAATTGGTATACTGGCAAGATTCTTCTCATCTTCCATGACTACAACATCTCTACTTGTTGTCACACGTTTTGTTCTAGGGTTATATATTCGGTAACCTTTAATATCATCCGGATAACCCACCAGTATGTGCTCCTCTGACTTTCTGTCCCATTTCTGGCGCTTCTCTTTGGCCACATGAACCATGACCTTGCTTCCAAATATTCGCAAGTGACTTATATCTGGTTTGCGTCCAGTCCAGACTTCATAAGGAGTCTTTTCATTCAATGCGGGAAGAACAGTACGATTTTGTAAATAAACAGCAGTGTTCGTGGCCTCTGCCCAGAACTGTTTTCCTATGTTTGCATCAAATAATAAGCATCTGGCTTTCTCTACAATTGTTCGATTATTGCGTTCTGACAAGCCATTTTGTTCAGGGGTATACGGGTTACTCCTTTGGTGAGTGATACCTTCTTTCTTGAGAAATGAGTCAAATTCTTTGTTACAGTATTCACATCCATTATCGCTTCTCAATATCTTTATTTTCTTATTAGTTTGTTTTTCAACTTTTGCTTTAAACTCTGAAAAACATTGGAGTGCTTCACTTTTATGTTTAATGAAATACACATGCATCATTCGACTAAAGTCATCTATAAATAATATGAAGTACCTGGAACCTGCTAGTGATTCAAACTCCATAGGTCCACATATGTCAGTGTGAACTAAATGCAGTAATTCTTTGCTTCTTGAACCTTCATTTGTGAATGGCAAACGACACTGTTTGCCCTCACAGCAAATTGTGCATGACGTCTTGTCAATATCAATTTTTTCTTGGAGGTTCATTCCATTCACAGCACTTTTCATTTTATTTAGGTATTTACTATTAACATGGCCCAATCGGCGATGCCAAGTGATCCCTGAGGCAGACAAATTAGCCACCACACTATCAGGTACTATCAACTTGTACACTCCATTATTCAACACCGCTGTGGCTACTAATTCACTGTTTCTATTATAAACTTCACAGCCATTTGTTGTAAACTGAACTGTATTACCGGATTTTATTAACTGGCTCACTGACAATAGGTTGGTAGTCAATCCTGGAGCGCATAATACATCCTTGACTGGTATTTCAAATTCATATTTATCGGTTTTTGTTACAATGGTCACATCTCCGGATCATAATACTTGCAACCTCTCGCTGTTAGCAACACATATATCCCTCATTTTGTGATAAATTGCATTCTCAATCCACTGTTCATTAGCTGTTAAATGCATGCTCGCACCTGAATCAATGTACCAGTCATATTTGTTGAATTTTCCATTCAGAAACACTGCACTAAACGCATTACTTTGTTTACGTTGTATTTCTTTTGTATTCGTACTGGTATTATCACTATTTGGGCACTGATTCTTATAATGACCCGGCTGTTTACACCGGTAGCATTTGACATGACTTTTAGTGCCGCCATTGAAGTTTGTTTTCGTTGCGTTCCGTTCGTTCTGTTGATATCTTTGCGCATTGGCCATAGACAATTTATTATTTTTTCTATGTTGCCATTTCTGCGTACCGCTTGCGAATGCACCACTAACTTCATCAGATTGACCGCTCACTTCCGTTTCCACCATATCCATGAGTTTTGTTCTAATGGCGTCGGTTGTGATTTGTATACCAGAATGTTCAATCGCCATGATCATGGGCATGAATTTTTCAGAAAGCCCCGCCAACAATAAGCAACCGATCCACTCATCACTGATTTTAAATCCTGTCCCACTTAACTTTTGTCCTGTTTCGACTATTTGCGTTACGTACGACTGCATGGAAACACAATTTTCTTGGCGAATCGATATCAAATTACGTAAAAGAGATATTCTTCGTGTAAATCCTGAATCATCAAATAATGCCTTTAATTTATTCCATAGCTCCAATGAAGTCTGCACGTCTTTGATGTGTACATATAACGCACTGTCAATGGTCATTATTAATTTTGCCTTGGTTCTCGCGTCGTCTGCGGCTTCTATTTTTTTCCCGGCTTCTGGCTTGATGCAGTGCAACTTGTCCTCCAGGATCAGAAAATTCTCCGCTGCGAAGATCCACTCATTGTAGTTCTCACGCCCTTTTAGCTTAGGCACATTTACTAGGTAGTTCGTTGTCATTCTTGCAAACTTTTATCGCAAATACTGAATAACACTGCTATCACTACTTTTACTTGAGAATAGACTACAAATATGAATAAAAACTGAATATTATACTGGGCTGGGCCCATAACCTATAAATTAAACAACGGTTTTTCTGTGAGACAGAGAGTGAGTGAGTTTATTCCAGAACATGATTTGTCATACAATCGTACAGTAGTTCTTGATAACACAATAGATGGCAATACTGGTATTTTGATATAATACTAACACGGATACTATTAATTTTTATTATTTTTTTAGGTCCATACAGTTGGTGTTCTAGTCGGTCCACATTCATTTATTCATAACAAGGAAACTAAATGGATTCGTTTTTACTATTGATGGAACCCTAAAATTTTTAAAACAATAGTTGATGACTTCTAGATAGAACAAAAGTTTTTAATGCACTATTTAGGTAATTTTTTTATAATTAAAATTGAAATTAATATTTTCAGTAAAGGTGACAACCCTAGGCCTTAAAAATCCGGATAAAACTTAAATCAGTTATAACTTTGAGATAACGCGGAATAAAAAATTGATTTAAATAGCAACGATAAAGGTATATTTAAGTATTTTTTTAGTCTAGAAATCATAATCTAATTCGCCATTATGACGGAGTAAAAAAATGATGAAGAAAACTTGAATAATAAATTATATCTTTTTAATTACTCAAGGTATATGAACGAAAACTTGTGTAAATATGTAATATTATGTGTGTAATTATTGTCTGCAATCAAAACTTACATAGTTAGTTTAGTTTTTTTTAAATTATTTTTTTTGTGATTTTTAGGACCCGGATTATGGTGAACTTTGGCAATTTTTATAAAATAAACTACTTGTCGTATCGACTCCGGAGTTTTACTCTAATGCTTAAAATGATAAGAACTATCTATTTCTATAATAAAAACAGCATGCAACAAAAATGGGGTTTATAATACACTGTGCGCAGTCATGGTAAGCCTACTGGGGCAATTGTAAGGTACTAGATGCAGTGTTAAAGTGCGTGGACAGAAAAACCTTGTCCGTAATAGCAATATAAGCTTGACAACAAGTCAATGGACAAGAACTAATGACAGGAGCTTACGGGCCGTCGCAAGGACGGTCGTGTTCGTATTTTATATACAAAGGGGCGTGACTATCATATTTCATCGCCTCACGCCCAGTACACGTGTTCGCGAGATATGTTATGTAATACAGATTAACATGGGAGAGTGTTGGCATTTGGGTTCATGGATTATGGTAGACTTTGGGTGATTCCTGTTCAGATCTTTTCATATTTTACGAAATTAATAAAATGGTAAAATTTAATGGAATAAGATGAGGAATGGCTGCACTTGCAGTTAGCGGGTATTTCAGTCTACTACTACAGCCCTTTTAACGTCCCACTGCTGGGCACTGGCCTCCCCTCAATGCGAGGGGGATGCAGGTCATAGTCCACCACGCTGGTCCAGTGCGGGTTGGCAGACTTCACACATCTATCGAGAACTAGTCAAGTTCCCTCAGACATGCAGGTTTCCTCACGATGTTTTCCTTCACCGTTTGATAGCAAGTGATAATCTCGGATGAAAATGAGATTCGCACATAAATCCCAGAGGTGCGAGCCGGGGTTTGAACCTGCACACTTTTGATTTGCAAGGCGTGCGTTCGACCACTCGGCTACCACTGCTCCTGTATTTCAGTCAGTGTCAAGTAATTAATAACAAGATCAATAAATCCTACTAATATTATAAATGTGACAGTTTGGGAGGATGGATGGATGGATGTTTGTTAGTCTTTAACTCGAAAACCGCTGTACGAATTTTGATAAAACTTTACAGTATTATTGTTTATGCATCAGAATAACATACAGGCTTTTAATTATAACGATATTGAATATTTGAAGTATGCGCAGACGAAGTTATAAATAGCTAGTTACAAAGAAAAATGGGTGATGAATCCTACTTAATACTCCTAATACTGCAACATCCTTCACACACTTATGGTGGTTATAATTAAAGGAGGGCAATCTCCTATGGGAAATAAATGTAAAAGTGTCCGTCGAAATGCATTAAATAATAGTTCAAAAACCTTCCACAATGGCGCTGGTGTCGGCATGGTATATATCGACGCCCCCCTGGAATAAGTTGGTAAGCGCTATTTAAGGATCTTTTCCTGTTATGCCAGATTCGGAATCAGCGATTTTTCCGTACCGGTTTATTCCCGGGGGGCGTCGATATATACCTATGACACTAGCGTCATTGTGGAAGGTTTTTAATAATACATCATCACGCCTGTATTCCCTGAAGGGGTAGGCAGAGGTGCACTGCACAACGCCCACACTTCGCCGATGTATTTTGGTCCCAATTTAATAGGGGGCGAGCCTATTGCCATTATACGGGGCACATTTGAACCATTGTTTAATGCATTTCGACGGACTTTTTTTTCAATACACAGATGACACTCCTTTACTCTACCCTCCATAACACACTGACCGTTTAACCGACACTATCTGACACACATCTGACACCACGACACTGGTGTCAGCGCGCGTCAATCACGCCAGCTTGCACAAAAAGCATTCTTTCAACGTTGAGTAACACTTGTAGAAGTAAAAGTGGCTTTTCGTGAGGATACCTCATTCACGTTTTGTAATGTGTGGTAACATTTAGCGTTGAAAGCCCTGAACTTACGAGGGCGAACGAATTCACTTGATTTTCTGTTTGAATATGTGCTCTGTGCGGTATTTAACTAAATATTAATAAGTAATGACAATACTTGTATTTAATATTAGACTGTCGTGAGTATAATTCGTTTCTAGTATTGTGTCAAAGGTGCTGTCTGCTCTCATGGCGTTGCTGCTCCTGAGAATGTATTACTCGCAATCCTTACTATTTATCATTTTGAAAAGAGAAAGTTGAGTTTCTTACCGGCTCTTCTCAGTGGAAGCAGCATTCCGAACCGGTGGTAGAATCTGACTATCTGTAAGTGATTTTTTGGCCTACACGAATAAAAAAAAAATATTTTGATTAGGTATCTTAATTCTTCTTTTTTCAAGAAATGAATGATATGACGAACTTTCATGGGAATACCTTGACGAATGTACTCCACCTGCTACCTTAGTAGTTTCTGCCAATAATTATTAGCAAAGACAAATTCAATAAATACACATTAGGAATAATAAAACCGGCCAAGTGCGAGTCGGACTCGCGCACGAAGTGTTCCGTACCATTATCTATAAAAACGGCAAATTTGTTGTATGGGAGCCCCTTTACATATTTATTTAATTTTGATTTTTAGTATTTGTTGTTATAGCGGTAACAGAAATACATGATCTGTGAAAATTGTAACTGTCTAACTATCACGGTTCGTGAGATACAGCCTGGTGACAGATGGACGGACGGAAGGACAGCGGAGTCTTAGTAATAGGGTTCCCGTTTTACCCTTTGGGTACGTAACCCTAAAAATGGGTGATAAAGGTGGTGGATGAATCCATATCGCATGACTGTGTGAGCGAATTTTGAGGCGTGGGGGCAGTGGTGGCTTTTACGACAGAAATTCAGTCTGCATATTGTCACAGAGTTCATTTTAGTATAGGAATACATTTTGACGCGCGGTTTTTAACGCCCCAGTGTGCGGGGGGGTGGTCTTCATAACTGCAGCTAGCAAGATATTGCACGCCATCTTTAGAATTACCCCATTTGTCACACGACACACTTCGGCGAACATTTTTCATTAGCGCTGCAAGTTTCGCGGCGAGACCGCGTTTCGCTGTTATTGAGAAAGTTGCGAAAGAATTGAGTGATAACTATTTGCGGTCGCCATCTCGTATTGGAGCTACCTATAGACGGATATACCTACTTTTACACGAATATAAATAAATATTGACATAAAGCACATACCCATGGGTACCATAAAATGGATTGGGGTTGATCCAAGTTACACCCACGCCAGGGCAAATTCCGAAACGGCCAGTTCCAATATTTTCTACTGACCGAAATCAGTGAGGCATATTACCATTTCGGACTTCTGAAATATTCTGTATGTTGCACGCTGCAAATGCTGTCCCAAAAGTTAACTCGCGTGGTCAGCACGTAATTTATTTACTACTACTACAGCCCTTTTAACGTCCCACTGCTGGGCACGGGCCTCCCCTCAATGCGAGGAGGCTTCGGGCCATAGTCCACCTCGCTGGCCCGGTGCGGGTTGGCAGACTTCACACATCTATCGGGAACTATTCAAGTTCCCTCAGACGTGCAGGTTTCTTCACGATGGTTTCCTTCACCGTTTCATAGCAAGTGATAATCGCGGATGAAAATGAGATTCGCACATGAATGCCAGAGGTGCGAGCCGGGGTTTGAACCTGCACACTTTGATTGCAAGGCGGACGTTCGACCACTCGGCTACCACTGCTTTGCGTATTTATTTACCGCGGTAAATTATGTGCATATAGCTATTTTGATATTTCTTGGGCCTCGTAAGAAAAATAATAAAATAAACATACATGACAAAATCAAATGTAAATAACAAAAGTTTTAACGATGTATTTCGCATTCCGGGACGCCCTTCACACACTGGAGCTAGTGAATTCAATGTGTTGACTTTTTAAGAATGTGCTCTATTTTAATATAATATTACTTCAAGATTGATTTTCTATCGTAAAAGCCACACGCCCACGCGTTTAAATTTAATCGCGTCATCTATGACATAAATAAATAAATCATCACGCCTGTATTTCCCGAAGGATTCACAATTCGCCAAAGTATATGGTCCCAATTTATTAAGGGGCAAGCCTATTTCCAGTATACCAGGCACATTCGGCTGTATACCAGGTACCAGTATACCAGGCTCAATACGAGGATGATTTGCGATTTGGTGGCGAGTGTGGTCGCTGGCCGGACAGGTTGGTGAACTTCACACGCCTAGACGTACAGGTTTCCTCACGATGTTTGCCTTCACCGTTCAGAAAGTGTTTTTTTGGACGCACGCGTTTTCAAGAGGCTATATGCACAGGCATTTACAGAACCCTAATAAACGCCGCTTGCATTGAATGCTGCAGACTTCGCCTCGTTATATCATCACGCTTCGGCACACAGGAGCTCGACACTTTCAAAATGGTGATATGCGCCCATAACATATGCCTTTACATGGAGAACTTTGAACAACTGTTTATTACGTCACATATACAACTTTATTTATAATACAAACTACCTTGCTATCCTGTGTTATGTTGTGTCAATTTATAGAAATACTAAAATTGAAGTGTATGTTTGTAATATTCAAATAACAACTTTTTACTAAATGCATATGAAACACAATTTCTTTTTTGTCTGTCTGTCTGTCTCTTTTGAAACAGCTGTACTGACGGGACTTTCACTGGCAGATAGCTGTTGGAGCTACTTTAATGTTCTCGAGGGCACAGCTAGTTCAAAAATAAAAAAAAAAAATCATAAAATTACAAGTTTATTTTTTTCCAGGTTTTGACAAGCTGGTCAGTTAGGTCGCTTGTAGCCTCTGTTCTGTTGTCATTGATCGTAACCAAATTCATTTCAGTTTGTCTTTTACGTTCAAAATCGGTTTAATACCGAATCTGTTTAGAAAATACCTTCATACACCTTCTCCTGTCTTCATCACCTCACCTTCATCCTTGAGGTAATTTCAACATAAAATATGAGTATTTATATAGGGTTAACCCTCAAAATCAGTGAACGTACTGCCGGTGCGCGGAGGCTGTCGGTCTTATCTCGTAACAAATGATTATGGAATTCATGGAAGATGAATGACTAAGGTGCGGCTTACCGGTCTCATGTACCGATAGAAAAATAAATTTTGAATGGAGTTTCTTGCCCATTCTTCTCTATAGGAAATGCATTCTTAGTTGGTGGTAGAAATATTACAATTATATAAGAGTAACAAAAATATTTTTGTTTATTGACCATTCATAAGTAGGGGGAGTTTGGACTTTGGACACAATTTTTTTTATTTTATAATCTACTGCATTGTGATGTATTTTTAGTCTTTCATATGATTTTACGGTCATCTATGTACATAAAAGGCTATACACAAATACCCATTTGCAAATATTTAAAGTAAAGTGGGCAAGAACGCCCGCCTTGAACGTAAGGGGTGCAAGTTCAAATCCCAGGCCCGCACCTCTGAGATAATGTTCATGTGTGAACGTAATTTTCAACAATAATTACCACTTGCTGAACGGTGAAGGAAAACATCGTGAGGAAACCTGCACGTCTGTAGAAAGGCGTGTGAAGTTCACCAACCCGCACTGGGCCAGCGTGGTGGAGTATGGCCCAAATCTCCTTCGTATTGAGGGGGAATGTGACCGGTATAATGGCAATAGGCTTGCCCCCTATTACATTGGGACCAAAATACATCGGCGAAGTGTGGGTGAACTACAGTGCACCTCTGCCTACCCCTTCGGGGAATACAGGCGTGATGATGATTATGTATGATGTATTATAAAGTAAGGTATTCTGCCTTGTCATCAACTAACCTTTTGAAAAAAGGGAATTATCTTTATTGGTTTATATGAATAACATTTGTTTTTTTTTTTTTCTTTTTTATCAAATTCGTTTTGGTATTGGGAAATAATTTTCAGCGTGTGTGTTCATGCCGTACTGTGTCCGAGGGTTAATATTTACAAAATGACCAACCCCCTCCCCCCCCTCACCACCACCTGTTTTTAATATTACTTTCAGTTTTAGACAGTTGACTCATTATAAAATCTGTCAAACATTTACAGTTACTATTGAAAAAACGGTACTTTAAGAGGTGGTGCCCTTTTTTGTGAACTCTACATAACATTGAACGAGGAAACCCGTTGAAAACTCAACTTAGACCCGGTTTGATACACAGAAAGAGACAGCAATAGGGAGTTAAAAATATTTTCGTGAGATGCCTCTCGACCCACGTCTATTTATCATCACGAACTCTTCTTAATGGGGGTGAAAAAAAATTTGACTAAATGGAGTGATGTTTTCATAGCGAGTCAGTTATTTTTCCTGTTCTGGGTATTGGTTCGAGCCAGTTTGATATTTTTTTATTGAAACAAGAGTGGATTTGGATCTGTATTATTTTAAATGCTTAAGCACACTGGGGCATGGACGCACGCGTGTAAATAAAAAAATTCCAATGACAAAATGAACTCTGTTACAGGATACATAAAGGTTATTTTCTGTGGTAAAAGCCACATGCCCAAGCGTCGAAATTCGCTCGCGCTTTCAGGGTCGTTTAGTTGAAGAATGAAAATAAAGCGTAGTCGCTTTAAATTAAACGATGCCTAATGTAAGGTGCCTTTTAACGACTGTGTGCCAAGATTTAGAGATGCCAAAATTTTGGGATCCCTAAAAGTGGCTCTTGGGATCCTTAGTCGAGGCCTAACGAGGAATATTGTATTGCACCAAACAACTGCTACGTTTAAATTGGCATGATTTTAATTTTTTATGTTGTTTTGTTTCAGGTAAGATTACAGTAATAATACATAATGGGAAGTATGAACAATTATTGGATCCAGTTTAGTCCCCCCCCCCCCTAGTACCTGTAACCTCGACCGTAATTTAGAAAACCATAGTATCATAAATTACTCTTAATAACAACATGCCAGTAAAACCAGCCAAAATCAGCTGTTTTGGAGTTTAGCCAGAACAAACAGACAGACAGACGGGCGGGCTAAAAGCTAGTTTTTTTTATGAGTACCGTATATACTCGTACATACTTAAAATATGCATTTATTAAACACCTGCAATTTTGACATTAAAACATTAAATATTATTTTTTTCTATAGAAGTGTCTTTTAATGTATTTTTTCTGAAATCAACTTTGTCACTGCCAAGTAATCCCAACTCTAATTAAATATTATCTGATAAAATCAGCATCCCACTTCGTTGTAAATAACCACACAACGCATTCACTTCATCTAACAACATACCAATCAAAATAGACCTTAAGACTTTGATGTAAAGTTCCGAATATCTAATCGAGTGCCGTGGTAAGTGTAATTATAAGTTTGTATTTATGTTTACGACAGGTACAAGCCTCCTTTGACAATAATGTCTGCTTTTGATGTCTTAATAAAACCCTTCGAATGCTATCTGGGGGTCCGAAGTACCCCTTACGGATCCGCTGCGTGAGGGTTAATTACCAAGTATTGTTAGTCATATCCAACAGGGTATATGTAAGCCAATAGTTTGATTTCCAAATATTGGGGACTGTTTATAATAATCAATGTATTGTTTTGTTCCTGTTGTCTACGCCTACAACTAAACAAAGTATATTTGACAGGATAAGAAATGTAGCAATCTCATTCAATCATTAAGGCCGTAAAAGAGATAGCAATATGCTAAGTAAGTAATAATAAAATATTATGTATTTCTTCTTCAAATTCCCCCAGCGGCAAATTCCAGAAGTGTAGAATTCTGGAATTTGCCGCTGGGGGAATTGAACCCGCATATGAGCCGAGCGGACTACGCTCGAAGCACTCGAACAAGTCGTCATGAATATATATATAAAAAATCTCTATGTCCCTTGGTCACGCCATAACTTGAGAACTACTTTACCGATTTCATTAATCTTTTTTTTTAGTTTCCTAATACTTTGTAGAAAGTTATTAAAGAAAAACCAGCTCGCCTAGACCAACCAGTTATTACATAATAAAACCACATTATAATAACTTCGGCTGACTGGAAAAACTCGCTAAGTACAAAAAATAGAAAAGATGTTTATTACACTAAGTACCTTCAAAGATCAACAACTTTCCCAGAAATAAAGTTTAATCCATAAGTGCATTACTTTGCAGAATTTCAAGAAGATCATTAATCTAATCACATCAAAAAATCTATCAAAATTCAAATTACTGCATTGTTTTTTTGTTGTTACTTAATGAGTTTTTCCGGTCACCGATATGTGAAACCATATTCAAAAAGGTTACCCTTTTCATTGACTTAAAAAAACCCTTTCAAAGTGTATGAATAAAAAAACATAGCCTAAAAAACATAACTTCGAATAACAGTAAATTTTTCTTGGGATAAAAAACATCGGTCTCTTGTATAAACGTCAGTCGGCAGTTGGCACAGACAGATATTATCGGAGACAATGATAAGAGTTTTCACTGAACTGTTTATTCGCCATTGGGGGAAAATAGGGCAAGGAGCACTCAAAGTACGACTTACACCGAAGTGTATCTTTTTTAGGTTTTCGTACCCAAAGGGTAAAACGGGAACCCTATTACTAAGAACGCCGTCCGTCGGCTGTCCTTTCGTCACCTGTCACCAGGCTGTATCTCATGAACCGTGATAGTTAGAGAGTTGAAATTTTCACAGATGATGTATTTCTGTTGCAGCTATAACTACAAATACTAAAAAACAGAAAAAAAATATTTAGGGGGCTCCCATACAACAAACGTGTTTTTTTTTGCCATTTCTATAGATAATGGTACGGAACCCTTCGTGCGCGAGTCCGACTCGCACTTGTTCTGAATAAACATCACAGACATTAATGTTTGTGACAAATCAAATTACGTCATAAAACGTCACTGTGGAGACGTTGACGTCATTTACGTAACCACAAATAGTCCGAAAATTGCTGAAGTTTTAATGTTGTTTGGCTAAAGTCCTATTCGTATACATTGGTTCCTTGAACACAATTCAAAAGGATTTCATTTCAATAGGATAGAAACTAATCGGGAACTCAACTAGCTGTAGCTCGATTTACTTACTGGATGTTTGCTTAAAAATATTACTGTGATGGAATATTAATTTCCTCTCTATATAGAGGCTGAAAATAATATGGAACAGACTGAAATGTGTGAAAACATCTTATGTCCGAGTCAATTTATAAAGTAGGTACGTTTATTTAAAATAATTCAGCTAGTATATTTAAAAAGGAAACGTTTTATTATTTTGTAACATAATATTTTGAACAAAAGTGTGTTTTATTATCAAAATTACATTAACCACTGAAGGTTATATTTTACGATAAAAAGTGAAACCATTCGGTGTACTTGCAGTCGAAACAAAGGGTCGGACCGGAGTGGGCCTGACAATGGAAGCAAGAAAAAACTTTGTTTTACAAACGAATATCTACTATTGATTTATTTTCAAGTGCTCGATTTGTATGTTAGTATTGACCTAAATAGTTTATTTGGTTTCTTTAGTTGTATACACGAGGTCAGGATGGCGGACAGAGCTCCTATTCACCTTGTGCATGACCTGTGCTTACATTTGAGATAATAGGAGACTTGACCTGAGTTTGAATCCATACCAAAAAATAGACCCTTAACTGCCCCAATAAAAGAACCCCTTTAAAATAACCCATTTCACCCTACACGGTTAATTGCTAATCCAACGCATGTTTATATCAGTTTTATTACAAATACTAGGAGATGCCTTAAAGTGATGCCTAAATATTAAGCAGTTGCATAGTGCAATAAATCGTTTCACTAACCGTTAGGCGACGACTAAGGATTCTAGGAGCCGTAACAACATCGATTTGGCTACGAGCAAACCCTACGGCGCTCTCAAAATATTTTCCGGACGGACTTTATGTCAATATGCATAAAGATTGAATTTCTGTGGTAGAAGCCACGCCCCAAGCGTCAAAATTCGCTCGCGCTGTTTACCATTTATTTGAAGAATGGACATTTTCCATGCGTCCATACAGGTTGTTTTGGTATGGAAAAAATTGCCTAAAAATGGCCTAATGCTTAGGCCACTCAAAATTTTGTCACATTTGACAGTCATCCCCGTCGTTAAGCAATGCTAACTTAAAAAGTCAAGTTGACAACTGAAAACAAAACAGAAATCTATGAATAAGAGTCGCTTAGATGAAACTGAAGCTGTTGATTCAACGTCGCGTTACATTAGACGTTACTTAATTTCGCGTTTCCTTATATTTAGTGAAAACAGGCATCGGTGCCCCAATAGGGGGTGGAGTGACCCCCTAAAATTCCCATTTCGCCCCCTCACAGGTAATTACTAATCCGACACATTTTTAGCCTTTAATTTTGGAGGCACGAAATACCCCCATTTGCCGCGTGGCGTCCCGTGAAATTCAGATTTCGGTCTCGGCCTGTTACCTCCACAGAAACCGGTTAATAAACTGCCGGCTTAGCGAAAATGTAAATTTATATTTTTTTGCTTTTTTTTTCGACGCTGGGTAATAAATGACCATCGGCGCAAGAAGGGTTAATGACGTTTGTGTTGGAATAACAGAGAGGGGTATATTTTTACCCGCGAATATATTTGATAATGTTGTTGTTAATAAATAACGCGCTTAGGGTTAATTGTTTGGTATTATTTATTGGGATAAAAACTCGTATAAAATGTTTGTATATAGGTAAATAGATAAATAGGTACATTCGTAATAGCAACACATAAAGATTACATATCAAGGGGTGAAAGGAATTTTACTAAAGTGACATTTTTAAACTTTACAGGAGAGCATACGCATTCGACGCAGAAAAATGCGCTGATTCCAAATACGTATACAAAGAAAATATCGCCCAAAAATGTCGCTTAATTCGAATAGCCTTTCACCCCGAGATATGTGTGGTTATCGATGACGTATCTTGTAAAATGTGCTTCTTTTGTAAGATAATAAAGTTCGTTTTGGTATGTGCAAAAAAGAGGAGAGGAGCAAAATTTTTGCTATCACCAAATCGACCTCGCTGATAATATATATACGTAAAGATTGCATTTCTGTGGTAAAGGCCATGAGACCTTCAAAACAGACGGGGTTCAGCCGTTTGAGCTGTCAATAACATTTCGTTGAAGAATTAACTTTACCCGTCACTAAATACAGTACGTTTTGGTTAGGGAAAATATTTTTCTGCGTGCGTCTTGACGCCCAATTGTCCTCTGGGATTTATTCTATGTAATACAAGGATTAAAACACCTGAAGTATCTCCCATGGAACTGAAACGCTGAAGATCGTAAAGATAACTCATTCGGTCCTACATTGTTTTATCTTTAAGCGGTAAATTCACACTGAATGCTGCAAGAACAGACTGCCGATCGTTTTTAACGAGTCAGATAGGTACTTATGTTTTTACAACTATGTAATTTACACGCCATTTGTAAAAGAGCTTTAAGTATCCTCGAATAAGAAGTATTTTTCGCTGTTGAAAAAGCAGTGGTAGCCGAGTGGTCGAACGCACGTCTTGCAATCAAAGTGTGCAGGTTCAAACCCCGGCTCGCACCTCTGGGTTTTATGTGCGAATCTCATTTTCATCCGAGATTACCACTTGCTATGAAACGGTGAAGGAAAACATCGTGAGGAAACCTGCACGTCTATAGAAAGGCGTGTGAAGTTCACCTACCCGCACTGGGCCAGCGTGGTGGACTATAGCCTAAAAATTTCCCTCGTATTGAGGTAGAATGTGCCCGGTATAATGGCAAGCTCGCCCCCTATTACACTGGGACCAAAATACATAGGCGAAGTATAGGCGAACTGTAGTGCACCTGTACCTACCCCTTTGGGGAATACAGGCGTGATTATGTATTGTATTGTATTATATATAAGTTTTTTTTTGGGACTAAGCCACCACACTTTCCCACCACTGTTAAGCCCGCACACTGAGGTGTCAAAAGACTTCACAAAATGTTGGTCAATAGCAAAACGAACTCTGTGTGTGTATACATAAAGATTGGATTTCTACGGTAAAATCCACGTCCTCACGTGTGAAAGTTCGCTTGCGCTGTCATTGCCATTTCATTGAGGATTGAACTTTTTCTATGAGTCACTACGGTTTGTTTTCGTATGATGAGAGGCAATAAAAGATGAGCGCGATCAATTGTTTCATAAAAACTAAAACGAACTGTATTAACTCACAGAAAAAGCACATATTTCAACGGAATGTCATGGGTGAAGTGAGCGAATTAAGACGCGTTACTTTTGCCACAGAAATTTAATTATTATGTATATCGAAACAGAATTCATTTTCAACATGTTCAGGGTGTTATACGATCATGTATCATGCTCCTTCTATGCTCTATGCTTCATAAATAAAAACTATTAATTATTTTGTACTAAAACACATTTGTGTCGGCGGGTCGGTAAAACAGTCCGCCCCATAATGTGTTACCGACGTTTTTGCGATTATTTTTCTGTCGTTACGCCCGATCCCGATAACTATAGCGAAATGCATTGTTTATTAGCGCGATATCCACTTACCACTTTATCTGCAGGAATGTACAATTGTCAGATATTAAACAATAATAGGTTAGCCCTGGCTGGATAAAATAACATATCTCGTAGCTCTAATGCATATCAATTTATAGAAATTTTAATCCGTTTACAAACCATAGGTATATACTGGCATTCTACATATATACAGCTATCAGCGATTTGAAAAACGTTGAAATTACTGGGAGTTTTTAAACGCAAGTGTATAACTCGGTACGTTGTGATTTATGCCCACTGGGCCAGAAAGAAAAACAGCGTTAGCAGCGCTGCTAAATTGTTATTGCTTTTTGTCGTATTACCCAGAAAGCGCTTTACGCTGTGCGGTCACACGGGTGTTTGTATTCACCAGATACACGCGAAATTGGTTTTAAATAACAGTGTGTGTTTTACATATGGTACAGACTAAAATGGTTTGTAACGAGAGTTTTCTAAACATTGATTTGATTAAAAACTTTTTGTTGGGTATCAATACGCGAGCTGCAATTGTTTTTTGCCAAATGAACTCTGTGTCAATAGGAATAAAGATTGAATTGCTGTGGTAAAAGCCACGCTTCCACGCGTCACAATTCGCTCGCGATATCAACGTCATTTTGTTGAAGAATGAACTTTATATATGTGTCAATACAGTTCATTTTTGATGCCCCAGTGTGCGGGGGCCTTAGTGACTTCAAGGTGACAATATCTGATGTCTACACCGTTAATTTCCTAGTTACCATTGATAAAATATATTAATTTAATGCTGTGGCGCACCCTATATCTCGCCACGAAACAGAACTACTGCCAGTCGCTACTAGATGGCGCGACTGTAGACACATCGCAATTCTACGCGTACAAGAAATTATCCGCCATACAAAGTACTATGAAAATCCTAGCTCGCGGTACTGGTGTGCTCGACGATCTCAACTATATACAACTTCGCCGACAATATCATGGGGGCGTAGCGGACCCGGCCAGGCATACCACCCGCCTGGCAGGAAGATCTTCCCTTTTCCACCAAAATGCCTTCGAGTCAGAAACGGAAATAATCGGCAGCCGGCTTTACCGTGAAGACTAAACGACAACATTGATCTTACAATACCAGAGAACAATAAATACACATAGACACATAAACTAGTTTTTTATCCCCAAAGGCACAAACAATAGACACAATGGTAGTAGAATAAAAAGCCCATCCCCATCCAATCGTCCTAAAAACAATACTATCGATTCCACCTGACATTAGGTCTAAAAAAACCGGCCAAGTGCGAGCTGGATTCGCGCACCGAGGCTTCCGTACTTAAACTATGAAAACACAGAACTCTAACGAAAAGATAAACTGAACAGAGAGACAAACTTAACTTTGCCGTTGGTGTACTGGTGTCGACATACAAACTAACTACAAAATAAGTTTGGTATCGCTAAAAGCATTTTCTAACAATACATTTAAATTTTTCGGATTGTTTCCTTTACTTGTTCTAGGTATAAGACGTAGCTTTTTGCCAAATTTCATTATTCTAGGTCAGCGGAAAGTACCTTACATATTTTTGATTCCCGTGAAAATGTACTGAAAATGCAACATAACCGTCCTATCTTTTGATTGCGTTAACCTAGAAGTTTGATTTTTTTAGAGGACCAAGGGATCGCAGATATAATTCTCTATTTTCAATTTAAACTTGATATCTCTACGCGTTTCTGAGAAAATGCGTCTTGACGGACAGACGGACAACAAAGTGATCCTATAAGGGTTCCGTTTTTAGGGTTCCGTACCCAAAGGGTAAAACGGGAACTCCATTACTGAGACTTCGCTGTCCGTCCGTCCGTCCGTCCGTCCGTCCGTCTGTCACCAGGCTGTATCTCATGAACCGTGATAGTAAGACAGTTTAAATTTTCACAGATTATGTATTTCTGTTGCCGCTATAACAACTAATACTAAAAAACAGAATAAAATAAATATTTAAGGGGGCTCCCATACAACAACGTTTTTATAGATAATAGTACGGAACCCTTCGTGTGCGAGTCTGACTCGCACTTGTTTATTCCTTTTTAGGTACAGAACCCTAAAAAGGCCGTGTACACGTGACAGACAAATTTCATTTATAGTCTAACGTCACATGGCGCCGCCCGAGGGAAATCGTTTCTAGGTTATAACATCTGATATCCATCTATCTTGGTAACTCAATATTAGGTATTTGTATAAATATATTTTTTAAAGTAAAACAAGTTACATTTTTAATGTATCTATACTAATAATATAAAGTTTGTTTGTTTGTTTCATTAATGCGTCCAAACAAACAAACAAACAAAAATAATTCCAAAACTACCAGTCCATTTTCAAATAATTATTTTTGCACTGTATAGTACTGAGACTTTATAACATCACGCTATGACACGGTAACCATAAACGGGGGTGAAACCGCGGGAACAGCTAGTTTAAGTATATTTTGCAAGGTTCTAGCAACTAATTTTTTTTTTCAAATACTGTGTATTTTGACAGAATTAACTATTTAAATAGCATTATCAAATTCAATTAATTAAAATGGATGTATTTAGAAAAATAAAATTGCTGTGGTAGCCTAGTTGGTAGAACACCCTCCTTGAATTCTAGGGGTGCAAGTTCAAATCCCGGGCCTGTGAGATTTAATTTTCATGTCCGAATGTCATTTTCAATAATTATTACCACTTGCTGAACGCTGAAGGCAAACATCGTGAGGAAACCTGCACGTCTATAGAAAGGCGTGTGAAGTTTATCACCCCGCACTGGGACACTGTGGTAAACTATGGCCCAAAATCTCCCTCGTATTGAGGGAGAATGTGCCCGGTATAATGGCAATAGATTCGGGGCTAGGAGGAGTTATGAGGGCCGATCCCTCTTGCATTGGGACCAAAATACATCGGCCAAGAGTGGATGCATTGCAGTGCACCTCTGCCTACCCTTTACAGAAATACAGGCGTGATGATGTGTTTTTATTTTAAATATACATGGGTGATGAAAGTGATAAAGATGGCGGTCTCAACCACAACTTAATTTTAACAGTTAAGTATACACAGATCCGCACATCAAAGTTAATTTGTGTGTTCTGGAGCGCGTAATTGGTAAAGGAAGTGGTTGACTAGAAGCTGTTGTGTATATACACATGTGTTGGGTATAATTATACACACGTACACAGTGTGTATTGTCATTTGTACAAAGGAACCGTGAACGTCTCGGATTAGTGAGTTGATCCTTGCTTAATCTAGATTTTAACTAACACACATAAGTTATGTTACATCTTGGATTAATCTAATGTAAACCAACTCAGTTACAATGTGAATAAAGATTAAATTTCTGTGCTAAAAACTATGCGACAACGCGTCCAAATTTGCGCGCGCTGTTAATGACATTACGTTGAAGAATTAGCTTTTTATTTCCGTAATTAGAGTTCATTTTAGTAATGGCAAAAAAAAATATGCACCTGGCTTGACGCCCCAATTTGCTCGGCTTTAAGCAAATAAATACCAGGATAACATAACACAAAGGGATACATGATATCGTTTTATTTATTCTGGAAAAAGAAAGATTGTGAGGATATAAGGATTTTTTCACACCGCCCTGCATGTTGGACTATTTCCTTGATGGATTCCTTTGTAAACGTCAATAATATGTCAGCAGCGGCAGTAGCGTCATACGCCCAATTTGACGTCAATGTGACGTGTATTATGACGTACGATTATGGAACACGATAAGGGCTTTGGTTAGTATTTTATTTATTCATTTCAATTTTTTAAGGCGTGGGTGCAATAGGGCGTTAAGACCAAAGCGTCAAATGTTTGCCAATACCAAAATGAACTCTGTGACAATATTTATAAGGATAGGATTTCTGTAGTAAATAAGCACGCAAACGCGCTTCAAAATTCGCTCACGCTGTCAATGACATTTCGTTGAAGAATGAATTTTTCAAATTATTTTCTTATGTTGATACCATAATCTGTATCGAAATGAGAAAAGACCTTATTTTTGTTTCAGAAAATACGTAGTCTGTGAAATTCAATGTCAAAGTGGTCAGAGAACGTCAGGAAAATTTCAGGATTTTTTTTGACATTTAGAGTTGATATCCTAATAAATTCCCCCAGAACTCCAGAACCCAGAGATCCCCATTCTTTATCAGAGTGCTAAGCTAGAGTTTTTGATATTTTCCCGTGGAACCCTAAAGCCGCATCTCGGGCACAAAGCGCGGTGTCAAACGCCGTTCTACTCAGGTACAGTCAGCCTCGTAACCCAGTTAGCTGCGAGCGGCCTATTTCGCCAACTGTACCGTGACACTATCCGTGCTATAGATAACTTGTTTTTTTTTTTTTTTTGCATAATTTTTTTGTCGACTCTTTGAAAATAGCCGCCGCATATAGTTATATTAATGGAGCTGGATTTCTGACAAACATATAGCGACGCCACGATTTATTTCAACTAGCAAGTCAGCTGTTTTGGACTAAATGGAAAAGTGATGTTTTTAATTCTTTTTTTTTTACAAAAAAATGGTACACTCAGCAGCAGCAGTGATACCCTAGTTGGTATAATGCCCGCTTTGAAAGCAAGGGGTGCAAGTTCAAATCCCGAGCACGCTCTGATGTTTTTCGAATTTCATGTGTGAATGTCATTTACAAAATGATTACCACTTGCTGAACGGTGAAGACAATCATCATAGGAAAGCTGTACATCTATTGAAAATCGTGTGAAGTTTACTAACCCGCTTAGAGTGGTGAACTATGTCCGAAATGTGTCTGGTATAATGGCAATAGGTTCGCCCTCTATTACATACGGACCAAAATACGTCGGCTAAGTGTGGGTGCACCTCTGACTACCCGTTCGAGGAATACAGAGGTGATGATGATGGCACTCTTTAAACTGAGAAGTTAACGACCCCTTGAAGATTTTCCCAATACTTAACTAATAGCTTGAACGCAAGCCTGGTTGGCATTGAGCCAGTTGCCAAGATACGAATCCAGATACAGAACTCTGCGGGAATGTAGCGTGAACCCGTATTTTTTTAATGAGATTTATGCCCTCCCCCCAAGGGTGTTTATACCCTCCCCCAAGGCCGTGATAAAACGCGCCCGACCAAAAAATCACGCGTTTTTGTTCATACCAAAATGAACTGTAATAACTCAGAGAAAAGTTAATTTTTTGATGTGTGATTTTGCTTGGCGGTTACCACAGTAATTCAATATTTATTAATATCGGTATTGAGTTCGTTTTGAGTGTTAAGTATACTTAACGCTCCAATGCTATAAAGTACTAATCATATCCTACTAATCCTACTTATATTCTATCTATCTATCTTCTAAGTCTTTTAACGTCTCACGCTGTGCACGAGTCTGCCCTCAATGCGAGGGGGATTCGGGCCATATTCCACCACGCTGGCACAGTGCGGGTTGGCAGACTTCACACATCTATCGAAAACTAGTCAAGTTCCCTCAGACGTGCAGGTTTCTTCACGATGTTTTCCTTCACCGTTTCATAGCAAGTGATAATCTCGGATAAAAATGAGATTCGCACTTAAATCCCAGATGTTCGAGCCGGGGTTTGAACCTGCACACTTCGATTGTAAGGCGTGCGTTCGACCACTCGGCTACCACCGCTACTTATATTATAAATGCGAAAGTCTGTGAGGATGGATGGATGCATGGATGTTTATTGCTCTCCCACACAAAAACTACTGAACGGATTTGGATGAAACTTTACTGTATTATTATTTATACATCAGAATAACATAAGCTATAATTTATTGAAGAAGTCGCAGGTAGAAGCCAGTAATTATT